>JBAMNC010001551.1:0-120000 GCA_037902135.1 Cetoscarus ocellatus | reverse complement strand
CCAAAATTGCTTTGTATTTCTTTCTTGCTTTAGGTGAAATGTAACTGATTGTGTTAAATGTGTACATAATATTGTCTTAAATCGATCGAAGGCCCCTGAATCGAATCAAATTGAAATCAAATCTTGGCAGACTTTGTGATATCAACAAATGTCGTACCGTTGTCCAAACAATCAATATAGTATTGTATCTTGATGAAACTGGTGATTTACACCCCTAGCTGGGACAAACCTGAGGACTTTTGAAATAGTGAAAGATTTTGAATCTGAGAGAGCCAACACATGGAGATACACAGAGCACTGCATGCCAACCGGCTCACTCACCAACAACCAGGGCCACTGTTCTCACCGCTTGTAATCTAGTCAAATGTGACTTGAGCAAGGAAAACCGACTACAGTTAAGGATCTTTAACTGCTCCTTTAAGGAATCAAGCTTGACAAAGACATGAAAGACATGACAATATAACTTCCAATACAAACTAGACACCTAACCACATATGAGCATGGTGTACCTAATGAAGTGGCCAATTAGTGGATGATTGAGGTACCTCTATCCAGCGACACTGCAGTGGCCACCACTGTGATATCAGCTGCCTACTGGCAAGCAGCTAACATGAACACATCTTAAGAGAACTTTTTTACAGTTTGAAACTTTATTCAGAGATTGTTGAAATAAGTTTAAAGCATCACAACTGAATCCCCTCTGACTTTATTTCTGATCAGTTTAGACAGCTCAGAGTCTCCTGTGAAGTGTAAACTGCAGCGTTAAACTAAAGAGTTAATAAAGTTTTCTGTGTTGTCCTTAATCTCTTCAGTGAAGCTGCACTTTTGATCCTGTTAAATGAAAATCAGCCCTGATTCTCTCTCAGTATAAAGGCAGTGATTATTGCTGACAGCCGGGCTGCAGCAGGGCCAATCAGATTCAACACAAACACACAAACACCTGCCACCAGGGGATGGATGAAGATAACCAGCAGAGGGAAATAATGAAAAGGAAGATCAGTTCCATTCAAATCCTGCAAACCCCAAATTGAAATAATAGCTGGTGGCAGTTTGAGCGGAGACACACAAACACACACAGACATGCATATGCAAACTCATACAAATGCAGATTGTCCTTCACAGAAGAAGAAAGCAAACATCGACACGTAGAGACTCACGCAGAGGAAACAAACATACAGAGATGAATAAACAGACTGAGGTCCACTGTTACCTCACAAACAAACACACACACACCCACACACACACATACGCCTCGAGGATTTGCATCTTGTTCATTCTACTTGAGCGTTTGTGTCAGACGACAGTCAGCCTGCGGTGATGTTTGGTGGACACATTCGTCCATGTTTCCTTTAAACCCTGAAAATGGACTCACAGTCTGTCTTAGAGCATGCATGTTTTCAGAGTTATTATCCCTTTGTGTTGTTTGCTGTTGTCACATTTTAACAACTTAATAGTGAGCAGAACACTTGGAGAGGCATTTTAGTTTGTCTTGCTGTCATTCAAGCAACAATCATAATGAGAATTTTCTGTCTAACAAAGTTTTGTCTCCTTTCTCTGTGCTTTGAGCTCTACAATCAATCCAACCAACTTTATTTATACAGCACATTTAAAAAACATTAAAATTTATCAAAGTGCTTCACAGTGACTACCAAGCAGAAATAAAACAGAATAAAATATAAATGAGGTAAGATAAACAGGACTTACATTAAAAATCCAATAATTAAATATTGTGAAAATAATACAAATGTTCAAAGCATAAAAAACACACAACAATTTGTTAAAAAAGCCAATTTAAGTAAATAAAAAAACATAAAAACAGAGACCACACAACATTCACGCTGACTTGAAAGCCAATGAGTAACAGTACATTTTGAGAAGGTAAGGTGGGCGACAATCTTATTTCAAGAGTAAGATCGTTTCATGATTTAGGGGTCACTGGAGAAAGGGTTCAGTGGCCTCGAGGTTTTAGCATGGCCTTTGAGACAACAAGAGGAAGCTGCCCCACAGACCTCGAAGATCTGGACAGGGTGTAGACCTTTAAAATATGCTGCTCCATTAATCAACATCAGTCCTCAGTTTATGATCATTCTAGATGTTAATGTTAATATTAGATTGATGTCTCTATCCATGGTTGTATTGATTATACATCCATAGTAACTATCTTTACAACCATACAGACACGAGGACCCTCTTGAAAACGAGATGCCACATCTCAAGGTCTAACCTCTGATGAATCTATATTCAGCACAGACAAATATGATGGGGACAGATTTATGATCTGGGCATCACAAGCACTGTAAAATGTTTTGCCAAATCATACATCCTACCCAACACAGATCCAATCCTTGTTTTTACGTTAAACTCACACAGTTACACAAATAACTGTACCCAATAACAGCAGTGCACCTTCCTGCTTGTCTGAGCTTTGTTCTCCTTAAAGGTGCAGCACTGCTGGAAGCCTTTCAGCCACTTCACCAATTGTTGTTAAGTACCTGATACAACCTTACTTCAAAATACTGAACTATCCTTTTAATTCAGGAGCTGAAACTGTCCCACAGCCACTTTAGGACCAAGTGTTCACAACAGTAGAAGCTTGAGTATACAGTCACCATGGTCATCCTGCAGCTCCAACACTGTCTTCATTCATACATTACCTTTAAAGTCATTATCACACACATTTGAGCACTACCATGGGCTGCTGTGTTACCACATGAATTCAAGCGAGTCACCATTTTTAATGTTTTGACTGACTGTGACGTATGTGCCAACAACGACTCTCATTCGTAAGATGTGGGCTGAGAAGTAAAGCGTGCATTGACCGTCTATGGATTAGAAGAAAAATGATTCTGAGTGAACAAGTCACATATGGGGGGCACAGCCTTTACACTACCCACTCCTGCAGATGGAGCCAAAGCTGAGAGTAATTTACTGAGTTTTGATCATAAACAGACAATTCAAACAGAGATGTTGACTGTACACTGTACTAAACACATTTGCAATGCTTTACTTTTTCACTAAAAACCTTCTTTGATTTGGTACAGCACCACACTGCTTAGCTGATGTGGCTAATTCTTTTACTATTGAAATTAATGTCAAATGTGCTTTAAGATAAAGTAAGTTAAATTAAAATCTTAATTATTCTATTGAGCTAAACTGGTGAATACTGCAGCATATCTATACGCCGTAATAAGTATTTAAGTATTAACGTCATCATATGAAGCATCACACCTTTCTGCCAATTACAACAAGAACTAAATCCCCTTTAGGACAAGTTAAATAATACATATCACTGTTTTTTTGAGTAAAGTCATCCTACAAAGTCTCACCAGTGAACAGGTACCAGAAGTTGTTTGGTTCGATCGCTTCCTGGTCCCCGCGGCGACCCGTCTTCCTGTACTTGATCTTATAGGCTGTGATGAGCCCATTGTGGGTGTTGGGAGGAGGGGGCTGCCATGACACCTTGATGCTCTGAAAAAAAGAAAGACGAAAGTCCAAATTAAAAAAACAGAAATCATCTTTTAAAACTGAGTGAAACATCTATCAAAGTAGGGACGGTGGGAAACACATTTGAAAGAACATTGCTTTATGCACTGCTAAGTTTCTCATCAGGAAACAAAGGTCCTAGAGTTCCAGCGGGGCAGTGCAGACAAGCATTTGTGAGTTCTTGGTGGTAGGCCCTAGCATCTGCCTTTATCCTGGTTTAACCCCTTTAAAGCCTGTTGTATCATATTTGATACATCCTTTTATGATATCTCTAGCCAATCTATGTGATCAACAAATTATTAAAAAAACATCTGAATACAATCAGATAAATGATAAAAAATGTCTCCAAGTGGATTGTCAGTTACCAAAAACACCTAATGTATCAAATGAGATACAAAAATATGTATGTTAAATTTTATTTATTTATTTATTTTTTTTTTTTTCGGATTTCAGTAGAAGGTAAAATCAACATTTCAGCTCCAAAAAATTAGAATTTTCTGGCTATAAATTGTGTTTTCAGGCTTTAAAGGTTTAACCTCTCGTAACTTTGGATTTTATGCAAAAGACGAAGCCATTCAGAACACTTTTGTATGGCATCTACAATTTTCGACATACAAAGTGAAAGAAAACTACTCAAACATCAGGGCCCTTGCATGGGGTAGCCACGAGAAACATGACGGACGGGGAAAAAGAAACATTATTCAACAAGCTTCTCGATGCTATTCAAGAAACTAAAGAGGACCTCTCAAAACATATTTACTAAAAAAACAGCCGACATACAAACAACATTAACTAAAGCTGAACCCTAACTCTCTACACTTTTGGAACAGGTCAAGGAGATAGAGACGCGAGTGAGTGCAAATGAAAACGTTATTAAAAATACACGTGAGCGTGTTGACAAAATGGAGAAACTGATAATGGACCTCAAAGACAAAACTGATAAACTAGAAAACCGCAGCAGGAGGCCTAACATTAGGATACTGAATGTGCCCGAACAGGCTGGAGATCGTGATGCTGCGGGATTTTTGGTTTACGCCACAAATCCTGGGTAACAATAACTTCACCTCACCCTGGAAAGAGCGCACCACGTCAGGAAGAAGTCAGACAGACTGGCCAGAAGTAATGGAGAGATGACGGACGAGAATTAAAGATATCATTCTATCCAGATTAGAGAGCAGAGCTGCAGCGTAGGAGAGATGAGTTACGTGACGTGAAATGGATGCTGTGAGAGAAGGAGGTGGAATACGCACTGATCTACCCAACTCAGCTTCACATTAAACATCTGGAATCCTTCAAGTTTTTCTCCAATCCAGCCGAAGCACAATGTTTTTGTAAAGAACTGCCAAGTGAGTAGCCTAAATTAACTGCAGTAACATAGTCCACCATTACAGACGCGAAGAAGAGAGAAGGGTTGTGAATCCCACTGTTAATTTGAGAGGGGAAGAAATGTCATAAAGGACGATACAGTTATATGATCAAGCTGTGACATAATCCTGTTATTTTCAAATGTTCAGAATATCTGAGACCATGACTGATGATAAACCTGCATCTGATTACTGATAAATGGGCATTTGTTCATCAATCAGTTACGACTGTATGTCCAGATTTATAACAGTAGACCCTGCATGACATCACATTTTACACCCCAGTGGTGGAATGGGATCACATTTGACTTAACCTACTTCTCTGTCCTTTATATATTTCTGATTTATCTCTAACATTTTAACATGTAAAACTTTGCCAAACTGTTATAAGTGGCCAGATTTAATTTCAGCAGTTGCTGGAGCCACCGCTGTTGTTTAAGAGAGTTACCTACCTAATGTGGTTTTGTTACAGGGGTGTTACTAGGCAGGTTTTTACTTTAATGTTTTGGGGTTATGTATGGTCTCTCACTAAAACACGAACTTCTTCTTACACATATGTCCAGAGTACACTTTGGTCCAGGTTGAATCTTATCATTATACCCATGTTAATTTTTTTTTACCACCTATAAACCCAGAGCAGCAATACAACCAGACATCCTTAGAGCTGAATACCATCAAAATTTATCCTGATGCTATATGAAGAACTTACATTATGGGTCAATTAACATGTATATATTGGAATATTTGAGGGGTCAACTCTCCAATTAAGAGGCAGAAAATGTTGACATATTTAAAGAGGCAGAATGTAGATACTGCCTTTATCCAGGACAGCCATCTCACAGACACTGGATATTAAAAACTGTGCAGGGACTGGGTGGGTAATGTTTTCTACTCTTCCTACACCTCAAAAGCAAGAGGTGTCACCCTGCTCATTAATAAACACCTGGACTTTACATTAAATTCAGTTGAAAAGGATAAAAACAGTAGATTGTTGCTTGTAGACTGTGAAATAAATGGGAACAAGCTATCTTTGGTAAATATATATGGGCCAAACTACAATGACCCGTCATTCTTCAACAATCTGATTATGAAACTGGCTACAATTGGGCGTCACTGTGTTGTGGGCAGAGACTTTAATTTGGTCTTGAACCCTCTTTTGGATCGATCATCACCTAAACCAACTTCACTATCAAAGGCAGCGACATCACTAAACCAAGGTATGAAAGACATATGGATAACTGATGTGTGGTGAAATTTTCATCCACACATTTTCAATAAACGCTCTAGAATTGACATGTTCTTGGTGCCACAAGATATGACGTCCATGGTGACAGTATGTTCCTATTTAGCAGCTACCTTCTCGGATCATAATCCTGTCAAACTTCCCTGGATTATTAATACTCCACAGCCCCCAACCTGCAGGTGGAGATTTAAAAATGTTAGAAGACCCTGAATTTATTTCATATATGACAACTAATATTGAAATATTTCTTGATGCCAATTCAACTCATCCTCACATGCCAACACTTGGGAGGCTCTTGAAGCCTATATCAGAGGTCAGGCTTTATCGTGAATGAGCTTTATTTAACCAGAATAGCCTCGTTGAGATTAAAAATCTCATTTGCAAGAGTGTCTTGGCCAAGACAGCAGCACATTTACAAAGTTAAAGAAAAAAAAAACAATTACAGACACAAATACATACATATAAACCAATCAAGTCAGAGTCAGAGCAGCAAGTTTATCAGTCAAAGCATCTACAGCCTACATCATACAGTGCCCATAAGGTCAAAAGTATTAGAGAGACACTAACTAAATTGGAAAGTGATATTAAAAAGCTGTAACAGGACTACATAGCCACCAAAAAGGAGGAACATCTTAACACACTAAAAAAAACAGGGATGCAGTGTAATAATTTATGTACCAACAAAGAGGAAGCAGACATGGCCAGAACTAGATATCTCTATTATGAATTTGGGACCAAACAAGTAAACTCTTGACTTAGTAAGTTAGAAAGGAAAAATCTGATGAATTTATACACTCAATACTAACAGAGGACGGCAGATTCCTCGATGATTCAGCATCCATAAACGCAGAATTCAAACAAATTTATCAAGATAAAAAAAATAAATAAATAAATAACTGGGCAGGGCACTGACAAATTTGGAGCAAAAAGGTTTATGGATGGAATAACTTCCGAAATTACAAGATGCAGATATATCAGAAATGGAGGGACTGAAAGCCATTAATTCTTTACAAAATAAAAAGACTCTCGGGCCAGATGGCTTCCATGTCGAGTATTATAAGGCCTTTTCATAAAAATGTACTGAACCCCCTCAAAAACATGATTAAAGAAGCACTAGAAAACAAACAAATTATCAAACTCATTGGAAGCTGCAACAATTACTGCTTCCAAAACGGGTAAGGACAAACAGAAATATGACCCCTCAGACAGTCCCCTCAGTCTCTTGAATGCAGATTATAAGATTACCCAAGCTGATTGCTCTCAGACTGGAAGATATCATACCAAAGAAAATACACCCTGACCAAACAGGCTTTGTTAAAAACAGGCATGGGGCAGATAATGTGCGGCGACTCCTGTCCTTACTGAACACCACTCAAAAAAATCAGAATCCTTTGCTAATAATATCTATGGATGCAAACAAAGCATTTGACAGGATGGAACCAAGCTTTCTGTTTCGGACTCTAGAGCCTATGGACTTTGGAGAGAAATTCATTCAGTATGTTAAAACACTATGTATTGCTCCCAAAGCAAATATTTTAACAAATGACGTTGTGTCTAACACTTTCTCCTTATCCAGAGGCTGCAGACAAGGCTGTCCAAGCTGCCCCCTGCTATTCACACTTACGATCAAACCATTACCCATCACCATCCGCTCCAACACCTCCATAGCCAGAATCAAATTTGGTACAAGTGAACATAAACTTTCTCTCCTTTTTCATATAACCGATCCACACAGATCAGTCCCCCTTTATTAAAATGGCTCAAAGAATATAGTGCAGTTTCAGGATATAAATTTAAGTACACTAAAGATTCTACCACTAAATATACAGGACCACAATATTAGAGCTCTCACTGACCCATTAAAATATGGGAACAATGGTTTGAAATATTTTGGTATACAAATTGGCAAATTAAATGGGCATATATTTTAACAGAACTACATACAATTTTGGCACAGACCAAAGTTAACCTTCAAAGATGGATAGATCTCCCATTGTCTCTCATAGGCAGAATTAATACTATTAAAATGAATATTTTGTCCAAGTTTATTTGCCCATTTCAATGTCTCTCTGCAAATGTTCCCAAGAGTTTTTTCTAAGTGCTTATTAAATCATAACTCTTTTCATATGGCAAAAGAAAAACCCTAGGTCAAACTCATTTCTGTCCAGGCTCCATACCCAAGGGGAGGACTTAACCTCCCAAACTTTAGGAATTATTATCTTGCCTCTCAGTACCGACCACTTTGGATCAGGCTGCATGCAGAGAGCAGTGAGGTTAGACAGTTCCCAAAAGAACAACATGAGATGAAGTCTATGCCTCTAAAGGATCCATTTATTGGCACAAATGTTTAGCCACACTCACAAATGGTTCAACTGCTGAACACATTTGATGCTTGGCAAGAATCTCACTCACTTCCGGATACAAATATCTCTTTTCTTAGAAGGACACCTTTGTAGCGTAATCCCAGCAAACACATGAAATATAGTCACATGGCATTCTTGCTAATCACATGAGGATACTGAGCACAATCTTGTGATTCACCAAAAATGTGTGTTTTAAAAAAACAACAACAAATGATTACTAAGATATAATTTAAGTAACGGGAAGGTTTGTTGAGATTGACCTCCTCAGTCAGCGTTAAAATATTAATAAATATACTGAAAAATGAATGAAAGAACTTAGTTTTGGTCTTCCCATGGCCTTTAGAAGATCCAACTGATGAAAGTTCTTGTTGTGTATGTGACTTGTGCAACGTTCCAAATGAATCAGATGGGATAATGTGTTAGGGTCACAGGACTGAGTGAGAACCCAGGGACACGACTAAAATGTATATTTTTACAAAAAAAATATAAATTTATTTTGAAAAAAATATTTGTTAAGCATAGAAGGATATTGAAATACACAAAAATGCAAAAAAATAAAAAAAACCTGACATATATTCTGGATATCAATTATATTTTATTCTAAAGTGTAATGTTATAGAGCAGGGCAGGTGGAAAATGCAGTTTTTTCAGTCTTCAAGGTCATTTTACTAATCCTTCCCATCATATATTTTAAATTTGCAATTAGATCATTGTGCAGGACACTGTCCAGGATAAGAAAATGTATTTTACAATTAATTTTCATGCATATTTATACATATAATTTCCTGGGAACAGGAAAAGCACCCATTCGGTGGAAAGGCCCTTCTAAAGAAGTCTCTTATGTGGACTTTTCTTGTTTTTCAACATCCTGGCTGCACCTAATGACCAAACACAGAGACGCGCGGATTCAATCATCAGTGTAGGCTAAGTGAAACCTCTGATATGTTACAACGTGACCGAGGCAGAATGAACGTCACCCTCCTAAAAACTTAGTGGCGAATGTCGATGTTCACGCACTCTTCAGTTAGCAAGGCATCAGCACGGCGGGTGAGGGAGTGACTGACAGCAGGGATAATCACACAGGAAGCGGCAGAGCCAATCACGGAGCTTGTGGATTGTCCAAACTGAGGGAAGTCTTCGGCTCGAGCGGCCGTGTGGTCCTTTTGCTAGACGTGTATCGGGCTATAGCCTAACGTAACATTGTTTTCAGACGGTTAACACTGCAGGGGACTGACATGGGCTTTAGAAAAAGTGGGGGGGACATGTCCCCTGTGTCCCCCCCTTCCAACAACTAAATGAAAAATTCAGTCTTCCTAAATATAGTCTCTTCAAATACCTACAAATAAGAGACTGGGTTCAGGAGAAACATTTCCAGATATTCTGAAAGAAACTCCTCTTGAAACCCATTTATGTAACAAACTATGTAGATTGACAAAAGGAGTAACATCTTCCATATATAGTATAACCAATGGAAAATTCCCTGTTTATGATTAAACATCTACAAAAGGAAAAAGGGAAACAGAGGTTGTGTTAATGACGAGGTGGATTGGTAATATCTATTGGAAAAGGTGCAAACAGAATTAATCTCCAGAAAACATAGGCAAATTCAGTTTACTGTATTTCATAGGACATACAACACCCTTTACAGGTTACACAAAATTGACAGGAACATTTCCTCCTGATGTCAGAGATGTAAAGTGACTGATGTTGATCGGACTATGGATTCTGGGGGACATACGCTCTGTTAATTTGAACTACGATATAGAAATACTTTGTTTTACATGTGAGCACTGCAATGAAAAAAATGTATTCTGAACAACTGGAAGTCTGAAAATTCACCCACAGTAAGACACTGGATTAAGGAGCTTGTGTCTTACTGCACACCTGAAAAAATATTATGTAATGTGAGAGGGAAGCATGCAGCCTTAGGGAAAATCTGGGGCCCCTTCATAGATATTCTGCCTTCTCTGGACTTGGTTCACCAGTTTCCATGGTGGTATGAGCCTTCTTGGACTGGTTTCAAATTAGCCCTCTGTAGGTTCTTCTTCTATAACTTCCTCATCAATGTATTTGTTGTGAGCAGTGTGTTGATTCATAAACATATGAATGTGTACAGATGGGTGTATGTATAAACTGTGTATATAGACTGTGTAGGTACATAAATGAAACGACATTGAGAGCCTTATGAGGGAGGAGGGTGGGGAGTGGGATGGAAAAAGTTCAAGTATTTTTACTCTGTTATTTTTTGTTTTGTTTATATGTGTATATATATATATATATATATATATATATATATATATATATATATATTTATATATACATATTTTTTTGTTTTGTTTTCTCTTTGGATGTTCAAAAATCATCTCCATTCTGTAAATACGGCTTATCTCAGTGTAACAAAGTGTATATGCTTGCTATGCACCTCAAATATCCTCTAAGAACTTCTGTTAATAAAACAAATCTTAAAAAAAAAAAGAAAAGGAAACAAAGGTCCTGTGTTTTGGTTTAAATTCAATTCCTGATTGACAAAAAGTGTATTCTTGTGGCTGGTTGTAAAATGTTGTTCAAACAGATTATCAGGTATGTTATGTATGATTATCCTTCAGTGATACGATACAGTCCCAGTTGTATCTCAAAAAGGGTCAAGGATGATTCCCCTTTCTTTAACAAAATGAAGATTCCCATTGGGAGCACCTTTACACCCTGTGGAAATTACACATAATAACCATTAATATAAATTTGATATTAGGTGTGTAGGGTGTAGGGCAAATTTGTCTAGAGTTCTTGGTAATGTTAAATTAGCAGATTGATGACATGGTTAAAAAATAAGATGACGCACTCGTACTAGAGAATCAAAAAAACAACAGTGAGATGAGCTGGTTGGGTGGTGAAAACACACAGACGCCATTCTACCTTTTGGAAGGTGTGAAACTGTTGAATCCACCTTTAAGACTTCTGAGTTAAAGTGGCAAAGTTGGATGTTGTTGCTGTGGTAGGCCTGAGGCTTGATCCCTGGCTCATTACACCAGCCAGCTGTTCTCTCAGAGTATCATGAGAGCCATATAACGTCCTACATGTCTCATTTTTTCAGCCGTGAAGCGGGATTGAGGACTTTAAATCTGACCAGCAGTCATCTGCCGAGTTTGACTTCCATCTGCATGTTGACGTTTTCTTACTTTTTCAAATCACTTCAGTAAAAGGCTGCAGGAGTTTCAATTTCAGTGTTTGTGTGGAGATCACATTCATTTTATCTCTACTTGTATGAGTTTGCATCTGTGTGAGTTTGTTTGATTAGAGTTTGTGTGTTGCATGAATTTTAATTGCTTTATTTGCATGTTAACAGCCCACCTCTGACAAACACACACACACACACACACCCACACACACCTACACACATCCACACACACACAAAGCAGATGTTTGCACGGCCCCCAGTGTGCTCGGCTCTGTGAGGCAGCTGCCATCAAGCATTCTGCTCAAATACACACTGTGACCCTATAGGAGTGTGTGTGTGGGGGTGTGTTAATGGATGAAGATTAATGAATTAGAAATGTAAAGTGATTTGATCATCCCTCTCTCTCTGTTGTTTACACCTCTTTGTGCACTGATGCATGAGCACAGGTGATACAATTAACATTTCCAACATGTGGTTCCACATCAGTCCCTTATTCTTTTGATGGACAGGTAGCAGTAAAGAGCTTGAATCAGATTGTTAATTAGTCTAGACTGGTAAACAACAAGTTAACCCAGCCTACCCATACAACAGACAGCTGCAGCAGGAGGCTAACTCTGTTTCAAATGATGACTCCCACCCTCTGCACGTTCAGCTTCCTCCCTCTGGACAAAGGTTTACAGTCCAAGTGTAGAGCAAAATGGCTAAAAAACCTCTTATTCATTCATTTTAGTAAATTTGTTTTTACCCAGGCTTTATTTGTGCAGATGTTACAGATCCAGATTCAATTTTCCCTTCCTGCCAGCGCCCTGCAAACGTCCTGCCAGTTAACAGCCAATTACCATCTAACTTCCATGTGCCTAGATTCCTCTGAAACATGCTCATTCATGTGTTTGCAGGGTGTCTCCCTGAGGTGGTGCTTGCCTCACACGATAAAATATCTCCCACCTTTTCCTTGGTTATCAGATTAACTGCCAAATCAACAGAGAAGAGACTTGACACCACAAATGAACACAAATATAACCTGAATTCACCGTTTAAACTTTAAGGGTGGGCAGGCCCCAACAAGGACCTGCCATGGACCAGCCAAGTTCCTATCAGGGAAAGTGTGGGAGTTAAAAGTGGCTGCATCTGTACTTGTCATTTTGAATGACTTTATGAGTGAGCTTATGATTTCATTGTTTTAATGGTCTAATCCAGCTAGTATTATTTGATTTCCCCCTGTTGTGTTGCTCTGTGTTGCATCTGTATTGTTATCGATGTCTCTATCTGTCTGGTTTCAAAACAATTTTGTCCATGGGTACAAATAAAGTAACCTGTACCTGATATTTGCAAGGGGTCACGTACCCAAGAAAACATCCTGTACACAAGTCCTGACTGGTTATTGGGGGTAAACGAATAAATCATTGACTGATTGACTGATGATTTTAGTAAATTTAAAGATAGTGGGTCTGGTTGTGGGTACAGGTGTGTGCGGGTTGGAAAAATTTGACACTTGCAGGATTCTGACCTGAACCTGAACCAGAAAAATGCTGTGCACTGAAAACAACTAGTAGTCAAGCATAGGGAAGATAAGCAATAGTTCAAGTTTTTTCAAAATTGTCCCCAATTTCTAAGAATTAAGAGGTCTACACTTATAACACTAATTGCTCTTTTCCAAAAATACAGACTTTAGTCCCCTCCCCTTCAGCATTAACACTCCACTGCATTCAGGTCTTCACAGATCAGAGCAGTGCAGCAGGTCTTCTTCAGACAGTTGTCTCAGAGCCTCTGTGGTTCTTCTGTGACCTCTCCAAACATGTTCCTCTGAGCTCAGATCTGATCTCAGGAAGAAGGACAAAGTCACCTGGTGCTTGATCAAGTTAACAGGGAGGATGATCAGTCCTGTGATTTGTTTGGGACAGAAACTGCTTTACCGAGAGCGCAGTGTGAGCCGGAGTGTTGTCCTCATGAAGAATGAAACCATTTTCTCACAGCTGTGGTCTCATTTTGAAAGTTTTCTGGCAGTTTTTCTAGAACCTGTTTGAAATAGTGTTGGTTCAACTTTGACCCTCCTGGAGCCCAAATGATCCCCTTTATATAAATGAAACCAACAGGCTCTTGATTTGACCTGCTCTGTGGTGCTTCCTTCATCCTTGGTGATGATGGTGTTCTCAAATGTTCTGACTGATGTTTTGTCTCAGGATTGTACTGAAGATCCAAGTTTCAGGGCATGTAATTAACCCCTCTAAAAATGTGTTTTCTTCAATTTCTTCCAATATGTCTCCAATTTTTTTTTTGCATTTTTTTTCGATCAAGTGTCAGAAGTTTCGGAACAACTTTGGCAAACTCTTTCATTATTTTAAATGTTGATGCAAACTTTGTAAAAAGTGAATAGAAAGAACATGAAGTCATACCTGATTCAATAGTTGAAATCACAGCTGTACTGGGGGATTTTTCAATAAATGAAGAGATTTTCTGAATGTGATTTATGCCCTGGGGGCCACATAGGTCCTGATGTGGCCCCTGGGGCTGCCAGTTGATGATCACTGCTATGAAGCGTTGGGAGCTCTAGTTTGGCTGAAAAGACTCCTCCATTTAAGTCAGCAAGTGACCAGAGGAGGTAGGCAGAATGATTTGCTGGCTCTGGGTCTGTAATTCACAACTTTCAGTGTTACCATAGAGTGAGATATCAACTGTTTTGTTAGCTAGAAGGATTACAACAGATATTACAGGACAGGTGGCACGAAAACGCTCCACAGGTGCACAGAAATTGCACAATGTGGTATGAAGTTGTGAAGCAAGAGAACACCTGGGAGACAAACACCCTACATACCTGTTTAACTTACCTGTCAAAGTAATGGTAGATGGCTTTACAACAAACCAGACCTGGCATGCCTGTTAAAGGTCCATTCACACACAAAGGTATAGTAGCTGAACTTGACTAACAATGAGAAATCATGTCATGTATGTGTAGTGCACTCAACCTGGGGGCCTAGCAGAGTTTGGCCCTGCTAAACAGTGTACACACATATAGGGGCGTCACTCAACAAAAGCCACATAAGCGGCAATATATGCCATTTCCCTACACAGCTGTGAGGGAGGGTAGGAAAGTAAGCACGATGAATAACGTGTAGGAAATTTTAGAGCAAAACTTTTTGGCATACCTGAAGAATATCAGCCTTGTTCAACTGATGTTAACTAAGCTCTGTGTGGCGTTTAATGTGGCTCAACTTTACCATCTACATCTGCAAAAGCTGGCCAAAACATCAGTGTGTGAATGCGCCTTAAATGTGTGTGTGCCACAGTAAAGAGAGGCATCTGGCAGCCAATCAGAGAGCAGTATTTCCTGCTTTAGTGTTGTTATAACAACACAAATTGAGGTGAATTATCATGTTAGACTAAATAGGCGCAGCTCTGCACAGTCAGCCACTTACACATGTACAGATTGTATCACACACATCTGCTGTTGGTGTCGCATTAGCAAACACAGACACACACAGAACCAGAGTGATGGTGTGTGTATGCCTCTGTCAGCTGCTGTGTAAGTCAACAGGCCAACAAGCAGTTTAAATATTCAGCCAGTGTTACTGTGACGACGGCCACCGAGGAATTCATTAACATTTAGCTGCACCTGTTCCCTCTGCTGCTCCTCATCCTGCTAATTGATTACAGCAGAACTGATTACTGAGAGGGAGGGGGGAGGCAGGGGGTGAGGAGTGGGGGAGAGACAGGGCCAAATTGAATAAATGTGTGTGTCGGCCAAATTCCTTCATCCTCTCACTCTCTCGCTCGCTCTGGTCGGGCGTTGCCGCTCGCTTCATTAGCTAATTAGCCACTTTGACAGGACACAGTAGGATGTAAGGTTTCCATGTAAACGATACAGAAGTTGGATTCATGTTGGAACATCCTACACTGAGGCACAAAAAGACCAACGATCCATGAAGGAGGGCAATACCACCAACATACAAGTGCTGGAGGGGAAAACTTCATTCCTAATAATACTTCAATAAATAATATCATCGTCACAGAGTGAAGTCTGTCACACCTGCTCTGGCGCTGACAAAGAGGACACCTGCAGAAGACAATGACAAGCACAACAGCTGCATGTAAGTGGTTTTCACACATACAGCTCAGTTGCTTTGCTCCTTTTCAAAACAATTCAACATGTTTGCATATTTTCTGTGGACCGTTTCATGAACACACTGTAGTATTTTTGAAAAGAGCTGAGTCCAGGCCAGGTCACACAAACAGCCTGAGCTGGCCATATGTCATAACATCCCAGCCAGCATTGCTATGACTACTCAGGCTCTGCATTATGGGAATGAGCTGGAAGGCTAAGCTAACCTTGAAACCAATTGCCGATTAACAGCAGGGTTAAATGTTCTCTGTAAGAATATACAGCTGAGCGTATTTATCAATGTGGGACATGCTTTACCATACAAGTGTGAACAAATGCACTAGGAATACACAATATTAAACTCTTTTTTCTCTGCTTATTTTTGTTAACTTGGCTACAGAGAAAGTACAAGAGGGCCTCCAGATGTTCAAATTGATGCAGCACAAATGTTTTGCTTCCTTGGTCACAGCCTGAGGGAAAACTGTTTAGCATTCAGTGATTTGAATTCGAATGTGGATCCAGGGACTTTTTGAGAGGGCGAGATAGGGCAGTTTTCCACATTTATGGCAATAACTTGCTCAACAATGTTGAAGACTGTGCTCAGTGCTCTGGACCAGGACGTTATGTTAGCTTCAGTGCTAACCACTAGCTTTATCAAAACCACTAGCCCTCAATGTGTGATGAGTCTTCAGTGTTGATCTACTTTTGGACTGTTCCTGCGCCTCACCCCTCCCTTCTGCTGCTCCCTCACTGGAGTGAGGGGGCGTGTCTCATGCTACTGCAGCTCTCTGCTGCTGCACACCTGGACATCATCTCCTCATCAGCCTCCCCTACTTAAGCTCCCTGAAGACTTGTCACAGTGCCAGATTATTCCTGCACTCTCCGTGGTAATGTTGGCCAGCCTCAAGTGTCACCAGAGTTTGATCTATCGTTTTTTTTTTGGTCTTGTTGTTTTGAGCCTCATCCTCCCTTTACTTTACCTGACCTACCCCTGGTTAAATAAATCTTTGTGTTGCACCTGTATCTGCTCTCGTGAGTTGCTTTTGGGTGCAGTTACTCCATTTACGGTGGTCACACCGTCACACAATGTCAACATAGCCCATCTTTGCACGCTCTGTACGTGCCATGCATACCACAGCAAATCGCTCCCTGTCTCATCAATTAGTCAGCTTCAACAGCTTGTGCCTCAATCAGTCTCTGGTGTGCTGGAAATACCCAGTGAGTTGATTTTCAGCAGGAGCTGCTTCAACTCTGCATCAATTTCCATCAAGGAGATCATCCCAAAACAGGAAAGAAGGCACTTTGTGCTTCGGGAATTTCAAAAGGCAGCAGAGAAGTGGAAATAATATCGATGCAGGCAGCAAATTAACATTAGACAGGCAATATAACCGGCAGTTAACATGTTGCTCTTCCAATTCTATCATGACCTTGCAAATACCTTGTGAGGTCTCTGGTGAGCTTATGATCTTGTTATTTAAGCTAAAGCCATAATGCAAATGGGATGCTGTGTGGATGGACTATGCTGAAATTCAGGATAAGAAATTAACATCCACACCCAGAGGCAAATATTACATAACAACAGAACAGCTTTTATGGTCTGATTATGTTTTAAATAATGACACTTAAAAAATCCATATCACATTTGTTCTACCTTTGTTAGGACTTCAGTTGCTATTCTGCAAACAAATATTTGATCAAACCAAATCTAATTGATCCAAAGATAAACCTGATTGTGTTATTGGTCGTTCCTCAGTCTGCTGCCAACACAGCAGCTGAGCCTGAGTCCTCTGTTCACTAGCTGCTGAATCAATCCTCCTTCAGAGACCTAAATGTGCTCTTTGGATTAATTAGGCTGCTTTCTGATGTTCTTTCTTTCTTCATGTAAATCAGAGGTGAAGATGCCTGGGGCTACACTGTAACACTGAATCATTTCTCTCTGTTTGAGTGGAGCAGAATTCCCTCCTGAAGCTGCTTTGTATTCACATGTAGCTGACACTGTAAAGCAGCAGGGCAAGCGGAGCCGCGACCTTGTTCGCAGCCTTTAAACAGGCGGACATTTTTAATTCTCTCTCTGAGGACGCAGGTCAGTCTGAGGAAAGCTGATGAAGATCACAGATAATAATAGGACAAATAATGACTAAAATGAGGGTGATTATCTGCTGGACCACAGGGGGAAGTTAATGAGTTTGATAAACAAAAACAATACAGCATGTTTAAGTGATGTGATAATATCTGGCCCCATCTAACATGGCTAGTACTGTAGTATCATCCTCTTGGAGGCTACACTTGGTTATGTCTGCAGCTGCATCTGCTGCTGCTTGAGCTTTTATTACCCAGATGTCCAACTGGTCCTTTTGGGAGACACATTTGATAATCCAGACAGCGTTTGATTTGGCAAAAAATAGGCTTCTTTTCAGATTTTGGAGTGTAAACTTAATCTCATTAGGTAGACCTGCACTCCTCTGGGGAATAAAAAGAACAAATAGGAAAGAATTAGTGAAACATTTGTTATGATAGTCCCTGAAGCAAATAACACTACTGTACTGTCTTGTAATATGCTTTTTATTTGCAGGTCAGTCTATAAATTGTATTTTATTTTCAATATTTACAGGGGAAGCAACAAGATATTATCTACTAGCGGTAACCAAGTCTTCTTTCAAGCTGACTGTATCCATTAAACTAAATATATATATATATATATATATATATATATATATATATATATATATATATATATATATATATATATATATATATACATATATATATATATATATATATATATAAATAAAGGAAATAAAGATTTGTTACCGTTATTTGGGTTGATTATTTCTTCCCTTCAATGATACCAGTTAGTATTGTATGTTAATTCGTTGGAAAGTCTGATTAGTCATCTTTACAACAATGTAGAGCTTGTAAGGATATGTATTCCTGGAAAAAGCAGCACAGTTAAACGTTTTGGTAGTGCCCAAAAAATATGCCAGTATCCCCTCCTCCCCTGAAAAAAGGCATAGGGTCCTTAGTGTAGCAAGAGTGAGAATCTGGTCCTCTTGGGGTGCTGTCTTCCTGCAATCTGTCTTTGACTTCACCAGTGTCACAGTACCTGGTCCTACGTTTATTGATTTGGCTGCCACTGTGCGTACCTGATCACCAGCGAGGCACCACCCACACACTTAGCGGTGTTGCTCCTTCTACAAAAAATACAGCACCAACTAGTATAAGTAATTGACCCTCAACAGGACCTGATCTTTAAATGTAAGAGGTCATTATTAAACACTCAGAAGAAACCAGCTGATGCACAATGGGTCCTACATGACACTGGAGACTTAGGGTCCGTCCCAATTCTACCCCTTAGCCCTTGTCTTACCCCATAGCCCTTGGTTTTGCACGTTCACGTCTAGTGAAGGGGTGTCCCAATTCTCCATAGGGCTAAGGGGAAGGGCTACACAACCCTTGAAACAAGGACAGATTAAGGAAGGGGTATGAGAATTCCCATAATACACCACGCCCGCTGGGACGGCAGAGCGGAGACCAAAGGAAGCGCATAATTATAAGTAATTATTAAATCATCAAATAAATATGAATCATGTTCTGAAGTGTTGGTTGTATTTTCAAATTTCTTGTTATAATGAGCTAGCTTTCACAGCTGCTTTCACAAGCTTTCACTTCTTCCACCAACACCTTCTTAGTTTCCTGATGGTCTTTGCTGGTATCATACATGTCTGTGAGCCTGCTCTGTGCCTAAACCCTCAGGCAGGCCTGGCACATAATCTATCCTGTCTGAAAGCCCCTTCTGGAGACAGTTTGAAACCTCTACAATCATGACCCAGAGGAAAAGAAAATTTGAAAAGAGATCTCAAAAATGTTTTATTTACTCCTCCTAGACAACTATGAGATCTGTGTGACACCAAACTGAGAATAAGGTTTATTGCTCCTGTGTCTTCTCTTTCTCCTGAGCAATAAGATTCACTTAATCTCAATTTAGTCTCCTAATAAGTTTTAGAAGAGATCTCAACAAGCTCTAATCTGTTTCTCAGAGTTTCTCAACTAGTTTGTCTGTGATCTCAGGCAGAGAAATCAGAGAGCTCTCTCTATGAGCTCAGTCTACTCAATCCCAGCTTCAGTTCATGCATCTCATACTAAGCTCAGGCAGGGCAAATGAAGAGCTCTCCACAAAGACTCTTTTAGTTCTCAGACTGACTTTATTGCAATCCACATATTTTTTGAACTAGAAAGCACTCGGAGAGTGCAGACCTCCGCCAAGCACCACAGTTCCCCCTATTTGTCATTTGCACCATAAATATTAGTCCCACATTTATTTTGACTACATTTTACCTTGACCATGAAAACATACCATTGGCAACTGAATTCATAATGATATCAACATTAGTTCAGCAGTTATTCACGAGAATCACATTTTCCGTAATGGCGGTTTTCTTCTGGATCTAGCTCCCTAGTTTTTGAAGATACAGCAAATCTGTTGGCACCTTCCAAATTCCACAATGTCTTGGCTATTTAACGGTGTTTGTTGTGTGTTTATAGCTTCATTTGTTCTCTTCCAAAGGTCCCCTATTTTTCATATTCTGGATCGTAGTATCCGGAATTATTCCTTTATCCGGATCAGTCTTTGAAATACTGTAGACCATGTTAGCAACTTGTCCTGTATTTTTTTCCCAAGTGCCCTGACCATTATTTGTGGAGTTATATGCAGAAATGTTGAAAATGGCCCTATCTCCAAATGTTAAAGAATCCTTTAAAAAATTCCTGGATCCAAACGGAGATCCGGATCGCTTCCAAAATCAAATCATTTGTTCCTTATCCTAATCCGGACATTCCCTTAAAATTTCATCAATATCCGTCCATAACTTTTTGAGTAATGTTGCTAACTAACTAACAGACAGACAGACAAACCCTCCCAAAAACACAACCTCCTTGGTGGAGGTAATTATGTAAAATAAACTGATGGACAGGGCGACACAGTGACACAGCAGTTCGATCCCCGGGTCTGGCAGGGCCTTGAGCGTGAATGATTGTCTGTCTCTCTACATGGCCCTGTGATTGACTGGCGGCCGGTTCAGGGTGTACTCCGCCTCTCGCCCAATGACAGCTGGGATAGGCTCCAGCCCCCCCACGACCCTGAAAGGGATAAGCTGTATAGAAAATGAATGAATGATTGAATTGATTGAAAATGTATGGCCTTCTGCTCTTATATTTATATTTTTACGAATAATCTTCAGTACTCCATTGCACGTAATTCTGTTTTAATAATGAACCACATAAAACACATTGTAAAATCAAAACAACAGCAGTTTATTAGTAAGTTGACAGCAAAACAGTATTTCAACATTTCAGCTGTATCAAAATTTAACTGCCAAAACCTCAGACCATTAGTGGTGTCAATGTAATACAGTCATCTGTAGGCTATCTTCTCATCTGAAGTCCAGAGTGACTGTGTGACAATAGATTTGCCCACATAAAACAAAGAGGGTACTTGATTGAAGTCTTACATTGTTTAAATGCCTCAGGAAGTCAAGTCTGTATCCTGGTAATAACTCAATGGAGAACATCTCTGTGTTGAAGTAAGTGAGCTGGTGGTACAGTGGTTAGCATACTCTGTCAGTGATCAAGAGGTTTCAAGCTCAAACCCAGCTCTGGGTAACACATTGTTTTGTGCTCACATGTTGCTCAAGTATTGCTTATTTTCTTCTCCAAAGGAGAAATACAGGAGCCATTAAAAACACTTCATTGAGATTAGCATGGTATCTCCATCAAGTCTCAGGGATGACTCCCTCTAATTATTCGGTCTCACTTATTTCTCCTAGTGAATTTTAGGAGAAACATTGGAGAAACATTTTAGACGAAATAGAAACTATAAAATGAGGCTGAGATGAGAATCTCAAATTTGTCTCCCAAGCCGAGTCATAGAAGAGCAAGCTTTGAGCAGTAAAATTTTCCTCTGGGGAGTGCATACCTTAAAAATATATCAAGAAGACAATCAGTTTTTTACCACTTCAGAAACATTGGTACCTCCGGGGACATGAAGTCAAACCATGATGTGGAAACATTAGCGCACACTTTCATCTCAAGCAGGCTGGACTACTTTTTGGATTATTCACTGGTCTGTCAAAGTCGGCCGTCAGACAGCTGCAGTCCACACAGACTGCTGCTGCTGGCATTCAAACAAGAAGACAAAAAGAAGTTCAGCACATAACTTTATTTCTCAGATCTCTGCGCTGGACACCAGTATGTCACTGACGGAGTCAGGTCCTAGACTTACTTGTGACTTACCTTCCTGGTTGACTAGTTCTGTCGTATTGTTGTTTCTCCTGTACAGACTGAATGAAGCTGTGATTAGGGTCAACACGTCCCATCACAAAACTCATTAGCTAAGAGTTGTTGGGATCTATACTCCATGTGGGCCTGAGGACAAAGGAGAGGCCTACATGGAACTTTAAAAGCCTGACCTAGAGTTTTTCCGACCGTTAGGGAAAGGCGCCACAACCCCCAGCTTTCCCCACCTAGGTGTGAATTTCAGTTCAAATCGAAATTCTGCACGGACATTGGCCCCAGCCAGGTAAACCCACTGGGATCCCCGATAACGTCACTCAGGCCATAAAGGAAGGACACAGTTTCTTCTCGGGGCTTTTTCCAGGTGCCTCTGTACAGTAGGGAGCTCTCGCAGGCTCTCTCCGCGACCCGGCCGCCAAAAGGAAGCAACACCAAACGTTTGGCTCTCTCTCTTTTCTGTTTTTACATCTTAAACCTGGGTCACAGTCTCCAACTCGCTGAATGAGCACACAGACTGCTGTTCGTTTCGTTTTGTTTTCCCCTTTTTATCCTTTGGACCCGACGCAGATCGCAGCTGATCGCACGTCTGTGAGGATGAGCGCGCCACTTTGTTAGAGGCCTAACAAAGCATCTCGTCCTCCGTCTATGGTTTTCCTCCGCTGCCACCGGACCAACCATCACCTCGCCACCGTCAGAAGGACGCGAGGCGGACCGCCTGAATCCAGCTGAGGAGCTCACCGCGGACCCAGAGCGCAACAGGAGCGCACAGCTGACCCAGCGCGATGCAGCGGACGCAGCGCGCCACGAACACTCAGAGCGGACTCTCTTTCTATTCCATCCCTTCTTCGCCGAAACTCCGGAGGACCGGAGCAACAAAAGTAAGAGGCTTATGTCTGGGCAGAGACAATTAGTTTAGCGTGTAGTTTATCTTTTGTGCTTATGAGACCTGTTTTGATTTGTGCTGCATTCTCTTTCTTGATTGTCGATCGTCTACCGTAGATCAATCTGTAAGCAGAATATCACTGGTTAAAGGACCAATACCAGACCAGTTAAACTTCGGCTTACTGACTCTGCTATTGTGTAGTGATATTCTAATTATCAGTTGTAGGTGACGATCTTTCTCGGGGTCTCTCTCTCTCTTTCTCTTCCTTTCTATTTTCTGAACACACACACATATACACCTCCCTCACACCACACAGACATTAAAGGTGCCGTCCAGTGAGCGCCTAATTTTGAATGAGGTTGCCTCAATAACACGTGGGGCTCAAAGACCTCCCCCATTGTTCCCCTTTTGTTCACGTGGTGAGTTGCCATCTTGGCTCGATCGAAGATAGACACGCCACTCTGTTGCCATTTTGGTTGAAGACACGCTCTCACGTGACCTCTTCGCCTCTCTCTCTCTCTCTCCTCCCCTTGCTCCACCTTCACATACACACACACACACACACACACACACACACACGCTGCATCATTGGTGATTGCTTTTATTGCTGCTGCTGTGATTGGTTGTTGATTATTGCTAGTGATACTGTTGGTTGCTGCTGCTACAGTCATTGCATTCATTGATGTTGTTGTTACACCTTTATTAGTTGTAGTTAGTAATTAATGTTTTGCTTGTATTAGTTAGATTATAATAGTTTTGTAATAAGTAATGTTATCTTAAATAATTATTACTTTAAATAAATCCTATTATAATTTAATCAGTCGTTGTTTGTGGTTATTGTGATTATACAATTGTGATACTTGCTGGAGTCAAAACAGTCAGGGCTCGAACTTTATCTTTTTTTCACACCTTCTGAGACTTTATTCTGGTTTTGTCAACTTGGTTATCGGTCCCTGGTAACAGGGTGGTGCCCCCCAAGACATTGATTATGATCAATATTTATAGTTTTTAATAATTAATTTTGATTAATTATTAATATTAATAAATAATTGTATTATTATTAATATCAATAGCCAATAGCCAAATTGCCCCTACTGGCGCACAACAGAGTGAAACCTGGTGCATTTTTAATTCAGTCTGAGGACGTCACACCTCATACCCCCCTGGTATGTATAGACCTAATGCAGCATGCATAGTTTAGTTCTAGCTCATCCATATGCATAACAGCTGCAACATAAATGATGATTTAGGTCTCATACAGAAATAAAGAAAAAAAAAGCTGCTCTCAGTGCCCTCTTGTAACAACACTGTGACTGCATTTAGAGTTAGACCTCACTGAATGAACCACAGCTGATCGTCATCAGATGACCAAGGAAATTAAATATAAAACAACTGCAAGATGCAAACTGGAGCAACTGCACGCCCTTATTTCACCACCTCTACCACCCAAGTTCAAGTGTTTACCTGTACACTGCATTTCCTTCTTTTTTATTCTAAATGTGTTTGACATTTCTCCTTATGTTCAGGAAAGTCATAACTCTCACTTCAGGTCCGGGATTAGGGGAGTTTTCTGCCATCGTCTATTTACGACTTGTTAGCAATGAACTGAAGTGCCCTTGGATGGATGGATGGATGGATGGATAAGTGGATGGATCAATGATGGATAGATAAGTTCTTCTCTTTATCAATATTATTAAAGATAAATGGATGGAAGGATGTATGGAGAGATGGATGGATGGCTGGTTGGCTGGATGGATGGATAGGTAAAGGAAAATGGGTAGGTAGATATACTCCTCAAAAAACATTTGGAAATGTTATTCAGGTTGATTATTTCTTCTCTTTAACAATATAATTAAAACTGAAATAATAAAAAAAGAGCCAGATTGGTTGCCTAGATAGATAGATAGATAGATAGATAGATAGATAGATAGACTGATTGGTGACTGAATGAAAGACGGATGACAGACTGTTGGATGGACAGATGAATGACTGGATCGTTGGTCTGATGGATAATACATGACTAGATGGAAAGATTCACAAATGGATGGATGGATGAACAGATGGGTGGATGCAAACATAAATAAATGGGTGGATGGATGGATGGTCTGAAGGATGGAGTGATGAATGGATGGATGAGTGGATAGAAAGACAGATAAATGGGAACAAGACTCTTGTGTTCCTCCTGTCCTGATCTGACCCTTCTTAGCTCTTGGTTGTCTTGAGGAGTCGCAGATATTTGGGGACGTGCTCAGGCCCGTCTGCAGCTCCAGTGCGTTTCATTGGTTTGCCAGCATTCTTGTATTTCAGGAGGTTCTCTGAAGCTCTGAACCATCCAGCACTTTGTCCGATCAATGGATTAAAAAAGCTTTCAAGAGAAGAAATAAAACCACAAAACTTTAAACTGAAGCTGGAATGAATTCAGGGGCTTTGTCCTCGGCTTCAGTATCTGTACGCCGAGCTGCATACTGAACACCTCATCCACCCTGTGACCTCCACACACACAGGGCCAGGTGAGTAAACACTCCCAGAATTCAATCTGTGATTGTTTGTTCATGTCCTCTGGGTGAGAGCTGGGACCATATCCACTGTGTGCGTGTGTGCATGTGTGTGCGTCCTTTGGGTAAAAGGAGCAATCAGTGCGAGGGCAGACTGTCTCTGTTTGCTCTGCATTACAACACGCAGTGCCATGCAGCGCCTCGCCGAGTGTGTCAATGTGTGTGTATCACAAACATCAACAGCTGCTGTGTTTAAGAACCATTAATTAAAAATGTTCACAGAGTTTTGTCTGAGCAGGTGGTTCTCTGTGTGCTAAGATTATTTAATAATATCCTGAATCATTATCAGATGACTGCCCCGTGTTTTAGCAAAAATCTGTGAAGAAATATAAACCGAGGCTGGAAACACACGAGAGGAATCTAAGACTGATTTATAACCCGATTCGCCCCTCTCAATTATTGTGGTATCAATGCTCCCAGCTCTTTAGATAGAAT
Source organism: Cetoscarus ocellatus (assembly GCA_037902135.1). NCBI lineage: Eukaryota > Metazoa > Chordata > Actinopteri > Labriformes > Labridae > Cetoscarus > Cetoscarus ocellatus. The sequence continues at coordinate 94,115 of JBAMNC010001551.1, read as the reverse complement.
CACAAATATGTTTGAGATTTCCTAATTTAACAGTGAAAATCTCTACAGGTGAAACATCCCATATTCAGGTCCCAAAACATCACATCCATGGTGATTTTCATTACTAACTTGACCTTGGAGCAACTTCTGGCTTGCAGACCATTTTTAAATTCTTTTTGTACCATCCAGCTCTCAAGTTTTTTCAGATGTTCATGCTATTGTCTTCAAATTGTATTTCCTAGATTAGGCCATTAAATTTAGATTGGATTAGAGATAGATTAGATAGAACTTTATTCATCCTAGTGGAAGACTCCCTCAGAGAAATTAAGATTCTGGTAGCAATTTGTAAATCATAAATAAAAGGATATACAAAAATATGTATATATATATATATATATATATATATATATATATATATATATATATATATATATATAAACAAAACAAAAATATAAATAAATATGAATAAAAATGTGTCAAAAAATATGTCTGGCTACTACTGCTCCTTCCCATCCTCCTATGGGGAGTAACATCCTCCTGTTACTCCTCCTATTCAGGTCTAGTCAACTGTTTTAATCGTGATGTCAGTCCCATCAACTGAGGGAATCTGGATATTTTGGCCAAATCTTTGAAGTTGTCATTTGTCTTTTTATTTACTCATTTATTTAATCCTCACTGATAACCAGTGTTGGGGAAGATACTTTTAAAAAGTAGTGTTTGCTCATTTCTCCTAACTTCTTAAACAAAGTAATCTGTTTCTTTACTTAGTTACCCTCTATGGAACGTAACTTTTTACATTATTTGTTACTTTTATGTTGCTTGACTTTGGGCAGAACCCCATATCTGTTCCTAAATGTGTAGGCCCACATAAAGCTCTTTTGCGGAGGACATAACAGGCATTTCTTTATTCTTTATTATACAGAACCATGCCACATACCATGTGGCCCCAATAAACAACAGCACATTAAGGAACAAGCACAAAAAACTGCGACCCGCAGTCACAAGTCACAAGATTTGACAACGCTGCTCGTGTCTATTGCGGGCAGCTGAGAAGGCAGCATCAGTGTCAGATCTGTCTGTGGGAAAAGTAACGTTGCACCGCATTAAAAAGGAATTACGTTTCGTTACCACATTTTCAGTAGTAGTGCATTATTTTACGTTTTACCCCAAAAAGTAGTTACGTAACTGTAACATAGTGTAACTACTGAATGGTTACTTTGTAACGCATTACACACAACTCTGCTGATAACTACCTTCTTTGGATCAACTCAAATAAATACTTTAAAAAATACATGACATTATAAAGTCTCCACTACATAATTGAAAAAAAAATATGATTGATGATTCAAACAGATGCAATCATGACAACACAATGATAGTTACAATGGCAATATTGAGGACCAACAAGCTTTATGTTGATTTAGGATGTCTATTTGGTTTGATAGCAGTTTACTCAAAGTCCAGGTTAAATATCTGCAGATAATGGCTGAAATGCTGATCTAACAGTCGCTTCTGTTGAAATCCTATCTAATTCAGTTGTTTTTGGGTTGTTTTAATAGCTACAGTGATTACTACCCCAAACATGCCCCAAAGAAACACACATCATTTTGAAGTCACTGAATTTTCTAAATTTGGTTTTGAGGGCCGGTTTGTAGGCTGTGGGGGACCTGATGTGACCTTCAGGACGCCAGTTGATGATCCCTGCTCTACAGGACACGATTTCCAAACATTAAAAACTTCCACTGCTTTAACATGATGTGCGAATGTGACTCTGGTGATTCTGCAGAGAGCCCCTAGTGGACACTCGAGTAACTGCAGCTTCTGCTGCCCCACACTGGCTTCATTCTGCCTCAGTGAGTGCTTTTGCTCGTTCATTACACATTCAAATGATGTCTGTTGGTGCAGTGAGCATATCAGAGATAGCTTCTTTGACTCATAGGCTGCTTGGAGGATTCACACCTTGTCTGGATTTCTGTCTCATAATCCTCATGCACGGGTCCATGTTTGATACTAGCTGCTTCATAAAAGAGAAAATGAAGCAGCTTAGAGAACAGATCCACCCCTGCTGTGCAGTTTGATTCAGCAAACTAGGCTTAAGAGAAAAATTAAATGCTCATATTTCAAAAACAACTCTGAAAGGAGGAAATTTGTACTTTGGGAGGAAAAATCAATGCATGTGAGAGCAACATATTTCTAAATGAAAGGAGAGCTAATTTATGAAGGAGGACAAGGATGAATTATGACTAACAGACTCACAGGCAGGCATTAACTACAAGTTTTCATTATGGACTCTTTTTATTTCCCCACAAGTCAAATGAACACTTCCTACGGCGCTCAGTTCACCCCTCACTGACAGTGCTTTATTTAACGTCTAAATGAGTCTCCAGGTTCTCCAGATGAACACATCTGACTCTGCGTGATCTACACCCAGAGCTTTAACTGCTTTAACAACAGGAACTCTTTTCCAAAGGCTGTTCTTGGACCGGGATGAAGTTAGTCTGCTCCAGATCCACACAGCCACTCACTGAGTGACCCAGACTGGACTCCTGGGAGGCCTCTGGGTGGAAACAGCTGACATACTGTAAACTCTGACTGTGTGTTCAACCAAGCAGTACACACACACCTCGTACAGTAACAACCTCAGACTGGGAGAAAGTTGAGGAAATGTCAGATTTGTCTGAAAAAGTTGGTTTGACGGGAGGAACTTGACGAGAGCTGAAAGATTTCCATTTTTCTCCCTCAGCCACAGGCTTCATGGAGAAGCTGAGGGAGGCTGGACCCACCCACTCACAGACACTCACACTACTGCACTGTGTGTGTGAGGAGCAATTAGAGACCATGGAGAAGTCTGGATCCAGCTTTAGATGAATGTAACTGTATCATGCAGAAATAAGATAAAGCTTCCATCAGCTGCTGCTTGTCATGAAAGTGCAAACAGAACATGTTCAATGATCTAAAAGCCACAAAAACAGACCATAAAACCAAAGCCAGTTCTTCTACTGTGTGGACCTGCTAGAAGCTTCAAAACGATTAAGGTTATTACTAAATGATTAGCCTTTCTGAGCAGTGAACAGAAAAGCACTCTGCCTGCTTCTGATATTAGTCTTCTGAGTTTGACTGTTAACCACAATCAGTCTGCCATGTCCCAGTGATGCTGTGACATTTGAATAAAAGATTTACGTCCTTTTATCTCCATGTGCAGCCTCACAGGACCACCTTCAAGCGTTAACGTCTTTCACTGTTTGCATGAGTTCAGCAGCTGTTTAAAGGCTGTACTTCTCACTGTGTGGGGCCCTTTACAACATCTACACTCCATCACCATAAACAACCTCCTGCTAGTCTGAAGGGACTAGTTTAGTTTTTTATTTACCACTTTCAAACCTTTATAGAGAAGCTGGGTGTTGAGTTTACAGCTGTATGACATACTGATTTCTTTTATGGGTGGGTTCGTCATTCATTAGCATGTTTATTAATTAACTTCTAATATTCTGTCCCATTTGTTTCATTATTGGATTTATTTGTTTGTTTGTTTATGTGTTCCAGGCCACATAATCCATCCATCTCCTCTCTTGGACCTTATTTTTAATATTTTAGAGTCACTATTGTAGACTTAAATGAATTTTTGTTAAAAAAAAAATAAATCAATAAATAAAAATAAAAATAACATTATGTGTCTAGCATCTTGAAAGCAGAAGCTTACAAAGTGTCTAACAGAGAAAACAAAGAAACAAACCCAGGGAATAATAAAATGAGCACAAACAGTTATGTCAAATAGAGAAATTCCCAAAAGAGTCCAACGAGAGGGCAGGAACAAAACCCAAACTCAGAGGGTGGGGGAAATTAAAGCAGGGAAAAGAAATGAAAGTGGAAATAACTGAAAAATGATAACAATTCTGATAATAAAAAGACAATACCATTATAAATAGATCAACAGATGACAAAAAACAACAACTATTTATGCCAGTTTTAAAGAAAGGATGTCTTGCATAGACACCAACTACTTTCTGAAGGTAAATTCATCTTTCTGAATGTTTTCCACTCTGACCTGATAATATGGACACATTTTCTGCCTTTTGGAAACAGAAATGACTGATAATTGTCCCACAACATTATGGTGCCGAGCGTTCCTGCACATAATAATCAGGCGGAGGATAATTCAGCCTGAATGCCCGTACCTGACCAAAATACCAGCAGCATCTGAGTCAGGTTCATCGGGTCTGAACGTGCAGCTGCAGATTTGCTCAAATGTATGTCTCTGCGGAGCAGATAAAAAACATGTTCTCCTGGCTCCACTGTCCTCTGCAGTGCTTCAGAAGCTATCTCCACCTCCTTTACGGTCTTGTATTACAGACTTGAACATACAGACATGGTACAATGGAGTACTCAGTACGACATTGTGCTGACGATGTTCTGGGCAGAAAAACATTTAATGTTCAATTTTTAATATTCAGTCTGAGGAGTATTAAAGGAAAAATTTGAAGCTTCTGCACAGCCTGGGAATAAGCACATTTTTATAAAACAAACTTACCTGCCAGTTTGATAATTACAACCATTCAACCTCTTGTCAATGCTAATAGCTAACCAGCCAATCACATGGACACTCAGTGAATTAAGACATAAAGACATCATCAAGACAACCTGCTGAAGATCAAACCAAGCATCAGAATGGAGAAAAAGGATTATGGTGACTTTGAACGTGAAATGGTTGTTGATGCCAGATGAGGTGAGTAGTTCAAACCCTACAACCATATCTTGGGTTTACAAGGACTGGTCCAAAAGAGAAAATATCAGCCACAGCTCTCTGAAAATGCCTTGGTGATGCAGGAGATGAGAGAAGGATGGTCAGAGATGATGGGAAGGCATCAGGAACTCAAAGAACCAAGTTATTCATTCATACCCACCCAACAGCCCTTCCCAAGACCTACACTAAAAAAAAAAAAAGTATATTGCTGAGCAAAATACACACCAATTTGATTGTGTTCATGAATAAAATCAAGATAAAACAGGCATACACTTACTTACTTGTTCAGAAACATTTGATGAAAGTTTCGTGCTGTCCTGTTTTATTGTTATTTTAGCCAAAGTTTGACAGCCTCAAAGCTGTCAGAGCCTCCTGCCCCCCGGAACCCTCTGGCACTTCCTAGCCATTGTTTCCAGGTTCTTGTTGAATTTCTGCCATGGAGAATTAAGGCAGCTCTGAATGGAAAATGGGGTCCGACCTGATCCTGGCAAGTTGTATGGTCTAATAAAGTGGCCTATGAGTGTCTTTGTAACTGGATGTCCATTGATGCAGCTGTGACCCCCTCTAAAGGTTAAATAATCTGAGATATTTTATGTTGTTAAGCTCTAAGACAGTCAAACCTAATAAACCCAGACTGTCAGGATACTTGGTACTCAATGATTTCCCTGGCAGGATTTGCCTTTAGGAGTGACATTTCACAGAGAATCTAAGCAACCATTTGACCTTTGTTCTCTCTTTTGTTCATTCTCATATATGAGACATCCTTTTGCTCCTTCACTAATAAAGAGAGAGGTCAGAGGTCAAGAGTTGGAGCCAGCACAGCAGGTAAGAGCCCCTCACAGAGTTTAAAATTAAAAGCACCTGCTGCTAATGATATTTGGTGTTCAGCTTTAATAAAACTAATCCTTTAGTTAAGAAAGTGTTTGTCTTTTCAGTCAGTATCACGAGGCCTCACAGTGTCAGGCTGTTCTGACACAGCGATCAATTGGCCCCGATCGGACAGTTGATCGGAGCAGAAATATCAATCACATGCAGGAAAAGAAGCGGGCAGAAACTAAATGAGGTCAGCCCTCCACAGACAGCCGAACCTTCTCTGTATGGACATAAATTATGAGCCGTTCACTTCAAATCTGGACACATTCATCATTTGATCTGCTTGGACTGCTCTCTGAGCTGAAAGAAGAGAAACGTTTGGAGAATCAGGTCACAGCGCTGAAGATTCATCTGACAGGAGAGGGGCTGAGACAGTTTGTTCAATCATCTGTCTGTACAGTAACTTTATACAAACTTAGACAATACACCCTGAAATTTCCTTTCCCTTAACACAGGTTCACATATTAATTTCTGATGACTTCTTGGGTATGTGCACAATCACTAATATTTAAAAAACTTCTAGTTTTCATATACTGATTACCCCGATCCAGCTGTATTTTCCCTCTTTCTGAGATGCCCTGTCAGAGCTCCTTCTCCACATAAGCCTGGTCAGCTCTGTGGTTACTGTTTAGCTCAGCTCACTGTTCACTCTTGCTCAAGGATTTATTTTTTTGTGTTTCATTATATCTGATTTCAGGAGGCCTTCCCCTCTTTCTTCTACAGCCAACAAACTATACATTATAAGACACTTATGTAAGCTACCCATGTGCATATTAATTTGACTCTTGAACTTTTTGCATCCTTTTGCTTCCTCTTTATGTTTGAAACTGTGCTTCATAAACACTATATTAAAATGTGAAAAACTATAGTTGTGCTGGAAAAGGAACTAAAGAACAAGCTGGGTTCTGAGTTATAACGAGAAAGTTTCTCAGGCCAAAGGTGTAAAGTATCATTAAAAAATGATTTTACAATAACCTTCATGCAGTGGTGTAGTCTACGTGACGTATACCCACTAGAAAACGCCCCGAATTCCCGTTTAACCACTACAAAATGTGCAAAGACATGCATAGCATGGTTGTGTGACTTTCACTTTGCCTGTCAAATTTGCCTTCTCTGTGTTACAAAGTGGGCATTTTTTTTGAACATAGAGGCTAGGATCATAAAGTTCATGATGTTTAACTGTGTGAATTAAATTCATGCACAACCTGTCGTCTGACTATTTACGCTGCTTGCTGTGCAAGCAATCCACTCCCTCCCGCACAGTCTGATCATTCAAGTTATACATTCAACAATACATACACTACCTTCAGTTAAACAGCGCAAAACATGAATGAAACGTTCACTGATTTAAGTAACGCTTTCACACAGAGCAGAGAAAGGAAGGAAAAGCTGAAGAAGAAGAGAGATCTTCATCTTCGTCATGTCTAAAGTGGAGTCGCTAGCTGATGCAGTCACCATCCGCTCTGTGGATTACAGGCCTGATTATTTCATTTGAAGTGTGGCTGTTACTGTTGTCAGTTATGTCCTTTTTCAGTGCAGACTATTGGCCCTTTTCCATCAGCCCGACTCTACCCGGCTCTACTCTACTCGCTTTGGGCTGCTTTTCCACCAGCCCGGTCCCCTACCCAGCGGGGGCAGGTTCGCCGTGAAACAGCTGGGCGACACTGCGTTCATGTCATTTTGAGCGCCACACAACAACCAAAACAGTGGAGGACATTAGAGGCAACAGTATACTTGCTGCTCGGTCTGTGGCTTTTTGTTACAAAGAGGAAAGCAGAAGAAGGCTGCAGGCGGCTAGAAGAAATACCCTTGAGAAGTACAGGAGAGTTTCTGAAGCTATACAACAGTTTGAAGCCGAGGACGAGAGCAATCGGGCTGCAGAGAAAAGATGTATGAGGGTAAGCTAACGGAAGCTACCGCTAGCTTGTTAGCTAGCTCGTAATGATAAAGTCCTGTGTTTAACATTGTGATGGCAGCAAGTTATTGCCTTAAAGTAACAAAGTGTATGTACTGCAGTCCTGTTTCGGACGTCGCGCTCATGACCCATCGGTGACGACATTCTCTGACCAATCAGTAGCCGGCAGTCGGTCGACGTCACCTTTTAGTGTCGACTCAGCTCGCTTAGAACCAGAGCAGAGTAGGTACTAAAACTGGTTTGTTTTAGGAGGTACTGTGCCGGTGGAAACGCAACGCAAACCGGGTAGAGCCGAGTAGAGTAGAGTAGAGTAGGGCCAAGGCGGGCTGGTGGAAAAGGGCCATATGTGCATGTGAACATTTGATCTAAATCCCTCCCAAGGGACAGTGAGGGATCATCAGTCACTTTGTGTGATTTTATAACTCAAACGTTGTCTTGATAGCTCATGTGCACAGTTTAAGTGAACACAAAGACTTAACAAACATCGAGTCAGCATTTGATGAATCAAAACTCAACATTCTTCATCAGTCCAGCTCTGACTCTCTGTTTTCACTCACTGTTTTCTAAATGATAAATTCATCCTGAGGGATCCTCCATCACTTATTCTCCATGATGTAAGAACAATCTTTGAAGGATCAAGCTTCACATACAATCTACTAGTTCTCAACATGTGGGTTGACGCCCATAAGTGGGTCTCAGGGCTGTTTTCAGTGGACGGTGTACAAATCCTGTGAAACTGTGACAAAAATATCTTCAGTGTATGAAGGCCCTAAGAGGACAAACATATACATGTTTTATTTCACTCTGTTGTGCTGTAGCAAGTAAATGTTAGCTGTTCCCTCAGGATCTCGACATATCCTGTCATCTTACAATAAAAAATTGGGTTTTTCTTTGATAAACTTTTGACTTGGTCTATCTAGAAAACAACCAACATATAAATGTTACGATGGGAAACATAGTGATTAAGGTTTATGGATGTATGATCTCCAGGGCTCTTGTAATGTCGATGACCCTTTTTTGTCCTGTCTCTTTGCTTAAAAAACATGTTTCTTCCCTATAAGGTCCAAACTGCAACATTTTTTCATTAAACAAATGAAGGCAGTTGATCTTTTAAGACTCAGAGTATACCCACTTGAATAAACCAGACCACACCACTGCCTTCATGGTGTCTCCACTTCTCTCTCGGCTGATTCGACCAGCTCAATGTAATCTTCCTGGTTTCTCTGTTCAAGTTTGCTCTCAGACCTCTCCAAAAGATAATATTTGATGTGCTGATTCTTTTGCTTTATATGCCGGGGCAGGACTGCAGATCTGGATAGACTCAACAGCTCTTTTTCTATTTGCTGACGGCTTTGAGTTGTCCTTGTTTTAAGTTACTGCTGATGGAAATCCAGTGTTTCCTGCTGCTGCTCCACATTAGAAACCCTTCATCAAACCAGCAGGGGGGGATTTATCACAGAGTCAGCTGCTCTAATCTCCAATGAAAATGGATCTGCACAAGGAGATCTGTGGATATTTGGTCAGTGGATCAGGAGACACGCTCTGCTTTTCACAGATTCAACACATCATGGTGGTAAACAACTTCTTTGAGCGAGCAAAGCTGCCATATGGGAAACTCAGCTGGAGATGAAGGAGGCTACGGATGCACACTAAAGTAAAGACTCTTTCGATTACCTGCACTCATCTGTGTTGGATGTAAACAGCTGCAGGGTTACATCTGCACTCTTTAGTTCTGCATGTGCATACCGCATGGTTTCATGAACACCTTCAGTGGCTATTTTTATCCCCTGAGAAGATGCCACGAAACACTGATTGATTTTCTCTGTTTTGCACACACTCATTAAAAGTTCCTCACAGACTCCGAGTTCAGACAGTGAGATCACTTGCAGAACAGCAGCTGACTTTTTGACTTTTAAGCAAATCTTCGAACCCAGTTTCCACTACATCATCAAAATAAATTCTGCCGTGTCAGCAGGATTATTTAGGGGAGCGCTTGTTTTATGTAAAAGGCCACATCATTGCTAAAAATATTCCCCATACGGCCTGGATGAATAAGGATGATGATGAAAATGAATTTTTAGAGGGTAACCCTTTAACCTGTTTAGAAAAGTTCGGATTTCAGAATGGTTCTGCTGCTTTGATGAAGGTGGATGCTATATTTACATCCTGCACTGAGCTGACAACAGTTTCTATGAGTATTCTATATTTAGTAGGATTTCTGGTCCTAAGTACTGAACACATTCAATATTTATGATTTCAAGTCAGGGCCCTTCTTCTTCTGAGAAGATCAAATGACTGTTAGCACACCTCACACCACAGGATCATCAGGTAGGACCATCTATAGGACCTCCAGATAATCAGTCCTTTACTGTGTTTGATCAGAAGTGGGGATCCAAGCCAGAAGCCAGATTGTCAGGACGTGTGTACCCTGCTCTAGGCAGATCCAGCCACACTGTAAGGTTACCTGTAGTCTCCTTTTGCTTTTATAAAGCTCAAATGTTCCGATCACTTCTTAGTAACTTTTACCATCTTCTTAGAGGATTTTGTGTTTTGTAACAAAATTGTGAAGAGTAGAAATCTGTCCAATGGTGCCGTGGCTAAATTTAAAGAAGCGATTCCTGCTGCCTTAAACTCAATAAATTGGCCAACTGATAACTGTGATATTAGCTATAGTCCCTCTCAGCTGGATCAGCTTGTTGATGACTCTGCCAGTCTACTAAGATCCACTTTGGACTCAATTGCCCCACTGAGACAAAAAACTATTAAACGTCAGAGGACGGCTCCTTGGTTTACTCCTGAAACTCGTGAACTTAAACAAGCATCCCGTAAATTAGAGAGAATATGGCGCTCCAATAAGAGGGAGGAGTCACGTATACTTTGGCGGGAAAGTCACAATAACTACGTGACAGCCTTACGACATGCTCGAGCTGCCTACTACTCCTCACTAATTGAAGAAAATAAAAACAACCCTAGGTACCTTTTCAGCACTGTAGCCAGGCTGACACAGAGTCAGAGCTCTATTGAGCCTGTGATTCCTCTAGCTCTTAGCTGTGAGGACTTTATGAGCTTTTTTAATGATAAAATTCTTAAAATTAGAGATAAAATTAGCAACTCCCTGCTTTCACCTGAACCTACCGTACCATTACTTGTAGTCAGACCTGCGTTAGATCATTTTTCTACAATTAGCCTTCAGGAGCTAAATTCTCTTGTCTCCTCCTCCAAACCATCAACCTGCCTTTTAGACCCGATCCCAACTAAACTGTTCAAGGAGGTCTTTCCCCTAGTTTGTCCATCCCTGCTGGAGACAATAAATATATCTCTATCAACAGGCTACATGCCTCAGTCTTTTAAAGTAGCTGTAATCAAACCTCTCCTTAAAAAACCTAACCTCGATTCGGGAACATTGGCTAACTACAGGCCTATATCAAACCTTCCATTTACTTCAAAGATCCTGGAGAAAGTAGTGGCTAATCAGCTATGTGACTTCCTTCAAGACAACAGCCTGTTTGAGGACTTTCAGTCAGGATTTAGAGCTCATCACAGCACAGAGACTGCTCTAGTTAAAGTAACGAACAACCTACTCTCAGCTTCAGATGAGGGACTTCTCTCAGTACTTGTTTTATTAGATCTTAGTGCGGCTTTTGACACCATAGATCATGATGTTCTTATACAGAGATTAGAGGTATTACTCGGGTTTACAGGGACTGCCTTAAATTGGTTTAAGTCCTACTTATCTGATAGATACCAGTTTGTACACGTGAACAACAAGTCCTCTGTGTACACTAAAGTAATTTACGGAGTTCCTCAAGGCTCTGTACTAGGTCCAATTCTCTTCTCCATTTATATGCTTCCCCTCGGTGATATCATGAGGAAATACTCCGTTAATTTTCATTGTTATGCTGATGATACTCAGCTGTATGTATCGATGAAGCCAGGTGAGACAAATCAGTTATCTAAACTAGACGCGTGTCTAAAGGACATTAGGACATGGATGGCCCAAAATTTTCTTCTCCTTAACTCAGACAAGACAGAGATCATTGTGCTGGGCCCTCGACACCTTAGAGAAACCTTTTCTAATGATTTAACTGCCCTAGATGGCATAAGCCTGACGCCAAGCACAACTGTTAGAAATCTTGGGGTTCTATTCGATCAGGATTTATCCTTTAACTGTCACATAAAGCAAATTTCAAAAACAGCCTTTTTTCATCTTTGTAACATCGCTAAAATTAGGCCTATCCTGTCCCAGAGCGATGCCGAAAAGCTTGTCCATGCTTTTGTTACCTCTAGACTGGACTACTGTAATTCTCTTCTTTCAGGCTGTCCCAGTAAGTCTCTTAAGACGCTTCAGCTGGTCCAAAATGCTGCAGCACGTGTGCTGACTAGAACTAGGAGAAGAGACCATATTACTTCAGTATTAGCCTCTCTGCACTGGCTTCCCATTAAATATAGAATAGAATTCAAGATTCTTCTTCTCACCTATAAAGCTCTCAGTGGACAGGCACCAGTTTACCTCAAAGAGCTTGTAGTGCCGTACAACCCCTCTAGAACATTACGCTCCCAAAATGCTGGCCTGCTCGTGGTACCATCAGTCTCTAGAAGTAGTCTGGGAGGTAGAGCCTTCAGTTATCAGGCTCCTCTTCTCTGGAACCATTTACCGACCACGGTTCGGGAGGCAGACACCCTCTCTACCTTTAAGGCTAGACTTAAAACATTCCTCTTTGATAAAGCTTTCAGTTAGGGACCAGCTCATAGTCCATAGTTTAGACATATAGTTAAGATGCAATAGGCTTAGACTGCCGGGGGGATCTGGCACACTGGGCTCTATCCCTCTCTCTCTCACACTCTCTCTCCATATCTGCCTCTGCCCCTTTCTGTTTGCTCCTGTACTCGTCTCTGGCTCTGGTCTTGTAGGTTGCCTGGGATCCTTGGTGGAGACTGCCTGCTGCTGTGGAGTCACAAAGCCTCAATAACTACAATTACAGACATAACACATATTTGGCCATCTCATTCCAGTTCATAATCATTATAGCTGTTAATGTAGATATTAGCATGATCTTTCTATCCATGGTTGATACATCTATAGTAACTATCTTTAGCTCCACATGGACATGAGATCCCTCTTGAAAATGAGGTGTCACATCTCAAGAGGTCTACCATTAATACATTTTTACTTAACGGAGACAAATATGGTAGGGATGCACTTGTGGTCTGGGCACCCATGAGTTCATCACTACCATAAATTCTTACTTCCAGTAAGACTTTTATTGATTATACTTCTATAAATTTTTCACCACAACCACACAGACATGAGGACCCTCCTCTAATAAATTTGTTTGCAGCAGAAACAAATTTGACGATGACAGGTCTATGTTTGGTCCATTGACCATTGGTCTCCACTTACCTCCCTCCCTTTGCCCACACACCCAACACAGCATCGTGTGGATTTGCTGTTCATCATGAGACTGGGGTCCACATTCAAGATTTCCTGCTGCTTAACAGAAGGTTTTTTCTTGCCGCCATGATGGAGGGATTCATGATTGGCTATCTGGATTCATGTTGGGTGTTGGATGTATATATTTGTATATATATGTATATGTGTATTTTATATATGTATATATGTATCTATGCATATATGTGTATCCATAATATGAAGAGCTTTGTGCTCTATTGTAAAGTGTCTTGAGATAACACTTGTTATGAATTGGCGCTATACAAATAAAGATTGATTGATTGAAATGTTGAAGCTTTATGTTTAACCCTTTGCTTTCAGATAATATACCTCATGAATGATGTGACAGATTTTCATCAAACTTTGCACAAGTGTCCACTCTGAAGGATGAACAGATCAGATTTTGGACATCAGGGTTCTTCCTTAAGCCTTATGTTCATGCCTTGCTTTAAAATTCATTTGAATCTGACCACCACCAAAACCACTCCAGTCCTTCTCGAACCTGCACTACCATGTGGAGGCCTTAAAGTACACATCAGTAGCTCGCGTCTTAATAAAACACACTCAAATGTGCAAAAGCATCCCGACAAAGCATCGTTTTAATTTCCTAGCCAATGTATGGGTCGTGTTGTTGATTAAAGCCATGTCAGTACCCTATCCAGACTGTGGTTTTGTTTTTCTGTATTAAACAGGCATTTACATAGAAACAGAAAAAGGCGTCCATGTTATGGACGTTGAGGTCACTGCTTTGTGGAGGAAGAACATTCAACCATTAAAGGAAGAAAAAAAACACATCAACCATGTGTAATAAAGAGTGATTTGGGACTGTGGGCGATGAAGGTAATATGTGTTTTCTGTGTGATTATTCACACATTTGTGGACCACATCAGTCAGTAAACCAGGTCGGCTCATCAGAGACTAAGTTACCTGATGGTAGAGTTAGAGCTGAAATGTGTGCCATAAATCACAGCCATCAGTCATCACCACGGTGGAGGGACTGAGCACAAATGTTCGAATGTTGTGTAGCCAGAAGAGGAAAAGGACCTCAATTATCACTCAAATTTACGACACCTCGGGTCCCAGCGTATGCTCAACGCAAAGTGTTTTGGTGTGACAGCAAAACAAATTAAGGCACGTAATCCATCCTTTTTGTGTCCTACCCCTGGCTTCTCACCAGGACTTTACATGGTTAAAGTCACAAAACAAGGTTATCATGCCTCAACGTGCTATGTGCTTTTGGATAACCTGTTTCCCACCTTCAAAATCATGCCCCTCAAGTCACTCAACAAAACAAAGAAGTCCAGCTGCACTAGTTGTGCTACCCTTCAGAGGCCTTTGTTCATTAGTCAGGTGATGAAGCACAGATTTTAGTGTAGAAATCACCAGCACCAGCTTTCAGGTGTGAGTGAGGAATATTGCCAATCCCAGCGTACGAAAGACATAATTTTGATAAATGCCGCAACCGAAAACAATCGTCACTTAAATAACGCGGCCCCTGATATTCATGTTAAGCCCAGGATGACATGTAGGGATGTAAACTTTGTCAACCTATGTTTTAAAAGTGCTATACAAACCAAGTTATGATGATGAATATTATTATCAATAATAATAATAATAATAATAATAATGAATTAAAAGATTGTATTGCTGTTGTTCTACTCTTTAATATACCAAATAACATTTCCTCAGATGAGCAAACTTAAACTCAGACCTGATGAGGGATTTGAGCGTGCCCTATGCCCACGGTAAAATCAGCTTTAGCTCCATAAATGCCAATCTATGCTTCGAAATGATTGTACATTCACTTTTTGGACATACAGATGTATAAAAGAGGGCCACAAAGTACAACATGAGGAAACAAAAGAATTAAAGTGGTGACTCACCCTGGATAGGACAACCTCTAAGGTAATGTTCTGTGGAGGAGCGCTGGGTACTGCAAAGGCAAACAAAAATAATGATTAAAATCTTTATTTCAGGTTATTTCAAGGTCAAAGGTGAGACCAGAGTCTCCCTAGATATCAATCAATCAATCAATCAATCTTTATTTGTATAGTGCCAATTCATAACAAGTGTTATTTTAAGACACTTTACAATAGAGCAGGCTGAAGACAAACTCTGATTTGGTGAAAACACAATTTACAATATGGAGTACAACTTTGTACTTTCTCTGCTAAAATACGCTTCACTTGTAAAAAAATAAAGCAAAATATGAAGAGGATGTGCAGAGAAATCATGCAAAGAAAGAAGAAAAAGAACGAAAGACAAACAATAAAGATGCAGTAAAATGTAGGAACAAACAAAACAAAAACCACAAAGATAAGGAGCAAAACTGGAGCATGAAATCAGCAAAGACAAGATATTAACATTGGAGAATAATAATGGAAGAGGCAAAAAGTGAGTGCTGAGGAAGAGGAGGAGCAGGGCGATGATGAGGAAGCAGCAGACAGAGTTTCTGAACATCGAGTTTGACGTTAAAATTAAGAATCAAAGTGTTTTGATTTGAATGAACTCTGCATCTGTCCAAGCAGACACCTGATTAACTGTCAGCAGCTTATCTATTGATTCAGCTGCTCCCTGTCTGCACGTGGGTGTGTGTATGTGTGTGTGTGTGTGGGTGTGTGAGTTTTATTGTGGATTCAATTAGCCCACAAGTCATTGTTATCATGGAGAAGCAGCCGCGAGGTTCACAATACAGCCCCGCTGTATCTGTGTGGGTGTGATTTCAGATCACTGGTGTTTATTTGCAGCTGGACAGATGCCTCCATTCTCTGCCACTCACTGTCTGTGTGTGTGTGGAAGTTTATTTACAGCAATAAAACCTCGTCTGAGCAGCAGGCAGAGGCTCGTTGTGAGAGTCTGAGCTCAGGATCCATTCAGAGGAGAAATTAAAGAGCTGGTGTGTGCTCCAAATGGAAAATAAACTGTGACCCTCTCTCAATTAAACCTGAACGGGCAGTATTTCCCTCACAGCTCTGACCGTGTGCACCCATGCATGGTGACAAACTCTGGTCGCACCAAGAGTGGTGACCTGGTTTCCAGAATACATCCAGATTAGAGAAAAAGTCTTCAGTAAGTCTCCAAGATTTGCAATAAAAATGTGATCAATCCATGAGGCATGCAGGGCAGAGGATTCAAGCTTTATGTGTCAAATTAAATACAGAACTACAGGGCAGGGCTGGGAAATTAATCACATTTTATCTCAATTATAATTACTGACTCTCACAATTATGAAAACTAAGTAATCAAGATTTAAGGATTACTCACTTGTTTTCCAGCTATTTTAGTGTTCATTTTTCACTTTTATTCAAACTTTCATTTCAAATAATTTATTGCTTGTTGCATAATTTTTAAAATAACAGTGTTAATAGTATCAAAGCTCAATGATTTCATACGGTGCATGTAGTAAAATCAATTATTAATCGTGTTTTATAATCTAAATATCCATCAAAATAATCAGTGTTTTTGAGCAAGCAGGGAGTAAATGTCTGTTAAAGCAAAGCAGACCCAACAAAGATGGAGACAGGTAGCTAGACAGGTGTAGGTGAGTTTCAGTGCCCCTGGTGAGCCAACTGTAGTTTAATGACTCATTCTAACAAAGAGAGAAGGCAAAAAGAAGTCCTTTACACAAACCGCAGAGGGATGGCTCATTTCAAGACCCTCCCAACAGCTGCTCCCTGCATTTTGTTTTTTGTTGAAGACGTTTTCGTGCAGCTGCTCCTTGAGCGACCCACCTCTGTATGATCAGGCTGTGTTAGCATCACTGAGACGCAGTCTATGTTCCACTGATTATCACATGTACAGTGAATTATGGATGAATTCTTGGATGAAAACTGGTGTGGACTAACATGTTTTTCCACATCTGGCTGCAAGAAAACAAAGCAATGCCCTACAAGTCTGACCTGCAGGATTAAAGTACTAAAGTATTAAAGGTTAATAAACATGGCAAATACTGGTTCCCAGACTATACATTCAGCCATTGTTTCAGCAGGCTAGCTGATTTAAATCATTTTAGTCACAGTTAAGGAGCTTTTAGATAGGATGCAGTGCCTGCTGTGTTTCACTGCCTGTCCCATTTAATGATCATATTTTGCATAAAAAAGAGTGGATCTCAACCAGACTAAACTTTTGTTTTTCCCCAAGTCAGCCTTTTGGCCTTTTTGCTTTTATTGACAGTGAAGTCAGAAAGAGTCAGAACAGGGCCGAGAGAGCAGGACATGAGAGTATCGAACCGCCTGTACAAGGCAAGAACCTCGATATATAGAAAGTACAAGGATGTAACCAACTTCCCAAACTTAGTGTAGCACAAGGTCAGGCGTGCTGCCACTAGACTGCGACTCAAATAAACCAGAAAACAAACATTTGTCCTGAAGGAGGAAAGTGCAGAAGAGAAAGCCTCCCAGTCTCTAAAGCTATATGCAGTATTTATCTCTATATATTCACACTGTGTTATTGCAACCACATCCTCTATGACATAGCTGTGACGTCTACCCCAGCCTGGTCCATAACAGGCTCATAAATTACCAACAGGTAAACAAATCAATACTTTATCATAATTAAAAAATAAAGCCAATTAAATATTTAAAAAATATATATAGTTAAGTTATAGTTAATAATATAGTTAAGTTCTCCGTTTTGTCCTTGTGTTTGATGTTTTGTCTTGTACTTCCTGTTTCACTTTGAAAATTCACCCGTCTATCACCTGATCCCTGATCGTGCTTCCCTGGCTGTTTCTCATCACCCCCAGTCACCTCATGTATTTAACCCACGTGTCTTCCCCTGTCCTGTTGCCTGATTGTAGTTCTCTATGTCTCAGTCCAGCATTCTCATGTTAGTTTTTGACCAAGATTTTGACCAGCTAGTTTCTGACTGCCTTTTTGCCTGCTGTTTTGGATACCTTTGCCTGTTTGATTGCCATCACGTGTACCGAACTCTGGTCTGTAATAACACCCTGATTTTGGATTTTTGACACTCGTCTGCAATTGAGTTCTTTGGGCCTGCACTCTGTCAGTATCTAGACTTAAATTTAATCAGTGATACTAACTCTAATGAGCTAAACACAGATTCAAGACAGCTTCATCTACTTTTTTGAATCAGGTGACAGAGCATTTACTGGCTTATTTCTGTTTTGGCAAATATATTAAAGGACATTTTAACAGACACAGCCATCCACCATCTATACCACTTACCCCTTTTGGGGTCGCAGGGCCTGGACCCCACCCCAGCTGACGTTGGGCAGAGGCAGGGTAACCCTTGACTGGTTTCCGCAGCCCATTACAGGTCCACATCAAGAGACAGACAACCATTCACACTCACATTTATGCCTTGGTCAATCTGGAGTCAGCAATTAACCTAAAAAGCATGTTGTTGGTCTTTTGGAGGAGGCTGGAGTGCCTAGAGAGATCCCACACATGCACAGGGAGAACAGGTAAACTCCAAACAGAAAGGCCCTGACCTACACGGGCATGTGACCAAATTTTGTTTGGTTGTCCTCATGAACATACAGGTTTTGATGTTTTCAACTGGCTGGGGGCTGCCTTAAGGGTGTTGGAGGGCTGTATGTGGTCCCCAGGCCTCCAGTTTCCCACCCCTAGTCTATAGCATACACTGGATTCATATTTTCCATTCTTCCACATTAAAGGTCAGATTTATCTGTCAGTGCAGTGTGTGATTGGCTGTTGATTATTATCCTGCTTCTGTAACAGCCTCACTGTAGCGAGCAGACAAAGTCTCTGACTCCAAATTTAATTCAGATTTGAACTAAATGTTCAAAAAACTGTCAAACTCAAATTTCTAATTAACGCACAATCCCATTCACTCCAGAGCTCCTCTCACCGTGACCAGCTTAACACAGTCTCTCTTGTCTCTGTGTGTGCGTGTGCACTCCATTAGTGTGTCAGACTAAGAGGCTAAAATGAAGCAGCTCCTTCCTCATCTCAGGGCTTAATTAAAGACCCCCGAGTCCCCTAATGAAACCACTGACAGCAGGAGAGAGCAGAGAAGAGAGGGATGGAGACTGTGTCTATGGCTCAGCTTTTAATTTCATATTCACCCTCTCTCTCACACACACACGTGCAGTGTCAGGTAATAAGAGGCACCTGGTCCAACAGTTCTCTGGTATCAGCTAAATGTCTGAAAAGATTCAAACTGGGACCAGTTCAAACCAGCTTTACTGCAGAAGGCACAAACATGCCCTGCAGAATGTTCTGTGTTTGCAACCTCAGCTGCTGCTTTGTTAGTTTGTTGTCTGATTGACCCAAAATGTCCAAGATAAAACAGGTTTTACTTTGAACTGCAGATGCAGCTGCTGCAATGCTCCCCTCCCAGCCAAATGCCAGCCGAGTTCCATCCAGTTACCAGCCAACTTCCAGCCAGAGAAGGATGTTTTTCTTTGTTTTTGTTCTCAATTTTCTGTACATAGTAGCATTTACCATGCATTTATATACCCTATAAAATACTTCCCACAGTAGCGCAGCGGGTGGTGCATGTGCCTCACAGCAAGGCCGCCGGTTTGCATGTTCTTTTCATGCATGTGTGGGTTCCCTCCGGGCATCTCGGCTTCCTCCCACAGACGGAAAAGCATGCTTATAAGGTTGATTGGTGCCCTTAGATATGAGTGTGAGAGTGAGTGGTTGTCTGTCTCTCTATGTGACCCTGTGATTGACTGGCAACCAGTTTCGGGCGTACCCCACCTTTCGCCCAATGTCAGCTGGGATAGGCTCCAGCCCCCCCGCATATCACATATCGATCACTTCTGCAGAACATTTCCACACGATAATCATGAAGGGCAAAGATGCCCCCCCGCCCTGGACCAATGCTTCCTACCACACCTGAGCCAGAAACTGGATTCAAGGAAGGTCTCAGAGGAAGACGAGCTCACCGTCTGATTGGGTGGTGATGCTGACGGTCTCTGACGCTGTCCCTGGTCCATAACGGTTCATGGCCAGAACTCGGACCGTGTACTC
Source organism: Cetoscarus ocellatus (assembly GCA_037902135.1). Lineage (NCBI taxonomy): Eukaryota > Metazoa > Chordata > Actinopteri > Labriformes > Labridae > Cetoscarus > Cetoscarus ocellatus. The sequence goes on along the minus strand of JBAMNC010001551.1, from coordinate 74,196 downwards.
TGTGAACTTGTTGAGGCCGTCCATCTTGTAGTTGAGTCCGCTCACCTCCACACTCTGAATAAACACACAGAGGAAGGTACAGTTCACTACAGCAGGTATTAACAACACTGTATTCATCCTTGTTCTAGAAAACCAGGAGGCCAGAGGCCCTGACCTGCTCTTTCCCAGACGGGCTCTCAGTCCACAGCAGTCTGTAGCCCAGGATGGGGCCGTTTGGGTGGGCTGGGGGCTCCCAGCTCACCTGGACGGAGGTGGGTGACAGAGCCTCTGCCTGGAGAGACTCCACCCTGCTGGGCACCTGCACTGTAGAGACATAGAGACCAGAACAGCGCTCATAAACATGCACAATTACAGCGCCTCAGTACTCCAGGCATCTCTGTTACGTTTCCTGCACCAGCTGTTGATCACCAGCTTCAGTCAGCGGCCATCTTTACACAGAAAAGCTGTACTGCTGTGTTTGAGGTTTCCAAGAATAAAAAACATAATAAAAACAATATAATACAGCAATTTATACCTACAGGTCTCTTTCAAATACTCCTGAAAACTACTGGAGAATTCCTGGAAGAAAACAAGGCTCTCCAAAGCTGCATCTCCACCAAGCAGCCTGCTTCAGTTCAGGATGGAACAGTACACAATTAAAAGTGTTTCCTCAAATTTAAGGGGAGGTTCCCACTTAACTGATCCGTGCTGACCAACTTTTTTGGCACTCTTTTGTTGGGATGCTGGGCATTAGCAAGCAGACCCCAAGGGTGAAAATGCTACAGATGTTGATTGGTCACAAGAATCTTCACTTCCCATTAGGGATGCAATGAATTTTCTTGTAATCCACAGACAGGAAACAGAAATTGTTTCCTGGAGCAGATTATTTAGTGGAATGAGTTCCTAACTTTGCTGAAGCAGCGTCCTCAAACAGTGGCCACAGCGTGTCAGGAAAACAACACAGCCTAGCAGCGGTTGCCTTAGAGGAACCACAGTTTAAGATGTTGGTTCACTCTACACTCACATCTCTGATTTATACCATATATGCTCTAGATCTGTGTTGCCCTGTACCAGTGCAGTGGGCTGCGCTTATAGGCTGACACAAATAAGACAATAATGTAGCTGCACATCCAAACGATGATGACTATAATGCCCCTGAAAGGACTGCTGCAAGGCACTGAAAGACTCAGAACGCTTCAGGCATTATTCTGGGCACTGTAATGTGGTAAAAAGGTCAAACAGCCCCATCAAATGTGCATGCCAGTATATCAGAGGTATATCAGTTCATACTCATGCATCATTCAGTGGTCAAATGAGTGCAAAAAGAAATCCCAGACCTCTTCATAAACCACTGAAACAGTCATAAATCTTGGCTCCTCAGATGTCTCCTTTAGTTTCTCTCTTGTAATAACAGCACTGTAATCAACTCTTGCTGGTTAATTATCAGCTCCCAACCTAAACATTATCCTCCTTGTGTAAAGATTCAAACAAATGGTTGCTGATGGTCAGCGGTATTAAAAGTTATTAAGATGTCTGTAGAACAAGAAATACAGACAAAACGTCCTCTGTAGTCTATTATTTGTATAAAAGCATATTAATTAAAAAGCCTTGATTTATACTGCAAATAAAACAGAATTACCTGAAACACAGCAGGAAGACATAATGACATGAAATAAGCTTCCTAACTTGTGTGCAATGCCAGAGAGAAGTAATCAGTGTGTGAAGGTTGAATTTAGGTCACAACGTCTTTCAACAAAGTACTAGTAGAAGAGCATTTTTTAAAAATGTACCACAGGTATAAGAGCATCTTACGGTCTGGTTTGGTGGTGATCTTCAGGGGGGCGGAGCTTTCTCCCGGCCCAACATCGTTGTAGGCGATGACCCTGAAGCTGTAGCTCTCCTCTGGTTTCAGGTTGGACACAGTCAACTCCAGAGACTCCGGCTCTGACACATTCACTGACCGCTCCCTGAGATAGGAAAATATAATTCTTGATTACATGTATGGAAAAGATTATTTTAAAAATTATTTATTCACATCTATATATATCTATATATCTGTACATATATATATATATATATATATATATATATATATATATATATATATATATATATATAGAGAGAGAGAGAGAGAGAGAGAGAGAGAGAGAGAGAGAGAGAGACACAGAGAGAGAGAGGGAGATAGATAGATGGATACATACATACATACATACATAGATACATCCAAACATCCATACATATATACATACATCGATACAGACATACATACATATATAGATAGATAGATAGATAGATATGTGAACTGGGAGAAACATCTGGGGATTATGAAAGCCTTCAGGGTGAACACTGTGATGTGGTGTTAACAGTGAGTAAAATATGATAGATGTATCCCATCAGTTTAAATAAATGTATATCATTTCATTGTGTAATGTCTCATTTCTTCTCTTAATTTCTCTTAGAATAACATTTTTATTCTGTCCTTAAATTCTCAGTCTCTTTGCTGTTGCTGCTTTAATCCCTCTGTGCCTGCTCTTTGAACACATTATCCTTACAGTAAATATTACATACTGCTTGAAGGTGAAACTTCCAAAAACAGAGCATCGTAAAGAGAGCAGAGTTTTCATTTAGGCGCACAGATTATCTTGTCTCTAATCAGATATAATCTGTGTAATCCCTGGGTTAGTGCAGCTAATCCTCAGATTATGGCACCTCTGCAGCCCTTCAACCCCCCACTAATCACTAAATCACTGAAGAGACAGCATGTTTCCTCTGAAGCTTCAACTTTTCACTTTCCTGCTCACTTCAGTGTGAAGAGAGCTGACAGCCAAAATGGAGGGCAGGGAGGAAGGAAGGAGATTTTATGCCTTTACTCAGACTGGTTTAAGAATTTCTCAAACTGATCTGCTGCTGCTTCTTGACTCTGTTTTATTGAAGGAGACTAAAAATTTAAGTCTGAGAAGAAAAATCTGTTAACACATGCCCAAAAAGCACAAAAAATTCTCCTAATTGTTTCAATACCAAACATATCAAGCAGTGAGTCATATGGAGGGTTTGCATGTTCCCCCCATGCATGCGTGGGTTCTCTCTAAGTACTTCTGTTTCCTCCTACAGACCAAAAACATATGCACTGAGTTCATCTTTGACTTGACCCTTTAGTGAAGGTTTGTGTTTATGGCTGTCTGTGTCTCTACTTTAGCCCTGTGATTGACTGGCAACCAGACCAGGGTGTCCGCTGCCACTCCAGCAATGTCAGCTTGGATATGCTTCTGCCCCAGACGACCTCAAAAGGTTAAGTGGTACTGATAATGGACAGATGGACAGACGTACCAAATCTGCCATGGAAGCCCATCCCAGCTGACACTGGGTGAGAGGCGGGGTACACCCTGAACCGGTCACCAGCTCATCGGAGGGCAGCATAAAGAGACAGACAACCACTCACACTCACCGAGGGCCAATTTAAAGTCAATTAATCTAATGAGTATGTTTTTGGCCTGTGGGAGGAAGCCAGGGTGCCTGGAGAGAACCCACATATGCACTGGGAGAACATGCCGCACAGCGAAGCCCTGACTGACACAGGGATCGAACCAGCAACCTTCTTGCTGTGTGGCACGTGCACTACCTGCTGTGCCACCGTGCTACCTGTTCTAAATATATTACAATCATTACATGCTGCATTTATGACAAGACTTTAATAAACTCTGAGTAAAAAAACACACATGAATGAATCATTTGGAGCAAATGCAAAGAACAAGTTATACCTGCTGTGTTTATTTACATCAAATGCACTCATTTAAATGATTCTTCTCAACACCTCAAGGTTAATCTCCACATGTAGGCAGGTGTTTTTCATTGACTGAGGAAAGAACTGGAAGAAGCCATGAGACATCAGCTACACCGTGAACACCTTCCCAACTGAACTTTAGATCAATCTACCCACAGACAAAAGAGGCCAAGTTCAGGCAGGACTTAAGGCCACATGACCAACAATGGTGCAGTGTGGGCTTGTATTCATGTCCATCATGTCCCTAACTATTAATATATAAAGAAGTCACTCCCTCTACAGTCAGAGAGTTTAGATATATTTTATTTTTAGACCACAGCTGTTGGTTGAACCAGGGTGTAAATATGTTAATTTAGGCTCCACACACAATCATAAAACTCTGCAGAGCCACAGAGGTGATAATGTTGAGTGTGACGCCACAAAAGAGAAGAAACTGGTGCACAGTGTGACATTTAAGGCCCCAAACTGTTCACTCCCTGTCCATATGGGGACACGCTAAGCAGAGGGTTTTCCAACATATGTTTTTAGCAGTGTTACTTACGCTGTTATTTTAACGGGAAATCTAATGAATTACTATTTCAAACGTTATAATGCTGTTACCGTCACCAACAGTGAAATGTGGTGCGTTAATCTGCACCGATGTCCATCAGCTGTTATCAGACCTGCCTCGCTTAGCCAGGCACAGGACAGGAGCTGCACTCCAGACAGACACACAAGATAACCAGATGCCAGAGTTGCCAGGTCCTCTTATTAAAAGCAACCTTCAGCTATTTTTTTTTTTAAAGTTGCTTGTAAGTATTGGCAGTTGCAGGTTGTGTTTTTTGGGCTTGTTCCAAAAGTGCAGTTGCTCATTTGGGCTTGTTGTTCCCCCAAACCCAGGAGGGATCTGATGATCACCCTACTGCCAATATAAACTCAATTCAGAAGTTATACCAATTATTTTATCCCACTTTAAACATAAATGTAAATTTTACTGTAAAAGGAGAGACAAAAATGATGTTTCCACCTAAAAGAAATCCTTGACGCCAGACTTAAATTTATTTCTAATGTAGCTATTACTGTTTTCTCCATAATAAAGCTGTAGAGGATCAACATAAAACAGATAAAAGCCTGACTATGTCTGTTTGCTTACAAAAATCAAGGTCAGATAGACTGTTTAGTGATAACAGAGTTATAAATAACAGTAGCCCCTCCCTTCACTTCTGTATAAAGAAAAGGATGTTCCCCCTCCAAACAAAAGCATGTTGAAGAAGTAAATTAGGAAAAAAAATTAATTGAAATAAGTAAACTAAGAGCAAAATAAGAAGAAATGTCACTGTGAAATTGAAATGTAAGATGGAAATTAAAACACTCTTTATTTAGATTTCTCTTTTTAAAAAAGTAATATTTCTCATTAGAAAACATATAGCTGGAGGTCGCTTGTTTTGGGCTTGTTTTATCGACCAGGGCCCGTATTCACAAAGCATTTTATCCTACCACTAGGAGGACTCCTAAATGACACTAAAAGTTCCTAACTAAGAGCTTTCTCTTAAAACCTATTCACAAAGCTGCTGAGACCAACTCTTACTAAGGAATTCAGAGAAGTCTTAAGCTAAAGAAAGGGGTGGAGCTGACCCCGTTGCTATGGATGATGTCATGTTTCAGGAACCACCTGACTTACAATGCCTACAGTGATTGGCTGACAGGGAATGTGTCTTTGTGAGTGCTTTCTACATAGAAATCACTCGGTTTAGAGAAAGGTGTCATGTTGGCATATTTAAATAAAGACTTTCAAATAAAAAAAATTGTTGGCAACTGATTAAACATTAAACCAAGAGTAATATACTGACTAGTCAAGTATGTGTTCTGCTAATTTTAAGTATCTGTATCTGGGTAAAGGATTAGCAGATATAAGCAGCCTCTTAATGACTGGGACTCTGGAATAACCATGGCAGAGAAAACATCAGCCAAAAGAAACTGGACGCAAGACCAGCTTTTTCTCCTTGCCCAACTTGTCCATGAAAGAAAGAACATTATCAAAGAAAAATTTGGATCTGGGATAACCTCGCAATTGAAAAGAGAAGCATGGGAACAAATTTGCTTACAAATAAATGCAGCGTTCCCACTTTTGACCAGAACCACTGATGACTGTGAGAAACGTTGGTTCTCTTTACATTCTCAGGCAAGGTCAGAGATTGCAAAATTCAAAAGACAAACCACGGCAAGGTAGGACCAATTATTGTCAAACAAAACCTAACAATCTATTTAGTGTGTTCAGTAATTAATAGAAATATTAAACATAAATAAACCTTGCTAAATGTGTCATCACAAATTTTATTGACATGAACTTTTATATTTGTATTTCATTTATTAGGAGGAGGCTCTGCACCCAGGCAGTACCTTTTCAGAAGCTCATTGTTATGAGCTGGACTGCAAGCAGCAGCCTTGCTGAGATTCTTTCTGAATTGGTCTTCGTGACTTAGGAGTCCTCTTCACTACTTCTAACTTCTCACAGGTTTAGGAGCTTGTTTCAGCGCTAAAATGCTTTGTGAGATACTTTTAGGAGAGAAATTTAGGAGTCCTAAATTCAGGACTGACACGCCCATTATTTTTGAGAGTTTCTCCTAAATCGGCAGTTAGGAGCTACTTTTAGCCTAAAGATGTTTTGTGAATACGGGCCCTGGTGCTCAGTCCGGAGCAGTCTGTGGAGTTAAAACTGACGTTTTCAGGATGGAAGTACAAGAAGTAAAAGGCAAGAACATACATGTGAAGTGTACATTATGTCCCAAAGCAAAGTGTTTGTCCATTGTGAGTAAAAAGCTAGTGACCAAAAACACAGATAACTCTGCTGATGATGCCAGCACTGCTGCAGCAGACCAGGTAACAACAAGGAAGGACACAGAGCCACACCGTTCAAACAGCAAAAGCTTTTTTTTTTTTAAAGTAACCTATCAATTACTTTCCCTGGTAACTAATTACATTTAAAAAGGAGTAATTCTGTTATCAATTCAATTACTTTTTTGGGAAAGTAACTAGTATCTATAACTAATTACTTTTTTAGTAAGTAATTTGCCCAAAACTAGTTTTTAGGGACCTAAATGTGTGTTTGCATGAAGGCAGAAGGCAAAGTTCTCAAAACTACCCTCCTATCTGAGACCATGACCTTGGATTTCTCTGCTTCACTGGATCATTAGAAAATACAATGTTTGGCTGCCTCTGGGTTTGGAGGTCAAAGTGTACTACTGGCACGGTTAGCTCTCACAATGCATTTTGTCAAGTCTAATGCTGTGTAATGCAGTCACGCCCCCCTCGCTGAGGCCCTGTTTTTTTGTTTCCACCATCTGGCCTGTTGTTGCATTATGACCTGGAAACACACACAGCAGCAGTTTGGGGATGTTTGAGCTATGAAACAAACATTACTTAGGCTATGTCAGATGAAACTGGTGTTTTGACCACAGAGATGTGTCACCCCATCACCATTAGGGGTGGCAGGAAATTGGTGGGGCTATCAGTGCTAATGTTAGCCTCACTCAGCTTACTGTTGTTGTATTTGGCCAAATTTAATCCACGGGAATATCTTCTTGGTTGCTTTGGTTGTTCGGTTTAGCTCTCATTTAATTCCAAGGTGAGCCAGACTCTGGAGCACTGGAAAGTGAACCAAGACCCCTGTTTTCAAGCCCTTCGGTCAGCACCAGAGTTTATTTGAGCATTCAGAGCACCACAAATCAAAAAAAACTTTCCAACAAAGTGAACATGAGTTTGCTTAAATTGAACCAAACGTTATCAATGTTAGAAAAACTAAAGATGTAAAATGAGCTTGTTGGCTTTTCTAAGTGTATGGAACATAAATTCGACAAATACACGTAACAACAATCAGAGTTTTTTTGGTGTGTTGATTTAATTCTTATTATTTGCATATTTCTGGACGGAAAATGTTCTTTTATTTGAAAGGGTGTCTGGAGGAAAACCTGACCGACTGTTTCTCATATCCATCAGATATTTCTGGGCAACATCCCATAAAGTGACGGGAAGGGAAGAACCTTTCAAGGTGACTGAGCTAATACTTTGTCCATCACATTCAGTTTGAGCCAGTCAGAGGTTTACTGTCACCTCTAACTTATAGCATAACTAAAGCCCTCATACAGATGCTGCTTCCCCAGCTCGGTCTCAAAAGGACTCCAGAAAGCTCACTCTGGCTTTGGGATTGTAGGATGGATGTGCCTGGTGACATGAGTTCTGGCAGTTCCAGCTGCTTTTTAAGGTTAAGCTGCTCCAGTTCAAAACAAATAAATAAATAAAACTAAATACAGCTAAAATCTGACTGTCCCTGTAATTCTGTACCAGTTTTCTTTTTTATTATATTTTTTTCTGTCCAGTAGGTGTTGTATACAAACTGACAGCAGCAGATTCTCCAATAACATCATCAACATCCTCGTCTTCAGCAGCAGAGAGACACGCAGGTTGAGGGAGCACAAAAGGTGAGTCAGTTCTCAGGGTTTGTGGATCCGTAGTTCTTTCAGAGCCACGGAGTGAAAAGGCAGAAAGGCCGAGCTGGATGTCAAGTCAAGCAGCAAGCCTGTTTGTGCCCCACAGAGTGGATCCTCTTTAACCTTCAGAGGCCACAGTCTGTGTTCATTCAGTCCGAGATTTCTCCTCAAAAACAAAGAAAACACGCTGAGATGGCTGCAGCTCCTCTGATAGTTCTGCTCTTCTATCACATTCATCTGGCGTTACCTTAGATTTTCTTTTTCCTCTTTAACCATGTCAAACCAAATCCCTCCCAGACTGTCAGAAATCATTTCACTTTTACAAAATATTTTCTTATCACAAGAAGGACATGTTTAAAACTTTATAATCCCATTATGGATAGTAGTTTCTCTATTGTCATGGTGAAAACCTGGAGTGCTAACCTGACTTCTCAAATTAATAAAATACAATGTAATATTGGCTTCTGTTGGCTCAAAAAGATATCAAGATCTTAAAAGGTGGGTCTCAAACACTGATGTTTTGAGAAGGACATGGCAACCTGATGAACATAATGAACATAGGCATAATAACATGGCTGTTGTGGACTGGTATGTTTCATGGAGCCAGAAGTAACTTCACTCACTGGCCACTCTATGAGGTACTTCTCGTACCAGGTTGGACCCCTTTTGCCTTTAGAGCTGCCTTAATTTTTTCTGACACAGATTCAACAAGGTGCTGAAAACATCCCTCAGACAATTTGCTCTATGTCGACATGGTAGCATCACACAGCTGCTGAAGATTTTGCTGCACATCCATGATGAGAATCTCCTCCAAATGAACTCATCGTCATGTTGAAGAAACCAGTGTGAGATGATCTGAGCTCTGAGACATGGAGCTGCTGAAGTCTCCATCAGAAGATGGTCCACTGTGGTCATAACGGGATGGACATGGTCAGCAACAATCCTCAGGTAGGCTGTGGGGTCTAAACCATGCTCAGGGGGGACAAAGGGGCCCAAAGTGTGCCAAGATAACACCCCCCACACCATCACAGCACCAGCAGGCTGAACCGCTGATCCAAGGCAGGATGGATCCATGTTTTATGACGTTCACACCAAACTCTGAGCCTACATCTGAATGTGGAGGAGGAATCCAGACATCATCAGACCAGGAGACACTTTTACAATCTTCTGTTGTGCAATTTTGGTGAGCCTGTGCAAATTGTTGCTGACAGGAGTTGCACCCAGTGTGGTCTTCTGCTGCTGTATCCATCTGTTTTGACGTGATAGCATCACCTTTATAAATAGTAATCTGCATACTCTGGGTGTAACAAGTGATCACTTGAGTTACTGTTGCCTTTTTATGATCTCAAACCAATCTGGCCATTCTCCGCTGACCTCTGGCACCAACAAGGCATTTCACTGGTATGTTCTTTTTTGAGGACCATTCTCTCTAAACTCCAGCGGTTGTTGAGCATGAAAACCCCAGTAGATCAGCACTTTCTGAAATACTCACACCAGCACCAACAACCACGCCATGTTCAAAGAAAACCAAGTTAATTCTCAATTGTGATATCTCCCTAGTCCATCTGGAAAACAGCCCAGAGAACGTGTTTGTGGAGGGCAGAACCTTTCAGAAGAATATACAGCAGGTGACTGGATAATCGTTACGTCTGTCTGCATTATTAAGGGCCAATCAGATAATGTCATAGGCAGGCGTTACTGCACTCCAGAACACGAGCCTCTTCGTAAAACAAACGCTACAAAACATGTCGGAAGTGGAGCGAAAATATCCTTACTACAAAAAAGTTTGTAGTTCTGACATTTGTTTTTCATTTAATAAAAAATGCAGTCCAGATCAGATAAAACTGTTACTGAACCTGTTAGCAGCTATGCTAATCCCTGTATGTGCAGTCACTTCCTGCTGTCATCTTGTTTGTAGCTCATTTCTTTAACTGCTCTGAAGGTCTCTGATTGGACCGTGCTGCTTTGGGCCGCTCACAGTTGTTGTAGATTAAAGCTTGGGAAGATGAATCTGCCTGGTACAGACATTAAATCAGGCCGATCCACCTGCTGTGCAAGGTTACAATTATGATGCTCAGTGTAAATTCAGCAGGTCATCTTGACCATGTTTAAATGCATTGAGTAGCTGCTATATACTTGACTAATTAGCTATTTGCACTGAGGAGCAGTTGAACTGGTGTACCTACCTTCATGATGGATGTGCAGCCGACAAATCTGCTGCAACTGTGTGATGCTATCAGGTCAACATGGACCAATATCTCTGAGGGACGTTTCCAGCAGCTTGATAAATCTATATCCATGATGGATTAAGGCAGTTCTAGAGGCAAACAGGGGTCCAGCCCGGTGCTTGCACAGTGTACCTAATAAAGTGGCAGGTGGTGTATATAAAAAAATTGGACAACTTTAACCCTAACCATAGATTTTCCATTCGCCATTTAGGAATTACAGGTGATTATAGGTTGAGTGAAGCCTCTTTTGCTCATGAAAGCCCCTTCAGACTTTGACGGAACAGCTGACACACAAAAGAATAATCTGGGAGCACCCAAACATAATCTGAGAATAACACAAAGTATGACAGGCCGAGCTCTGACATGCACACAGCCGGCACAAATCCTCTTAAGCAGAAAGTCAAAATCGCCCTTTTTGTCCCTCTAATTCTCTCTGCCTTCCTTCTTTTTCGGTCTTTTTTATTGTCAATACATTTCCTGGAAGTCATTACAACTGACACAAAAAGTTATCCTCACCCGGCCTCCCTGCCATCTCTCCCTCTCCTGTAATCTCTCACCGTCTCGCTTCCTCCCGTCTCCCTCTCTCAAAGTTATTAGAGCTGCGAAAACCTGCCTGTGTATTTTTCTGCGAGTCATTAGAAGTGACAAAACCTGGGCCTGTGTTTCCCCTGTAAGTGATTAGGACTGACACCATCTCTCTGCTGGATCGCTTCATGATGAGACCTCAGCGTCCAGCGCTCAGAGCTCTGAAATGCCGTGGGCTGGCGAGCTCCCAGAGGAAACAAAGCTTAAGAGGTAGGATGTGAAAGCCTTCAGCCGGAGCGCCGACTGTCAGAGGTTACCGTTTAACATCAGCAGGGGACTCGCCAATATGTCACCCACAGCTTTTCCTAACGAAGGTTCAGAGCTGTTGGCTGCAGAGCTGGGATCAGATGGAGGGGGAGCTTTTTCACTTTATTTCACCCCCTGACAAACTCTTACTTCACTCCATCATACATGCTATCGATACTTCGGCCATTTTGTCTCAGGTCAAGAGCGATTCACATGCCTTTAGGTTGACAGCACAGGCTCTCACACCTACCTACATCTACGAGGATGGAAATGGTCATCTGTCGGCAGTGGTGGCTGGCCAGTGGAAGGCGCCTTCCCCCCAGCCAAACTCACATTGAAAAAGTAAATCATTTAAATAAATCAAACTGTAAAAACAGAAAGAATGACATGATTGCATTAAACATAAACCCAGTAAAACACAAACCATCTATATTGAGAAATATTTCTCTGTTTAGTGTTTCCATCTCATTTCTGTGTGCTATGAGCAAGCCTGGGGCGATGGAAAAGTCGCCCTGAGGAAGGGGCGGGGGGTCACCACGGAGCTTCACCAATTACTGTCTAAATATATAAGTGAGTAACATCGACTACAACCGATCAGGGAGCTGAAATCAAGAAGGTTAGAGGTGCTTTTCTTTGCACCTCTAACCAATGAGTAAGTGAACCTGTTGATCTTTTCAAGTATGTTGTGGCACAGAAAGTGACTTCTTGGGGGTCAGAAAATTATTATTATTAATATTTATTATTATTATTATTATTATTATTATTATTACTAAGAAGAACTCTGTCTTCAGACTGGAGCTGTAATGAGACTATGGCTACATCTGCTTCTGCTTACTCCACTACAGCAGTGTGACGAGTGAACTTGTCACCTAGTTTCTGTTGGTTGCTGGGTCGATTGTGTCCTCACTGCAAACGTACTGTTCTAACAGTTGATTGGAAACAACCTATGACCACCTCTTTCAGGGGAGCTTTGTACTAAAAGAGGGATTAACTGCTGTCCTCATACAAGGGGTTCAAACTGCAAGGGGCTCCAAGAAACAATATGACCCCGATACTTAAGTCCTGATTTGATTCACTGGGATTGTTGATCTTTTAGATTGCACTGGTAAAATTAGAAATGGTTATGTTCGTGCCTAAAAGTATTGGTTTGTCCTCAGAAGCTAAGATTAAGACCTCATAGCCTCTGCAGCTGTTGTGCCTGTTTTGTCGTCATCTTTGTCTGAGACTATTTATCAGACATGATGTTATCGCCCTTGACTGTAATCAGCTAATCGTACATGAGTTGAGTAATCAATCTTTTCCTTTTAGTGTTTATAACCCAGATTAGGACTTCCCCACATGGAGCTCCTTTACAGACTGCTCTGATACTCTGTGAAACTGTGCCTCTCTCTCTCTCAATACAGAATAAAACGCACAAAGACGAGTGACTTAAGATCCTTTATTTGCCTCAGATATACAGAAAATTCTGTAGCCAGCGAGGCGTCAATAGTGGAATCTCAGACTGATCGTCCTACCCGAGTAGTTCGGTGACTGTCCCTCCAGGGCAGAAACAAACGTCCTGCCTCTTTCCCTGCATGTTAAAGGACAGGAGGACTGTCCCCGTGGGTGTGGGCCGTCATCTCCAGATCCATTGGAAGAACCTCAGTAAACAGTCATGGTAAGAAACAATTTCAAAATTATTATGATGTGAAGGATCAATTTTAATGAGTCATATTTTCTCTGTGAGTATATCAAAACAGTGCTGAGGATGACTGTAAAGAGTTTTCCTGGTTTTTGATCATTTTAACTCTGGTAAGTTAAAAAAGGACAACGTCAAACCCGTTAGAGTCAGATTCACACTTTCGTGGTGACATGGTCTCTGTATGCGGAGTATTACAATAACATCATAATATATTACAATTTATAACTTATAACTGTTTACATTTAATTTCAAGAAGACAAAAAAAATGACAGAATTCTATGAATTTCATAACATATCTCAGTATGGGCAGCACGGTGGCGCAGCAGATGCTTCACAGCAGGAAGGTTCCTGGTTCAAACCCTGTGTTGCTCAGGGCCTTTGTGTGTGGAGTTTGCATGTTCTCCCCAAGCATGTGTGGGGTTCTGTCTGGGCACTTCGGCTTTCTCACACAGACCAAAAACATGCAGATTAGGTTTACTGGTGCCTCTGAATTACCCTTTAGGTATGAGTATGAGCGTGAATTGTTGTCTGTCTCTTTATGTGGCCCTATGATTGGCTGGGTGTGCCCAGGCTCTCACCTAATATCAGCTGGGATAGGCTCCAGCTCCCCAAGAGGGATAAGCAGTGTAGAAAATGCCTGGATATCTCAGTATATTCATCGTGTCCCTTTAGTTTTATTAAAAACAGCAGTAAAACTCACCGACTGACGTCCACACTCGTAAAATCCAAAGTTTATTCGGGCTGACTTTGACTTAAACTAAGTGCATCAGGACACTTCCACAAACACGTCCACAAAGAACCAGAAGTTCTGTCTTACCTGTCGACCCCGTCCTGTGAGTAGTAGATGCCATAGGTCTGCACGGCTCCACTGGTCTCCTCTGGGGGGCGCCAGCTGAGACGAACAAATCGGCTGGACACTAGGACAGGGACCAGGTCGCGAGGGGCAGAGGGGAGGGCAACGCCTGGGCTTGGGGACACTGGTGGGGGATCAGAGGAGGAGGAGTAAGTCAAGGGAGTGCCAGAAGGAGCAGGAGGAGCAGGGGGAGGGTGCGGTGAAGGGGGTGGCGTGTGGGCAGGTCTGTACTGAGTGGGCGGGGCCTCAACTATAGTTTTATCCAAGTGGGTGGGAGCGAAGTGGGGGAGAACGAGAGGGGAAGGAGAAGCAGGGTGAGGATGGGACAGGAAGGCATAGCGGGTTTGAGGCGGGGGGGTTGCAGGAGGTGGGTGGAGGAGGAGGCGGAGCAAATCAAAAGCAAGAGGAGCGAACAACATGAGATGTGCAGAGAAGGAAAGGAAAAGACGTGAAAGAGACAAGAAGGAAGAAAAAGGAGGAAGAAGAGCGGTGAAGAAGATCACAGGCAAGAAAAAAAGCAGCAGAGCATCTGAAGAGTTCATCAATCAGAAATCAATCATCAATATGTTTGTGACAGACATCAAATATGTTCCTAAGATTCTCTAACGCTGCCATGATACAGAATTACTCTGAAAAAGCACCAATGAAACATGTTTGAACATAAATGCAAGCATATTATTGGGACTGGTCGCCCAAAAGTGCTTCATTTCTGGTTTTATTGCTCAATATGGAAACATTTTGGCACCAAAACATCGCTCTTTTTTTTATTTAGGAAATTTAGGACATTTTTATTTGGACATTTAGGTGAATGCTTGCAGTTTTTGTTTATTCATTCATCTATTACAGGCATTTGAATCTAATCAAATAGATCTGTTTGTCTAAGACTTTTGTATTTTTTTATTTTGTGGATTATTTAAAAACAGAAGATTAAATTGCTTAAAAAATGTGGTACCAAGATATATGTAAAAATATGACCAATCCGACAGTCTAATCTCTAAAAACCCTAATTTCCACATAGCCTAACACTTTGTGAGAACACGGGGTAAGGCTACTAATTTTTCCCTGGCAGGTGCTTGCAAATCTTATTTAAAGCCAACAACAGAAATGAAATGTTGACAATGATGACAAAGCTCTCGCATTTAGTGAAACGTAAAATGCATATGCAAAGAAATAGCTGGAATCATGGTGTAAGGTTAAATTGCTGTTTATTTTCCCACTATTTTAGAGGAAATTGATCAATTGTCTCATTCTGTACGTCAGTATTCATCAACTGAAGTCCCCAGAGCCATATCAGGCCACAAGAATATTTTCGTGGTTTATCGTAAATCCCTGTAGCTATTTGTTAAGTTTATTAGACTCCATGTGTTACACAAATCCATCAGTCAGTGATTATTAACCTGGAAACTGAGTACAATGGTGAAACCCCAATGACTACAAAACGTCAGCCCAGGTATAAGAAAATATAAACTGTAGAGACGGGTCGTCACAAAAAGAGCTGACCCCCAGACAAGGACAGACTCCCCACTGTGACCAACAGGTAGAGACAAAGCTCCACTTCCTCACATCCTGCCCTGAATATCAGGCTGAGAGAGGAATACTATCCCATATTAACACACACTCACCCAGAGTTTGAGCTCAATATTCAGAAAGTCCCATGATTCACATATCATACCAAATGGTTGTTTTTTCTACAGAGAACTGTTGCACCCCTCGATATGGCCTGTTTTTCCACAAGTTTTCTAATCTCGGCATGTAAAAAAATACGAGGTGATTTAAAACTTTCTCAAATCCCTAATGATGTGGCCATTAGCATCTTTTTGTCCTAAAAGAATCAGTGTTTTGTACTTTACCTCTGAAAATTTCCTGGAAAAACATGCAGGATAAACCATTTCTCAGGTAGTTTGACTCTTTTGGCTGTTAATATTTGCTCAATGCTCCACGCTCACACTACAAGTGATGAAATTTCCAATAACACAAGTTTTATCCCCAACACAGCCCGGCGCTCTGCAGAAGCATGTTCAGGGTGTGCGTGTAATCGTGAGTGTAGCCAAAGTTATAGCTGTTAAGTTCCAACCAATTACAGTTCTGTGGAAAACAATCCCAGAGGCAGAAACACAATCAATGCCCCAAACAGGTACATACAGGCTGTTATTGTTCTCTCCGTACTGCTGGATTAGTGATGGAGCGGATTCAAACGCTGCATCAAGAAACCAACACTGAAAAGTAATTATCTCCTTCATCATAACCCAAAAGATCCTCAATTTCTCTGCGCAGTCCAAGATCATGACCCTCTGTAGAGCGCTGAAATGCTGCTGTCTGTTTGCACACGTCAATAAAGCTTCACCGAGCACACATCTCACACTTTATGATGTGATGAAAAGAAAAGCTGAAGAAGAAGAGAATGAAGGATAGAATTGGTCATAAAAGGGGAAAATGGAGAAGATGACAAAACAAAACAAAGGACCTGAAGGCAGGGTGATGACGAGAGGATGAGGAGGGAGAGAGAGGAGAGGGAGCAAAGGTAGAAAAGGGAAAAAGAAAGGGCAGGAGGACAGTGAAGGGAGACCATAAAGGTGAAACATGAGTAACTAAAGTACTGCCGAAGATTTGACAGCTCCTCGAGTTTACAGTGAATGACAGTCAGAGTACGGTGCTGGGTCAGGGAAGAAGACTGAGGTGGTGTATGTAGAAGAGGTTTATCAAATGCTCCTGTGTGGCTGTTGTTCTATCTTTGTGTTAGTCCATAACAAAAATACCAAAATGTGTTCAATATTCACTACAGCGGTGAGCATCAACTGGAGGCCCCAGGGTCACATCAGGCCCCCAACAGCTCCTCATCCGGCTCAGACAATATGAGGAGGAAAAAAATAAGATGCGAGTCTGCCAACTCTCACGCATTGGCCGTGAGACTCACGCATTTGATTGGCTTCACACGCTCTCACGCCACACCTCCGATTTCTCACGCTGAAGGCACAAATTCCACAGTGGACGCAGGGGTCGTGTCCAGTGGTGTAGTCTACGTGATACGCAGGCATACACCGTATACCCACTAGAAAATGCCCTGAAATACTAAATAACCACCACAAAATGCGCATAGCATGGTTGTGTAGCTTAAACTTTCCCTTTCTCTCAGCGTCTGTGTGCGCTCTCTCATCCATCTGCTGGTGAGCGTAAAGACGCAGACAGACGCGCATCGCAGGGACAGTGAGGGATCATCAGTCACTGTGTGTGATTTTATAACTCAAACGGTGTTTTGATAGCTCATGTGCCCAGTTTAAGTGAACACAAAGACTTAAAAACTGACGAGTCAGCCTTTCATTAATCAAAACTCTACATTTTTCATCAGTCCAGCTCTTGTTTTCACTCACTCACTGTTTTCTACATAATAAATTCATCCTGAGGGATCCTCCATCACTTATTCTCCATGATATCAGAACAATCTTTGAAGGACCAAGCTTCAAATACAATCTACTAGTGCAGTGGTTCTCAACCTGTGGGTGGAGGCCCATAAGTGGGTCTCAGGGCTGTTTTCAGTGGACGGTGTATAAATCCGGTAAAACTGTGGCATGTCTTCAGTGTATGGAGGCCCTAGGAGGACAAACATCCATCAGAGTATGTCAGAGTATACCCACTAGAATAAACACAAAAGTTTTTCAATAGTACAGTTACGTTTGGTGACTGTACAATACAAGTTATGATACTTATAAACACATTGTTTGACAATTTTAACTATTGAAAGATTCCAATTCCCACTCCCTGGGATCCTCAGTTAATAAGTTCTATATCACTCCACTTGTTCAACAAGCACACTCAGAACATGAAAAGCAACATCTCAGCTCCTTTGTCTGAAGTCTACTGGCATGTTTTAAATAAACACAGCACGGTATTTAAGCTAATTAACAGGGTGTTATTTGTTAAAATAAAACAAAATTTGCACTGTATATAGCACAGCTGTTCATCTTGTTTGCAGTGAATCTGTGAACTGTCCAGAGTTTTTCACTGCTGCTGCTACAGCCTCTGCTCTGCCTGATGATACAGGCTGTGCCTGTGACAGAGTCTGACATCCTCATCCTCTCATTTATGACACAAATATTACACTATTGTAGATTTCTCTAGTGAGATATCATTGTCTGGACTTATGAATTCATTTCTGTAGGCTATTATTACTTTGAGTTTGATGTTCTAATCTAGATTTATGGATCTAAAAATTAAGTAGGTATAACTTTGACTGAGATGTTTCTAATGACATTCTGACTGTTAATTTCCACTCCTTATTGTCCTCCAATTAAAATCACCAATCTTTACATTAATTTTCAAGTCAGTTGCTTTTACACTGGATATTTAGTTCATAGTGTTGTGGACTTGTAGCCTACACATTCATGCCAACACGTTTTTCATTTACTGAAGGAAAATTAAATCTAGGCTAATTACGCATATTCAATTGCACTTTATTATTTAATTGTGTAAAGGTTTGTGCATTATTAAGTTTTGTGACATATTCAGATTGTGTTTTGTTGCTGCTTGTTGGCAGTTTGATAAAAACAAAACTTGGGGCATAGTTTGATGTACTTTGGTTTTTCATTCAAGTATTTCTTCTAGTTTTAGAAGGTGTATTGACCTTTCAGTTCTTGTAAAGCTGCTGTAGTGCTGATCAGACCGATGTTTTTGGTGAGCAAAACATCAGTCTTGGAAATGCTGGTTGTGCATAAATAGACCTGTAGACAGGCAGGATATAGACTAATAAGAAACATTAACATGATTACAGTTATTGTTTAATATCACTATGTAGGACATTTGAGGAAGTATCAGACAACACAGCAAAAAATATAGCATTTACTTTTTTTTTTATTTTTTACCTTTTACCTGAGTTGATCGCACTTGCACTGTTTTGTTACTTCTGAGTGCTATATAGTATGACTAAACCTACACAAAATGAGACATTCTGTTTCGAATGTCTTCCTGCCGTGTATGGGGCAACATTTTGGTTGGCTCCACCAAATCTCACTCCAAGGTTTTTTGAAAAGTTGGCAGCCCTGAAGATGAGCTTCTAAGTAGAATTTTTTTGTTACTGTGCCTGGCAGCAGCATGAGTGATAGGGACCAGTCTCACTTTTTAAGGCAAATTAACACATTAATGTAGAAAAATATGAGCATTAAAACAACATGTTAATAGAGCGCTGCAGGGATGAAGTATTTTTGTAGGCCAATGAAGAAGTTAGCATCACGCTGGTTCTCTGGACTAAAAGTCTCTGAGATTATTCACTGTGTCCTGGATTATTACCAAAATTAAGGTCTCTACATACACTTAGGAGACTCACTTGTTATGTTCTTTGTGATAATCCTGACAAACAATCTAACTTTTAAGTTCGTTGATGCTCAAACATAACCGGAATCATTAAGGCCTGGTCCACATGGAGATTTTTAACGGTGTTGAAACAGAGAGAGCCATGAAGACAGATAATGTCAGATTTATCAGTTTGTTCCTGTGGTATGTGGTGATCCATAAAGAGAGAGACAGAGGACATCCCAATCCAACCCATTCATTTACCCAGAAGGCAGACTTCTATGTAAACAAACATAGTGACAACATCAGGAGGCTAAATGTGGCTAATGGCTAGCTTCCTGTAACATCCTTGGTTGTGATTTCAGCTCCTCTCCTCATCAGTCTGTTATAATTTACAGGTTACTCTGTTTGGACACTCATGTTTTTTAAACAAATCATCAACTTGTTCCTCCATTTTGATGTCCATCTAACTTTATGCTTCACCTTGACTCTCGTTGCCATGGCCACGTTTGCTTCCTGCTTCAGCCAGCTCGCTCCCTGATTGGCTGTGCTCTGGTCCATGTGACAAACACAGAGGACGTGCTCGGCTGACCTCGGTGCTCCACACACATCAGGACTTTTACTGGTCGTAAATATTCAACATGTTAAATATTTTCCCTGATCCTCTTCTGAGGTGATAAATGACTCTGAACACACCTCACACCACAGGATGATCAGGTAAGATCCTCTTTAGGACCTCAGATAATCAGGCCTCTGCCAGGTTTGACCAGAAAGGATCAGACTGGAGCTAAAAGGTGGCCCGACTGTCGGGCTGTGTGGACTCTGCTGAAGCTACTATAAAACTACAACATGGTGGTTTGACTAGGAAGCAGTTAAAATCTTTCCAGCCTATAAGGTCATGCTGTGGCCTCTTGTGGGAGAACTTCCTCATAATTGAGTGCTCTGGTCAAGTTGGTCCTCAGGGTTGTGGCGATGGTGTGTGAATTAATGATTAAAAAGTGATCAAAAATGTTTGCACCAGGGTCTCACGCTGTTTATTAGATTAGATTAGATAGAACTTTATTAATCCCTTGGGAAGACTCCTTCAGGGAAATTAAGATTCCAGTAGCATTGAACAGTGGTACAAAGGTAAAAAAGAACACAGGAGTGTTTGCACCTCCTGGTCTGGTTTGGTTCAGTGCAGTTTGATACAGTTCAGAGTGGTGAGCCCTGATCTAGCTTGTGTCTCCACTGCCAGCTGAACCTTCACTTAAGGGCCAGGATGTGAGAGCAACCATGGAGTAGTCCAGTTCTCCATGGAGCATTGTTTGGTGCAGACAGTCTGTCCAGCAGCAACAGCATACAAGCCGCTCATGCTTAATCCATGGGAGATACAAACATGGTTTGTGTTTTCATATTACCTGCTGTCACACGTGAAGTGACTGTTGTTGTGAACAAACAATGGACTGCAGCTGTTTAAGCACCACCCCAAAAAGTGAGACCTTTTCTCTTTATTTGTCGGTGGAAACACTGATAATTGCGGACTGTGCCTGGCCTGAAGCGGACTGGTGGAAACTCACTGTCTGAGAGTATTTTCAGTCCCAGTGTATGGCACATTCAGGCCTAGACATATGATGGCGGTTGTTAACAACACAGACGGGTCAATATCTGCCTGAATCTGTGGAGTCTGATCCAGCATTGATGAGTCTATGTTGATAGCCCTTTAACAAAATACTAACCCAGATTAAAAGAGGAGACAGCATGATGCAAGACAGGAGGGCAGGAAGGAAAAAAACAAAGCATGGGAGGGGAGAGCGAAAAAATGAAAGAGAAGGGTGAAAGGTCAAAGTCAAAAAAGTGAGAAATTTGGAGGACAAGCAGAAATACGGAATTAAAGCAAAAACCACAAAAGCAGAAAGATGTAGAAAAGAAAAAGAAAAGAAACAATGGAGGGAGTGTGAGCAAACAGAGAAGTGCTAACTCCTCCTTTCGACTTTCCCAGATGAGATTTGGGTGTGAAGGGCAGATTCGTTCCTGCTCGCTGACCCGTCTGAAAAGCCGAGCCGACACCGAGCGGTAAAGCGACACACTCTGCTGAAAAAAATGGGAGGGGAGGGCAAATAATAGAGTAAGACACCACAGAAGAAGAGCTGGAAAACAATCTGAATAAGTGCTGAAAATGACACCGCAGTCTGGCACACGACAGATGATACCTGCACATGTATGCACACACACGTGCACACACACACATAAACACACATGTGCACACATGTACACACACACACCAAAATGTTTCTCTGTCCGTTCTCTAAGAGCTGCTCTGCATTTATATTGTTTGTGCTGCCTGAGTGATCTGGAGGCTGGTTTCTGCAGGGGGGTTAAAGAAAATCTGCACTGACGAAATATTCAAATGTCCTTCACACAGTGTTTGGTACTTTAATACTTTGGGTTAAACATCTTAAATATGACAGTGCATCTTATTTTAATGATGACTGGTGTCAAAAACCACAAAGCTACAAAAAACGCCTCTTATTACAGTTTTTCTCCACTGGTTTGACTCATTTCTTGAAACAGAAATTACATTCTCAAAATAACATGGACAAAGCTCCAAACCACTTGGCAATTCTTCACAACAGAATTGTATTTCTCATTCATTTCATCAAATTGCAAATGTCGTAGTACATGTCTCAATGTCTCAGGACATCTTTGCAAATCATTAAGTACAAGTAGCCCACTGTTAGCACAGTTAGCCTACATTTAGCACAATTCCCAAGTGAATAGATCTTGTTGATCAAAACTGATTGTTGATTCTCAGTCTTATGGTCATTCTCTCCAAAACATGTCAGCATCATGTCATTGTATAAGTCATCACATGCACAACAGTCTGTTCAACTGTCAAAATTAGTCAAGAACATAATACCATGAATACCATGCATGAATCTCTTGGAACATTTGATAAATTGATTTACTGAAAGCCAGGTGAAGTAGAACTTGGCTAATGAAGGGGGAGTTTCACACATCTCAGATGACCAATCAAACAGTATGCTTAGTTACCTGACAGGTGCTGTCCGTAATTGTGAATGCTGCCAAACGTGTATATATAGAGCTTGACCAGGACCACTACAATTTCTGAACATGGAGGCACCTGGCCAAGTCAATGAACAAGGGCAACTGCCAGCTCGAGGAAGAGGAAGAGGAAGAAGGAGAGGAGGGGTAAGGGTGCGTGGTGGTGGAATAGGGGCGAGAGGCTGAGGAGCACGAAGACACCATGTTGCTGATGAAATTCGGGTCACAATTATAGACCATGTCATCAACCACGGCCTCACAATGGCAGAGGCAGGTCGCCGAGTGCTGCCTAATGTGCCCCGCTCTCAGGGAAAACAGGTATGTACTCAGTCAGTGTTGAAATTACGTTATATAGGACAGGACACTGTGCATAAAGCAAGAAATGTATTTATTACCCATTTACCTATTCATCCAGGGTGTGTGTGTCTTTTAGGCCTACAGTAACATCTTACCTCAACGGGATGCTATGATACTAAAAATGACAAGGAAAACTGAAGAAAATAAACTATGGAATTATTGATGGTACAGTTTACAGTAGTATTCCATTTGCAGTGATGCATTAGAATTGTGGTAAAGTTACTGTAAGTAAAACAACAATACAATTATATTGGTAAGTCACACTGTAAGGAATATATAAGGCATAAATTATGGCATAATGGTAATACTGTGTTGGCCTTTGAATTCTGTGTCTAGGATTGGAAGACATCCTCACATGGGTGGCAGAGGAAAACTTCTTAATGAACAACAAGAACAAGAGATCTGTAACATGGTCATTGCAAATAATTCCATCACATTGAGACAGATCCACGCTGCAATCCTACAAGTCAATGCCATATTCCAGAATATCAACTCTATAAGCATCTCCACAATAGACTGGACTTTGAACAAGCATCAGAAGACCATGAAGCAACTTTACAGGGTACCATTTGAGAGGAACTCTGATAGAGTGAAGGAGCTGCGGTACCAGTATGTACATGTAAGTCAGGTACTGGTTGTCTAACCTTTTACAACTAAGCAGTAGTTCTCAAACTTTTTTGGCTTCAGTACCCCCTCAACCTGATTTCTGAATTCAAGTATTTGCTTTATCTGACTTCAACATTTTGCCAAAAACTGCAATAGCAAACTGCAACTTACTTTATGATACAGTTCTCACTATAATCCTTGTTTTGAAGAATTTACTGTAACATCAAAGGAGTCAAGGAGCTGCAATTAGTGGATACATTTACCCCAGGTTTGGAACCACTGGAGTAATGGTCAGTAGTATATGAACTTGTGGAAGAGAACACAGAACATTCCTATGTAATTTTCTGTTACTGAAGTGTATGACTCTTCTGTATGACGGATTTGCTGATTTGTTTTTTTTTTTACTCTCTTGTAGAGAATAATGGCATTGGAAGGAAACGAGACCCCTCACATCCTCCTCTTTGTTGAATATCTACAGATGATCATTTTCACTGCAAACACTATAAATGCATCAGACTGAATCTGCTCACAGGACAGGAGGACTTGTAAACCTCTGCGTTGCTCATCATTCAGACATTAGTCCTACTCCGTCCACATGGGTCCACTATAGAAACATAAGAGCTTCTGAGGAAAGATGTCTCCATCCAAGGTATGATTCAGCTGCTGCTGGATGTTAACAACAGTGATTTATATTTATGGAAAAAAATGGGGCAACAATCTTCAAGCTGAAGAAGATGGATGGATGGATGGATGGGGCAACAAAATCCACAAGAATTATTAGCAGGGATTGGTGTTTAAAGCAGCAGGAGAACCAGCAGGAGGACACGTGCCACTCGTAACATGGAGGAACAGGTGAAGCAGTGAGTCACAGACTGAACAAAGAGCCCCTGCAGCAGTGAGGAGATACCTGCGGTTTAGAGCTGTTTACAGAAGCTGTTTGACTTCTTGTACCTGCTTTAGTGATCCAAAGACCTCACAGCAGTTTCTTCTTCAAACGAACACTTATGTTTTTTTGACGTCCTCCTGAAGCAGGAACCTGATGTGTCTAAAGGAACTAAACAGTCTCATTTTTACTCCAGAGAGGTCCTGATATTCAGATGGCATATTAATCTTGTAGTAACGTTTGCTACGTGAAGGGCCACATTATCCCAACTGTTGGAGGGCCACACTTATAATTGAACACATTAGTTAACCCCAGGGACCCCTCTGCCATTTTTCTTTTTTAAATGTGGTAATCATGTTTTCTGTGTCACAGAATATGGCATGGACCTCTTCAAAAATGTTTTTACATACTCTTGAACCTAATGTCTGTTACTCTTAAAGGTCTATTATACATTACTGACACATTTTTCACCCTCTGAAGACCCTAGAGCCAAAAATTTACACTCACAAAAATACAGATATAAAGCCATCACATATCAATATTTTTTCTGCTCTTGCCCACAGAAATCTCTTAAACCACCTCAGCTCTGAGCACAACTGCAGAATATTCAATAATTGTCAGGATTTTAACCCTTTAAAGGCCTGTTTGAACACCTGCTGTCACTTGTTTAGTGAAAAAAAGAGACTATTTTTCATAGAAATAATCAGAAGATCAGACATTGCTGGTGTTGTAAAGCACTCTGTCCCTTCTGACCTTGAAAGGTGCTACATACTGTAAATAAACCTTACTTACTAACATCACATGTTTTACAGAAAAATCTCATGTGTTGTATTGTTTTTATTTATTTATTTTTTATAAACAAGTGGTAACGTGGACAGGAGCTGGCCGTGACTGCTGGTGCTGTGGTGTAGTGATGCCTTCACCTCAGGGAACCACTCCTGCTGACAGGGTTTGCTGTAAATGACTGATGCTGCTGTTAATTCTGATGTACAACTTTCCCTTTAAATCTATTTTCAGTGTTTGGTTGTTGTATGTGATAACACTCATGGTAAGAACTGAAATAAAAATGTTTAACTGTGGCACAAATGCAGTTAAAGCACATTAAGGAGCGCTGTGGAAATGTAGAGCAGAGCCTGTCTAAATCCTCACCTGCTCCATATCATCAGGCCTGGAAATATCCTCCATACACTCCTCTCTCTCTTTTTAACCTCTATTTATGCAGAAGAGGACGGCTGAGCTCGTTGGCTCGTTTTAGCTTCACTCCGCTTCACATTCACGCTGCCTCTCTCTCTCTGCACTCAATTTCAGGGCTCATTTCAGCCAGCTGCTGTTAGAAAAGGATACACTACACACACATATATGAGCACACACAGCCCTCTGCCCTCCACTTTTTCATTTCCTCCAAAATGGAGATTTATTCCTGTAAATCTCCTCCCCTGTGGGCGAGTTAGTAAACTTTCTCAAGAGTGAGTGTGCTCTGACCTTACTGAGTTAAAGGTGGAAGCTGACTACAACAGGAAGGAACGTGGAGAACAAGAATGTAGACGAACATTAAAGAAAGAGCACAACAGCAACATCCATCCATCCATCCATCCATCCACCCCCCCATCCATCAATCCATCCATCCATCCATCCATCCATCCATCCGTCAATCCATCCATCCATCCATCCATCCATCATCCATCCATCCATCCATCCATCCATCAATCCATCCATCCATCCATCAATCCATCCATCCATCATCCATCCATCCATCCATCCATCCATCCATCAATCCATCCATCCATCCATCCCCCCATCCATCCATCCATCCATCCATCCAT
This sequence comes from Cetoscarus ocellatus, assembly GCA_037902135.1. Taxonomy (NCBI): domain Eukaryota; kingdom Metazoa; phylum Chordata; class Actinopteri; order Labriformes; family Labridae; genus Cetoscarus; species Cetoscarus ocellatus. The sequence goes on along the minus strand of JBAMNC010001551.1, from coordinate 48,380 downwards.
CCATCCATCCATCCCCCCATCCATCCATCAATCCATCCATCCATCCATCCATCCATCCATCCATCAATCCATCCATCCATCCATCAATCCATCCATCCCCCGATCCATCCATCAATCCATCCATCCATCCATCCATCCATCCATCATCCATCCATCTATCCATCCATCAATCCATCCATCCATCATCCATCCATCCATCCATCCATCCATCCATCAATCCATCCATCAATCCATCCATCCATTCATCATCCATCCATCCATCCATCCATCCATCCATCAATCATCCATCAATCCATCCATCCATCCATCCATCCCCCCATCCATCCATCCATCCATCCATCCACCCCCCCATCCATCAATCCATCCATCCACCCCCCATCCATCAATCCATCCATCCATCCATCCCCCGATCCATCCATCAATCCATCCATCCATCCATCCATCAATCATCCATCAAGCCATCCATCCATCCATCCATCCCCCCATCCATCCATCAATCCATCCATCAATCCATCCATCCATCCATCCACCCCCCCATCCATCCCTTCATCCATCCATCCATCCATCCATCCATCCATCCATCCATCCATCCATCCAACCATCCATCCATCCATCCACCCTGGGCTGGACCTGAGCAAAGACCACCCTGGAAAGGATCCATGTTTCTTTCCAGGAAACTTTCTTCTGCCTCTTTTTCAGGTTTTGCTGTTCACATTCAAGCTATTGACCAATTTCCACTATCGGCAAAGCGCCACGCCTGCCACTGCAGATGGAATTTGTTTCCAGTCAATGGTCAAATTTCCATCAGGCGCGCTGTGCTGCATCACTGCAGCGCCAAATTTTCGGCCAGTCTATTTGCAGTATTGTGTCATGAAATGTTGTTAATGTAGTTTGAATGAAGGCAGGCTTGTATACATAAACGCTGAAAGCTGAGCTATTTTCACAGAATGTTAACATGGAGCTCTCTGATCAATATTTAATCTCATTTAAAAACAAATACAAGTCATGTGCTTGTGCAAAACCTGAAAGGGCCTATCATCATGAAAACTGTACATTTTCAGTATTTATATTTTCAAACATTGCAACAACTTATGATTGGAGAAAGTTTAAATCTTCTGCAGAAAATAACTTGAATTAATTGATTTAATCCATATATTGCCCAGCCCTATGTCAGAGTATAGCTAATGGTTGGCCTTTCATAAATGATTTAATGCCAGATTTTTGTATCAAAATGCTCCTTTCAGAGAATCAGAATACAGAGAGCGAAGGGGTCAGATTTTATTGATACCAGTGCATTTTTTTCTGCTTATCATTCAATGCGTTATTGATGCCCTTGATTGACCTAAACAGCTTTTTGGTTTTAAAGAAGGACAGACAAATTGTAGGTATTTGCTGCAGTGCAGCATATGAATGCCTCTACAAGCTTGTCATGTTTTAATTCTTGGCTGATGCCACACAGACACTGGACGGTGGACAGTTGGCATCATTTTGTGTAAATCTGCCCCAGTCACATCTCCAATTTGTGCATGAAGAAACATGATATTGATTCTGAGTAACACAGTATGATCAGGCTAATGAACAGAAGTGTAAATCAAAAATTGCCTCCAAAATATTACGTTTTTTGGCCATTTATTTGCATCAGTCTTGGTGATTTAAGGCTATAACATGTTTGAATGTAACATAATAAAAAGAATAATCAGGGTTTCTATAGCAAGATACTTGAGATTGTAAGTTTTCACAAACCATCAGTAGATAGAAACGAACAAAAGTTAAAAACAGGTCTGCAGCATGTTGAAAATGCTATTTTAAATGTATATTAATATGATTTTACTTGATAATAACAACCTCATCTTTAGTGTGCCTGGGGGAAAAAATTGAAAACCACTGAGCTAGACTAACAAATGCTCTCAAGCTTTGAGACTGGAGACACCAGAGCACTTCTCTTGTGTCTGGTTCATAAAGCTTCTCTTGATATCCGTCCTCTCTGACTCTGAGAAAACACATAAATACTGAGGAATAAATGTTGGACTGCTCCTTTACTCTCCTCAGCAGGTCTGTGATCCTCAGTGTGTTTGTTTTCTAATTTGTTGTGAAAGCTCAGTGTGAGTCTGTAGTATTAAAGCTGCTCATGACGCTGTTTATGTGTGTGTTTGCAGTAATTTACTGTGAAAGCTGAGTGTGTGTGTGTGTGTGTGTGTGTGTACATTAATTTAGCCTGAGAGCCGTGAGCTCTGTGGGTGCCGTGCTCTGACAGGTACACACTGTGAAAAGCTGTGTGTGTGTTTGTAATTTTCAGTAAGAGCCCGGTGTTTTAGCAGTAATTCTCTGTGTCTTTCTGCCGCGCTCAGAGGCGTCCTCTGTGTCTGCCATGCCGGGGTTATTACGGTGAGAGCGGCAGACGCGGGGCGCTCACTGAACTTTGAGACTATCATTGGAGTCAAAAACAGCAAGTGCAGAACATCAGAGGGAAAATCAGCACCGTCATCTGAGTCAACAAACATCAAAATAAGGCTGTAATCAGAATGTAAAAAAAGGAGCAAGCACATGAAATATCACGGACGAGCTAGAACTTCCACCTCATGATCATCCAGCTCTGTCAGGTCTGCAATGATGAGAGTGAAAGTACAGGACAGAAGAATCCCTAACAATTGCCTAAAGGAATCAAAACAATGAATTTTTCTGCTTATTCAATCCCTATTTCATTCATTCCACTTTGTTCTACATTCCTTGTTAATCAAAGACATAATTCTATCATTACAGGCAATCAGCAGAAATTAAACCAAAGAAGGCAAAAACCACGGCAGAAAGGGCAGAAATGGTCAGAACTGTCACTTGATTTGTAACAAAAAGAAACTTCCTGCACAATGTTACATGGGTGGAAAAGCAAGCAGCACCGCATTGATTGAGTACCATTAAAAAGGCAATTTTTCAAGGATTGGATCATTATTAATGTCATTGATATGAAAAAAAAAAAAAAATCTATCCAGATCAGAAATCAGCAAACACACGCCATCATCAGGGTCAAAAACCAACAAAAACACACCATCATCAGAGTCAAAAACCAACAAAAACACACCATCATCAGGGTCAAAAAACAACAAAAACACACCATCATCATCAGGGTCAAAAACCAATATGAAAAAAAATATATCTATGCAGATCAGAAATCAGCAAACACACACCATCATCAGGGTCAAAAACCAACAAAAATACACCATCATCAGAGTCAAAAACCAACAAAAACACACTATCATCAGGGTCAAAAACCAACAAAAAAACACCATCATCAGAGTCAAAACCCAACAAAAACACACCATCATCAGGGTCAAAAACCAACAAAAACACACAATCATCAGGGTCAAAAATCAGCAAACACACACCGTCATCATCAGGATCAAAAAACAGCAAACTCACACCATCATCATCAGGATCAAAAATCAGCAAACACACACCATCATCATCAGGATCAAAAAACAACAAAACACCATCATCATCAGGGTCAAAAACCAACAAAAACACACCATCATCAGGGTCAAAAACCAACAAAAACACACCATCATCAGGGTCAAAAATCAGCAAACACACACCATCATCATCAAGTTCAAAAATCAGCAAACTCACACCATCATCATCAGGATCAAAAATCAGCAAACACACACCATCATCAGGATCAAAAATCAGCAAAAACACACCATCATATGGGTTAAAAATCAGCAAACACACACCATCATCAGGGTCAAAAATCAGCAAACACACACCTTCATCAGGGTCAGAAACCAACAAAAACACACCACCATCAGGGTCAGAAACCAACAAAAATACACCATCATCAGGGTCAAAAACTAACAAAAACACACACCATCATCATCAAGGTCAAAAACCAACAAAAACACACCATCATCAGAGTCAAAAACAAACAAAAACACACACAATCATCAGGATCAAAAATTAGCAAACACACACCATCATCAGGGTCAAAAATCAGCAAACACACACAATCATCAGGGTCAAAAATCAGCAAACACACACCATCATCATCAGGATCAAAAATCAGCAAACACACACCATCATCATCAGGATCAAAAAACAACAAAACACCATCATCATCAGGGTCAAAAGCCAACAAAAACACACCATCATCAGGGTCAAAAACCAACAAAAACACACCATCATCAGGGTCAAAAATCAGCAAACACACACCATCATCATCAGGATCAAAAATCAGCAAACTCACACCATCATCATCAGGATCAAAAATCAGCAAACACACACCATCATCAGGGTCAAAAATCAGCAAAAACACACCATCATCAGGGTCAAAAATCAGCAAACACACACCATCATCAGGGTCAAAAATCAGCAAACACACACCTTCATCAGGGTCAAAAATCAGCAAACACACACCATCATCAGGGTCAAAAATTAGCAAACACACACCATCATCAGGGTCAAAAAATAACAAAAACACACCATCATCAGGATCAAAAACCAACAAAAACACACACAATCATCAGGGTCAAAAACCAGCAAACACCCACCATCATCATCAGGGTCAACAATCAGCAAACACACACCATCATCAGGATCAAAAAACAACAAAAAAACACCATCATCAGGGTCAAAAAATCAGCAAACACACACAATCATCAGGGGTCAAAAATCAACAAAAAAACACCATCATCAGGGTCAAAAACCAACAAAAACACACCATCATCAGGGTCAAAAACCAACAAAAACACACCATCATCAGGGTCAAAAATCAGCAAACACACACCATCATCAGGGTCAAAAATCAGCAAACACACACCATCATCAGGGTCAAAAATCAGCAAACACACACCATCATCATCAGTAGGATCAAAAATCAGCAAACACACACCATCATCATCAGGATCAAAAAACAAAGAAACACCATCATAATCAAGGTCAAAAATCAGCAAACTCACACCATCATCATCAGGATCAAAAATCAGCAAAAACACACCATCATCAGGGTCAAAAATCAGCAAAAACACACCATCATCAGGGTCAAAAATCAGCAAACACACACCATCAGCAGGGTCAAAAATCAGCAAACACACACCTTCATCAGGGTCAAAAATCAACAAACACACACCATCATCAGGGTCAAAAATCAGCAAACACACACCATCATCAGGGTCAAAAACCAAAGAAACACCATCATAATCAAGGTCAAAAATCAGCAAACTCACACCATCATCATCAGGATCAAAAATCAGCAAACACACACCATCATCAGGGTCAAAAATCAGCAAAAACACACCATCATCAGGGTCAAAAAACAACAAAAAACACCATCATCAGGGTAAAAAATCAGCAAACACACACCATCATCAGGGTCAAAAATAAGCAAACACACACCATCATCAGGGTCAAAAAATCAGCAAACACACACAATCATCAGGGTCAAAAATCAACAAAAAAACACCATCATCAGGGTCAAAAACCAACAAAAACACACCATCATCAGGGTCAAAAACCAACAAAAACACACCATCATCAGGGTCAAAAATCAGCAAACACACACCATCATCAGGGTCAAAAATCAGCAAACACACACCATCATCAGGGTCAAAAATCAGCAAACACACACCATCATCATCAGGATCAAAAATCAGCAAACACACACCATCATCATCAGGATCAAAAAACAACAAAACACCATCATAATCAAGGTCAAAAATCAGCAAACTCACACCATCATCATCAGGATCAAAAATCAGCAAACACACACCATCATCAGGGTCAAAAATCAGCAAAAACACACCATCATCAGGGTCAAAAATCAGCAAAGACACACCATCAGCAGGGTCAAAAATCAGCAAACACACACCTTCATCAGGGTCAAAAATCAGCAAACACACACCATCATCAGGGTCAAAAATCAGCAAACACACACCATCATCAGGGTCAACAATCAGCAAAAACACACCATCATCAGGGTCAAAAACCAACAAAAACACACACAATCATCAGGGTCAAAAACCAACAAAAACACACCATCATCAGGGTCAAATATCAGCAAACACACACCATCATCAGGGTCAAAAAACAACAAAAAAACACCATCATCAGGGTAAAAAATCAGCAAACACACACCATCATCAGGGTCAAAAATAAGCAAACACACACCATCATCAGGGTCAAAAAATCAGCAAACACACACAATCATCAGGGTCAAAAATCAACAAAAACACACACAATCATCAGGGTCAAAAACCAACAAAAACACACCATCATCAGGGTCAAAAATAAGCAAACACACACCATCATCAGGGTCAAAAATCAGCACAAACACACGATCATCAGGGTCAAAAATCAGCAAACACACACCATCATCAGGGTCAAAAAACAACAAAAACACACCATCATCAGAGTCAAAAACCAAAAAAAACACACACCATCATCATGAAGGTCAAAAATCAGCAAACACACACCATCATCATCAGGGTCAAAAATCAGCAAACACACACCATCATCATCAGGATCAAAGATCAGAAAACACACACCATCATCAGGGTCAAAAATCAGCACAAACACACCATCATCATCAGGATCAAAAATCAGCAAAAACACACCATCATATGGGTTAAAAATCAGCAAACACACACCATCATCAGGGTCAAAAATCAGCAAACACACACCTTCATCAGGGTCAGAAACCAACAAAAATACACCATCATCAGGGTCAAAAACCAACAAAAACACACCATCATCAGGGTCAAAAACCAACAAAAACACACCCCATCATCATCAGGGTCAAAAATCAGCAAACACACACCATCATCCGGGTCAACAATCAGCAAACACACACCATCATCATCAGGGTCAAAAAACAGCAAACACACACCATCATCAGAGTTAAAAACACACAAAAACACACACCATCATCATCAGGGTCAAAAATCAGCAAACACACACCATCATCATCAGGGTCAAAAATCAGCAAACACACACCATCATCATCAGGATCAAAAAACAGCAAACACACACCATCATCAGGGTCAAAAACCAACAAAAACACACCATCATCAGGGTCAAAAATCAGCAAACACACACCATCATCAGGGTCAAAAATCAGCAAACACACACCATCATCAGGGTCAAAAACCAACAAAAACACACCATCATCAGGGTCAAAAACCAACAAAAACACACCATCATCAGAGTCAAAAACCAACAAAAACACACACCATCATCATCAGGGTCAAAAATCAGCAAACACACACCATCATCAGGGTCAAAAATCAGCAAACACACACCATCATCATCAGGGTTAAAAACAGCAAACACACACCATCATCAGGGTCAAAAACCAACAAAAACACACTATCATCAGGGTCAAAAATCAGCAAACACACACCATCATCAGGGTCAAAAATCAGCAAACACACACCATCATCAGGGTCAAAAACCAACAAAAACACACCATCATCAGGGTCAAAAAACCAACAAAAACACGCACCATCATCAGGGTCAAAACCCAACAAAAACACACCATCATCAGGGTCAAAAACCAACAAAAACACACCATCATCAGAGTCAAAAACCAACAAAAACACACACCATCATCATCAGGGTCAAAAATCAGCAAACACACCATCATCATCAGGGTCAAAAATCAGCAAACACACACCATCATCATAAGGATCAAAAATCAGCAAACACACACCATCATCATCAAGATCAAAAATCAGCAAACACACCATCATCATCAGGGTCAAAAACCAACAAAAACACACCATCATCAGAGTCAAAAACACACAAAAACACACACCATCATCATCAGGGTCAAAAATCAGCAAACACACACCATCATCATCAGGGTCAAAAATCAGCAAACACACACCATCATCATCAGGGTCAAAAATCAGCAAACACCTACCATTATCATCAGGATCAAAAATCAGCAAACACACACCATCATCATCAGGGTCAAAAATCAGCAAACACACACCATCATCATCAGGATCAAAAATCAGCAAACACACACCATCATCATCAGGATAAAAAATCAGCAAACACACACCATCATCAGGGTCAAAAACCAACAAAAACACACACAATCATCAGGGTCAAAAACCAACAAAAACACACACCATCATCATCAGGGTCAAAAATCAGCAAACACACACCATCATCATCAGGGTCAAAAATCAGCAAACACACACCATCATCATCAGGGTCAAAAATCAGCAAACACACACCATCATCATCAGGATCAAAAATCAGCAAACACACACCATCATCAGGGTCAAAAACCAACAAAAACACACACCATCATCATCAGGATCAAAAATCAGCAAACACACACCATCATCATCAGGGTCAAAAATCAGCAAACACGCCATCATCAGGATCAAAAATTAGCAAACACACACCATCATCAGGGTCAAAAATCAGCAAACACACACCATCATCAGGGTAATTCATTTTTTATCTTTTCATCATTTTAACTTCATATCCTCCTTTGGTTTTATTTCCTTTCCATCGTTTCTTCCTTATTTCCTTTTATCTTTTGGCAGTTGTAGCCTTTTTAATTTGCTTCCTCCTTCTTATCTTCGGTGATATAAATATTTTATTCATTTTGCTCTCTTTTCTGTCACACGGTTTACCACTTTTCTCTTTTAACTCTTACAGTTTTGGTCATTGTATTCCTCACATTTCTTTTTTATTTCTCTTTTTTTCTCTTGTTTATCGTTTAATTTTGACTGTAAAGTACTTTGTAGCCCTGTTTTGAAAAGTGCTATATGATAAAGTTTATTATTATTATTATTATTATTATTATTATTATTATTGTTTATTATTATTATTATTATTATTATTATTTTTATTATTTTTTTTTTTTAATTATCAGTGTCAAAAACCAGCAAACACACACCATGATCAGGGTCAAAAACCAGCAAACACACACCATCATCAGGGTCAAAAACCAGCAAACACACACCATGATCAGGGTCAAAAACCAACAAAAACACACCATCATCAGGGTCAAAAACCAACAAAAACACACCATCATCAGGGTCAAAAACCAACAAAAACACACACCATCATCATCAGGGTCAAAAATCAGCAAACACACACCATCATCAGGGTCAAAAATCAGCAAACACACAGCATCATCCGGGTCAACAATCAGCAAACACACACCATCATCATCAGGGTTAAAAACAGCAAACACACACCATCATCAGGGTCAAAAACCAACAAAAACACACCATCATCAGGGTCAAAAACCAACAAAAACACACCATCATCAGGGTCAAAACCCAACAAAAACACACACCATCATCATCAGGGTCAAAAATCAGCAAACACACACCATCATCAGGGTCAAAAATCAGCAAACACACAGCATCATCCGGGTCAACAATCAGCAAACACACACCATCATCATCAGGGTTAAAAACAGCAAACACACACCATCATCAGGGTCAAAAACCAACAAAAACACACCATCATCAGGGTCAAAAATCAGCACAAACACACCATCATCAGGGTCAAAAATCAGCAAACACACACCATCATCAGGGTCAAAAATCAGCAAACACACACCATCATCAGGGTCAAAAACCAACAAAAACACACCATCATCAGGGTCAAAACCCAACAAAAACACACACCATCATCATCAGGGTCAAAAACCAACAAAAACACACCATCATCAGAGTCAAAAACCAATAAAAACACACACCATCATCATCAGGGTCAAAAATCAGCAAACACACACCATCATCATAAGGATCAAAAATCAGCAAACACACACCATCATCATCAGGATCAAAAATCAGCAAACACACCATCATCATCAGGGTCAAAAACCAACAAAAACACACCATCATCAGAGTCAAAAACACACAAAAACACACACCATCATCATCAGGGTCAAAAATCAGCAAACACACACCATCATCATCAGGGTCAAAAATCAGCAAACACACACCATCATCATCAGGGTCAAAAATCAGCAAACACCTACCATTATCATCAGGATCAAAAATCAGCAAACACACACCATCATCATCAGGGTCAAAAATCAGCAAACACACACCATCATCATCAGGATCAAAAATCAGCAAACACACACCATCATCATCAGGATCAAAAATCAGCAAAAACACACCATCATCAGGGTCAAAAACCAACAAAAACACACACCATCATCATCAGGGTCAAAAATCAGCAAACACACACCATCATCATCAGGGTCAAAAATCAGCAAACACACACCATCATCATCAGGGTCAAAAATCAGCAAACACACACCATCATCATCAGGATCAAAAATCAGCAAACACACACCATCATCAGGGTCAAAAACCAACAAAAACACACACCATCATCATCAGGGTCAAAAATCAGCAAACACACACCATCATCATCAGGGTCAACAATCAGCAAACACACACCATCATCAGGGTCAAAAATCAGCAAACACACACCATCATCAGGGTCAAAAATCAGCAAACACCTACCATTATCATCAGGATCAAAAATCAGCAAACACACACCATCATCATCAGGGTCAAAAATCAGCAAACACACACCATCATCATCAGGATCAAAAATCAGCAAACACACACCATCATCATCAGGATCAAAAATCAGCAAACACACACCATCATCAGGGTCAAAAACCAACAAAAACACACACCATCATCATCAGGGTCAAAAATCAGCAAACACACACCATCATCATCAGGGTCAAAAATCAGCAAACACACACCATCATCAGGGTCAAAAATCAGCAAACACACACCATCATCAGGGTCAAAAACCAACAAAAACACACACCATCATCATCAGGATCAAAAATCAGCAAAAACACACACCATCATCATCAGGGTCAAAAATCAGCAAACACGCCATCATCAGGATCAAAAATTAGCAAATGCACACTATCATCATCAGGATCAAAAATCAGCAAACACCCACCATCATCATCAGGGTCAACAATCAGCAAACACACACCATCATCAGGGTCAAAAATCAGCAAACACACACCATCATCAGGGTAATTCATTTTTTATCTTTTCATCATTTTAACTTTATATCCTCCTTTGGTTTTCTTTCCTTTCCATCGTTTCTTCCTTATTTCCTTTTATCTTTTGGCAGTTGTAGCCTTTTTAATTTGCTTCCTCCTTCTTATCTTCGGTGATATAATATTTTATTCATTTTGCTCTCTTTTCTGTCACACGGTTTACCACTTTTCTCTTTTAACTCTTACAGTTTTGGTCATTGTATTCCTCACATTTCTTTTTTATTTCTCTTTCTTTCTCTTGTTTATCGTTTAATTTTGACTGTAAAGTACTTTGTAGCCCTGTTTTGAAAAGTGCTATATGATAAAGTTTATTATTATTATTATTATTATTATTATTATTATTATTATTATTATTGTTGTTGTTTATTATTATTATTATTATTATTATTTTTTTTTTTATTATTATTTTTTTTTTTTTATTATCAGTGTCAAAAACCAGCAAACACACACCATGATCAGGATCAAAAACCAGCAAACACACACCATCATCAGGATCAAAAAATCGGCAAACACACACCGAGGTGACCCCAAGCTGACCTGCTGTCTGATTGGTCCCTTGTTATCGTCTACTCTGGGTAATAATCCAAACACTGAAAGCACTGATGCAGCAGGACAAGATAAACACTCCTCTGCTGATGTCCATTTCAAAAAAACACACCTGAAGTCAATACACCAGGCAGTCTAGAGCGTGGAGAATTAATGGAGCAGAAGAAAACAAAAACTTTCTGATGCTGGGCGGGTCAAAATCAATAAAAAGAAAGCACAATAACCCCCAAAATTACAGCCATATTCTGTCAGCACAAACCTGCTGCAGCTGAGTGATGCTACTGTGGCAGCATGAACCAAAGTCTCTGAGGAAGGTTTCCTTGCACCTTGTGTGATAACAGCAGTTCTAAAGGTATACAGGGTTACAACTCAGGAGTAGCAAGGTGTACCTAATAAAGAGGCCAGTGAGTTATATTTCCCATTTCACCACTCCATGAGTTTTGCTTTGTACCTTGTGCTTAGTGTTAAAAAATACTGAAATGGTGGATAACAAAGAGGCAGGGAGATGGCCGGGATCAGGTCTGACCTGGTCCCTCAGGGTTAACACAGATGAATATCTGTCGCTGCACTGAAAGGTCACTGAGACAAAATGTCAGAGTTCAGACTGAGTGAATATGAATGTAGCGGGGAGGGGAATATCAGAGCTGCATGCATTATCTGAGGTAGCTCTGCTTCATGCTTCGACATCTTAAAAAGGAGATAAAAAGTTCACATCTGTTCAGGAGGAATTAAAGATGTGTATCTGAGGTTTTAAAGTGAAGGAACAGTGAAAAACAAACTGTTAATATGATTTTGTTACCAGAACGTGTGAAAGCACATTCCCTTTGTCTCCTCTGCTCTCATGTTTCAGACTGCCTCTATCCCTGCTCTCTGTGATGTGAACCCTCCAAGTCTTATCTCCCTCCACTTTTTAATAATTCATATTTGGAATAATTTTGACTTGGTAATGTCTGACTGACAGCTCCAGATAAGACTGAAACATAGCAGGAACTTTGTGGAAGATTTGATCAAACTTTGCAGGGTTAGATTTGTGGAGTGACACGGAGGGGGTTTTAAATTCAGAGTCAGCTTACAGGAAAATTGGAGCGCATCACGTTTCGTCTCCAACTGCTCATCAAACTAAGTTCAAAGATGCTTTAATATTTATTTAATAAAGTTAGCTGCAGGGGTACAGGAATTAATCACTGACATGATCAAATGGGAGCAAAGTGCAATCACCAGCAATAATCCCCTGCCTTGTCCAACTAAATGTGATGCAGCTCTCTGGAAATTATCCTCTGCACTGCCTAAATGATCCTGATATGCCTTCAGTCAGACATTTATTCAACCAAACAGCACAATCAGAGAATCTGCTTTTACACTAACAAGCCTGTGTTGAATGAGTCTCCTTAAATTACACTCTTCTTTAAATTTAGCACAAACTGAGGATGTCCAGAATCTTCTCCAGGCCTGTTGAGCAGATCTTCGTCTATTGTTCCTCTAAGCTGGAAACCTGGACAACAAGCACCCAGACAGGACCAGAACAGCCAGGGCTATCAGCTATTAGGCAGATGAGGAGGACCTGGGTTGGAGAACATGCAAACTCCACACACAGAGCACGCCACCCCCCCAAGCCATGGGGTCAAACCAACAACTAATTTTAGACTTTAGAGCAACTTCCAAATGATCCAGGCGTGAAAGAACAAAGCCAGTGAGAAAATACTGATACACCTATATATTGCATCTGTTGTGGCCCAAACTGGATCAATATTTAAAGTTCAACATTTTTATTTTTTCAGCAGTCTACATACATTCGTGGAGTAGTGCTTGTGGAGAGGATCTGTGTTCATGCACATGCAGCCAAATAAATCAGCAGTTTAGTGAAGGACTTGTTTCTGCCCCTTCATTCTCAGTCAGAACAGAACTCCTTAGGAAACCTACAGCTGGCTCACCGAGGGCATCAGTAGCCTCCCACACCTGCCAATTTACTATACGTCTGCTGAAGAGATAGAAACTTTCATGAGGACTGACAACATGCTGGAAAACCACATCACCCTGTGGCAGAGAAAGACGCCTGGTGGACGTGCTGCGGTGTTGGAAAACAGTGGTTTAGATGGTGACACTTTTCTAGTCATCGGCATCCTAGACTCTTTGTGAACACAGAAGTCGGTCACTGCACAGAGCTCACCTGAAATAGATGGGATGGGACCAGCTCACTCCCAGTCAGCCTCTGGAGCAGCTTGTCTGCAGTGAGGACACAATGAACACAGCGACTGACACAACCAGGGAGACGAGTTAACTCATCACACCGCTGTTGCAGTAGAAGCAGCAGCAGAGATAAGAATAACTGCATTACAGCCACTAGACTGGTAACAAAATACTACTTGATAATTGGGGTGTAACTCACCAGTTTCACTGCATACGATATTGATTTTCTTGACCAAGATACCATACTTGCTGATACTTTAAAGCCTGCCACGATCCAACGTTGATTTGATACATTTCAGAGGCCTGAAACCAATACTGACTGATGTTATGTACAAATTACATTTTTAATATGAAAAAAGTCATTTTGAGAATTTTACTACTCAAGATGTTAAGTTTTAGTTAGAAAACAGATCAATTTCCATTTATACATAATAGCAAAATTGCATAACATTTTCCAGTTCAGTACTACATAGTTGTAGTTAGAATATAACCGTACGTTTTTAAATGTATTTAGTCACTGTCCCTGAAATAACATTTGCATAATGTAATTGTGGTTATTTGTATTCAAACATGAAAACCTCTATTCCGAAAACCATACTCTAAGCACCAAACATTTTCTTTTCTAACAACTTTCATCTTCCCTATACTGAAATCCTTTTTAAGAATCAATTTCTTCTTTGTTCAGTATTTTGACTTTCATTCAGTCTGATTGGATTATTGATCAGCAAGTCGATACATCGATTTACATGTTATTTACACCCATACTTAATGTTCTGAACCCACAGAATCAATTTCTGTGCTCAAGCACAACATCCATGTAAATATCCACATGTGAGCATCACTCACGTTTCTAAAGCAGATCATCACAGGACTCAAACTTTGTTTACACGGCGAGTACAAGCACGCTCAAAAACCTGTCACAGCGTCCTTTACATCACAGAAATCTGATCCTCAAACTTCAGAATGTTCTTAAAATCCCAAATGTTGGCTGAAGTTTGCCTTTGAACAGCAGCTTTTTCCAATAAAAGACAAGGACACACACTAACACACACACACCCACACACACACACACCGCTCCTCTGCCTTCCTTCTCCCGCTGAGTGATGATGAAGGGGCTGATGGGAAGGTGTTTCATCACAAAGGGGATCAATGCTGGAAGGATCGACACACACCCATAGACACACACTGCCCTCTGCACACCTGCACACACTCACACAGCACGGTGACACATTTAGGCGTAGGCGGTGAGGTACAAACCTCCAACCTCTAACCAATCGATAGGCAAGGACACACACAAGCACACCACGCACACACTATATGGATGACCTTCCACTTTCTCCGATCGATGGGGGCCGACGTCGCAGAAACATCAGCGCTATGAGAAGAGAGAGGATAAATATTTTCCTTTAGTCTTCATCCTCTCCTCTTCCTCTTCCTGGGTTTATATGTGAAGCAGCACTCAAGGTTCAAGAAGTCCGAGTTACCAAAGCTATGAAAAGGTTATCAAGAAACATTTCCACTAATTTGGTTCAAATCAGAGTCAAATCAGATTATAACGATGTCCAGATAAACATTACTGTGATGAGCTTTACTGCAGCATGGGGGGGGGCACAAAGTTGCAAATATTCTCAAAATATTTGACATGTTGTTTTGAAGAAATCAAAGAGGCTCAAGCAACATTTACAGTTCAGGAAACAACTTTATTAGACTGACGTGTTTCAGGTGGTGCCCTAGAAGGTCTGTCTAATAAAGATGATTCTTGACTTACAAGTGTGGCAGGAGCTCTTCTGACCCCTTCCAGACTTTTTAGTTCTCCAAGCACATCAAACCTGACCTTTGTTTAACATGCCTTTGTTTAACAATTTGTAGAGATGCACTTTTCTGAATTTTATTAATTCTAAAAGAAGTTCTGCCCAAGTCAAACAGGACTGGAAATGAGAGGAGGACTTGGTAAGTTACACTTTTTCAGTGCCGGAGCTGAAACTGCAGCTTCAGGACTAACTGTTCACTCTAGCAGAGGCTTGAGTGGATGCACACCATGGTCATACTGCAGCTCCAGAACATCACCTCGGCATCATTTTCCTGACATGTTTCAAATAAATCAGGGTGCTATGATAGAAACAGTCCTCCATGTCCAATGCTTCGACAGTGGTTCAGGTCGGTTGTGGTGATGTAATGGTATGGGGGATATAGAGATCGCAGGTATGACATGTTGGTGTAGTCAAACACAAGGGTTAGCATCAGGCTCGCTCCTCGACTAAAGGCCCATGAGAATGTTCACTGTCTGGGATTACTGCTGATAGCACGGTCTGTGGTAGACAAATGCTCATAAAACATACATGCTCTGCTCATCCTGATCTTCACAAACAAACCTGACTCTCATGATTATTTAAAGCAGCACTAAGTAAGATTCCGGCTTTTCAGCTCTCTAGGGGCCTCTATGGTCGTTGAATGTAACTGCACGGTCGTAAAACAGAGCGCCTCACACCAACGTGCATTTGTTGACATACAGAGGGAGGAGAAGCGAGCCAACAGGACTTCCTGAGAGACAAATAAACCATGTGGACTGATAAGGTACAGTCTGATCATGTTTTGTAGTTTGTAGTTTTTTAGTGTGGAAGTGTTCCTACCATCCACATCGAAGTTACTTAGTGCCAGTGCAGGTGATACAAACCCCCTCAGACCATGACAGAGGTGTCATTCAACCTGTTGTAAGGTGACGTACCATCACAATGACTCTAGAAAGCTCATATTTAGCTATAATGAGCTACAACATGGCAGTTTGACCCAATTTTCTCAGCTCATGCCTTCGTAAATAATAAATTGTTTTAAAATGCACAGCAATTTCAAATTGTTGCATCAGCTATCTTTGTCATGATTAAACAGTTGTTGTCTCCTTGTCTGACAGTATTGTAGACACTGACTCAAGTAGATGGAGAATGAGGCCTGAGATGGACCTGCAGTTTGTCTTCTCATTCACATACATTAATGGATTTTGTTGATATACTCTCCTGTACAGATGGAGCCACTTTAATCCTCCTCACTTTCCCTGACTGAGCCTTGGCTGGACCATGACAGGTCTGTGATGGGATCCTCACGGTTGTTATGAGATCTTCAGTGTAGCTACTTCAATAAGGGCAAAGGTTGAAGCCCAAAGTATGCCTTCTTGTGAGGAAAGCGCCATCTCATGGGGACGCCCTGCAATTGCGTGAATGGGTGTGTTTATGACAGAATTTAGGCACACCCCCAGAAAGGTAGGGGGAACTCCCAGTGGCTGGTAATTGGTAGGGGTGTAATGATCCATCGATCTGGATCAATACATTGATTGGTTAAGCAATGATCCAATCAAATCGATGGAAACTCAAAACATCGATCAACATCGTCATTTTCAACGCCTTTATTTTGAAATTCTGACCGATTATCCGTTTCACCGCTTCCGCCCAATAGCGCCTCGTTCTGAAGTTTCAACTTTACAGGGCTCTCAAGTCTCACACATTCAGCGTATGAGACGCACACCTTTCGCTCTCTCACACACCACACCCGGTATTTCTCCTGCTTTAAAGGGGACATATCATGCTGTTTTCCTTGTCATTATGCCAATCTGGGATGCATTTGGAGTACTTCTGTATGATTTGAAGGTCATAAAGCTCCTTCTTCACCTCACAATCGCGTTTACAAAAGCCTCTCTCTAGCCGCTTTTCAGGCTGTCCCTCAAAACGCTCTGATTCAGACAGAGTACACGTGTGAGCCGAGACCATGTGTGCTCTGTCCTCTGATTGGCCAGTTCTGTGAGGGCTGAGCCGGAGACGGAGCGGAGGAGGTGCCGTGGCTGAGCGGATGGGTGACATACGGAAGTGCATTGTTTACTAGCCCCGGCTGTCCGCCGATTGTTGTATTGACTTTGCAGTTAACATTAAACGTTTGTTTGGCCTTTATTACATGTTTAAAATGGCTACTTATGAGATTCGCCGATCGATCATGCACATCTCCATGAATACAGATGAGTTTTTAAGTAGAAAAAAGCCCACATTAGTTATGTGATTACGCACAACAGTGAGTCAAACCACTAACAATAGCTTCCCATTACTTTCAGCAGCTGAGGGGGGTGTGCAGACCTTTTCAAAGAAATGTTCATCATAATAATTAAAAGATAGATACTTAAGTAACAAAGGATGAAGTGCCGTTTGTTAGTTCTGCTTTTCGAGCAACTGTATGGTCGTAAGAGAGCCCCACAGGTCTGAATTTACACAACACAGCTGATGCTAATGCTAACAAGCTTAGCATTGGCTCAACATTACATCATATATTTATTTACGAGTTTAAGTAACAGAGGATGAAGCACCGTTTGTGAGTTTTGCTTTTTTTAGCTACCGTGTGGTCATAAAAGAGCTCTACAAGTCTGAATTTACACAACACAGCTGACGCTAACGCTAATGCTAGCTAGCTTAGCATTAGCTCGACATTACATCATGGCCTTATTTACAGTACTTCCTCTGATGACATTACTTACCGCTTGTGGTTCCGGGTCTCTGGGGACAGTCTTTATGGAGGGAACTGCTCCTTGTTTGAGCAGCAGTTGAGATGCAAATCCTGCATCAAACTGCCCTCTGGGGTAAAATGATGAGCACACAGAAACAGCTGAGACAGCGGCTGAACCTGCCCACTGCTTTCTGGTGTCCTCATTCTTTGGAAGTGAAAATAGTTGTGATTTTGATCCACAACCAAAAAAACACAGATGAAGACCCTTCTCAGACATGTCTTCTCTCAAGTATATAGCTCAGGAAAACAACAGAAAACAAACACTGAAACTACAACTGTAACTGCTGGTCCTGGAGAGAATATAAATGGCTGAGCTTTGTGGGCGTGTCCTAGCTGCAGCTCGGTGCTTCAGGCATTACCGGGGAGGAGCTGCAGGGAGGAGCTCCTTTCTCAGGCTCGTCCAGTGAGAAGAGACTGAAAATACCTGACGTCAGGTTGTGGGAAATCTCGCGAAGATCTCGCTATGAGATGTTTTCAGGGGCGGAAATCTCGCTCCTGGATATCGGGGAGAGGAGCAGATCTCATGTTGTGGGATTTTCTGGAGGTGTAGTGTCGGCAATTCAATAAACAACATTATTTGTAGGTATTAAATCTTGTTTCTGCATGATATGACCCCTTTAAAATGTACTGTGTAGCGCCCACTGAGTAACACCGCTATATGCTAACATGTAGCAACACGCTCTTAGCATCACAGAGCTAAACGGGAGCTTGACAAGTCAGTGTCATGTCAATCAGAAAATAGCACTGCTGTATCCGGGTAAGATACGGTCGATCTGACAGCAGAGGACGCATACTGCACACACACGATGGGAGTAATCACACGAGTACAGTAAGTTGTCTCATCATTTAAATTTTGTAGCACTGATTAATGAAATTACTTATTGTATGAAAGGAAAACAGTGACAGCTTGTTCTTATTCTTCCTCCACACCTACCATTAAATAGTGAAGCAAAGTCTGAAAACACCTGACTACTAATTAACCCAATTTTAATTTTAAACATGATTAGATCATACAGATGGTTATAATCCTCTATAACCTATCATACCCAAAGGTCAGCACATCATTTCACATTTCAGTAATAAAACTGTCAAAACTTAGAAATTGCTTTATATTTCTTTCTTGCTTTAGGTGAAATGTAGCTGATTGTGTTCAATGAGTACATAATATCATCTTGAATCGATCGAAGGCCCCTGTATCGTATCAAATCGAAATCGAATAGTGGCAGACTTTGTGATATCGGCAAATATCGTATCGATGTCCAAAGAATCGATATTGTATCGTATTGTCATGAAACTGGTGATTTACACCCCTAGTAATTGGCTGGAAGTTGGCAGGGTTTTAGCTGGAAGGGGAACATTGAAGCGGCTGCATCTGTATATGATGTGTGTTACTGGAGGACGCCACTAGAGGGCGCAGAAGACCTCAGGCTGTATGTAAGGTGTCGTGATTTCAGCAGTTTTGTTTCGTCTCTTGGTTCAGATGTTCTTCATGTGTCATTTCATTCCCTCCCTGGTCCTGTGTGTGTGGCCTCTTCACCATTACTGTGTCCACCTGTGTGACTGTCTCACCTATGCCTCATCACCTGTGTCTGATGGTGTATAAAGTCTGTGTGGGCTCTAATTTCCTGGCGCGACTCAGGGTGGCGCAGGGTGGCGCACCCCGCGCAGTAGTAATTTCGTCCGGCGCACCTCCGTGCGCAGCCAGTTTGGCAATTTGGTAGACCGGCTGCTCCGAGATGGGTGTGACGGCGCACCAGGGGGAGGTGTCCACCGATTCAGCTTGGCGCAGTGACAATTTCGTGCCAAAAAAACGCGCGGAAGGTGCGCTGAAAGCCCGCCAGCTCCAATCTGGTCTATTCTTGGCGCAGGAGAGGTGCACCCCAGGCAGTTGTAATTTGGCTGACAGGTGCACAGTGCGCACACGTCACCAGAACCTTACAGGCAGGTATCCAGAGTGTCAGGCACATTTCAATGCAATAAACAATCACAGCAACCACTATTTAATGTAACCGTCTGAACCAGCACATACATTTGTATCTATATTAATTGTCCCGTCACATCTGATGTCAGATCAGAGACGTTTGTCATAACTAACGAGTTCACATCTCTCAGCCAACCACAAACAGCCACATCATCCGATACAGAGTATCAGGCTTCTCTCATCTCATGAAATTAGATAGAAAAGAAAAAAGAGAGAGACGCTCGCTGAATAAATGTAAGTCACTCGGTGTCTTAAGGATTTACCTGTGATTGCCCATATTTCTCTGTTTTAATCTTTATTCGTAATGTGATCTAAAAAGATGGAGTACATTATTGCAAGGAGGATGAGGAGGAGATATATTTTCCCCTAAGGTGCTGCTTTTTGGCGATGACGACCAGTAATGCAGGTGGATCACAAGCATGATGAATGGACTAACCAGCTGCTGTGTTTAAATGTAATTATCACTTAATTTTGTACTCCTATTATGACACAGGAACAGATTACATCTGTCCCGCGAGGTGGTCCACACGATGACGCGCATCGTGTCCTCCGATGCGCGGCCCAGTGGCCCCTGAGCTCTCCCAGCTGCTGCAAAAGTGACAGTGGCTCTGACCTTCTTCGCCACCGAGGTGAAATTGTCACTGCGCCTCGCCCGCGGCGCATTTAAAGGCGAGGAGAGACGTTCATTTGATTGGTGAAGATTGTACTCGGCTGTGTTAAACCCACTCGAGCCTACTCTCCTCCCTCTCTGCCATTTGCGCCAGTGGGAGAAACGGAGGCGTGGGTGCGTCTCCCTGCGCCAGACTGCGCCGTGCACGAAATTTGCAAAATGCCCTGGACACACCCCGTTGGCGTGGCGCAGGCACAGCGCAGGGCAGGTGCGCCCCACCTGCGCCTGGTCTACAAAATTAGAGCCCTGTGTGTCTGCTGTTCAGTGTCAGTTCCGCCTCCGTCTGACCTGCAGGTTTCCTGTAGTCGTCATGCTCCTTGTGTGTTTAGTTTTTGGATTTGTTTAACTTCTAGAGTGAGTTTTTGTTTGACAGTCTTTTTGTTTAATAAAGACTTTTTAGTTGATTCCTGCATTTGGGTTCTTTTTTGAAAACCATCACATAAGGGCCTGTTGCGTTAAAAGTGGACTGCAAACATGGCATTGATTCTGAGAGTAAAAGTAAAAAGTAAACAGCAATAATCCATATTATTATCTAATATTTGTTGACAACTGGTGACCAGTGGAAACACATCACAACAGCAAGGTTTGAGCTCAATTTTCAGCCATATTACCCTCTGTGTGCAGTCGTAGGGTTGGTGTTATGGTCTAATGATTGACTGCGTTAACTGATGACTCGATAAACTGTGCTGATAGATGTTGGAAAAAAAGAGGGCATGCCGCTCAGTGCTTCATTATGAAGAGTCACTGTGTCAGAAACATAAATCAGAAGTTGATTAGCGAAAGAAAGTACAACAAAAGAGATTAACCTAACTCAAACAGAGTTGGCTGTGGTATGAAATGAAGTCTTACTCAAAGACAATAATTTACAGGTGACTAGTTGAACCATTACACCTCATGTTTCTGTGACTGAGTTGAAGCTGTTGTTTCCCCTTTGCCTCTACACTGAGCTGACGGGTCATGTGTAGGCTGTAGCTCGTCTTGTTCTGGATGAAGTTTGTGAGTAAACATTAAGTTTATCTCTTAACCAGTGATGGTGGCAACACATTACTCTGCTATGCCCACTTTTTTCAGTAACGAGTAATCTGAGGTGTTACTATTTCCAAACCAGTAGTCAGATTAAAGTTACTAATCCAAGTCACTGTGCATTACTATTTTGACATTTCTTAGTTAAAAGATACTTTTGCTTCCTTCTTATGTCTCAGGGAGTGACGTCGCGTATGCCACAAGTCGCTCCGCGAGACATTTCAGCATGAGGACAACTCACGTGTAATACACACCAAGCAGCAACACAAACGTAAACAACAATGGAGGGAGGAGAGAGATGTACATTTTCTAGCAGGATACAGTCACGATTTTGAGTTTGTGTCAGCTAAAGATGACAATATTAAGGTTTCGCTGTACACTCTGTGCTGTTGACAAGGAGTTATCTAGCTCCAAAAACACGATGTCAGCACAGCACAGTCAAACTGCTGCGGCAGGAGGCCCCCTCACCCAAACAACTAAAGCTGGACTTTAGTGCTAAACCAGTCAGTGGGGGAGAGTTGAAGAAGTTGGTTGGGCAGCATGTTGTAATGTAATGTAACTTAGTTACTTTTAAAATCAAGTAATCAGTGTAGTAAAAAACTTACTTTTAAAGGAGTAATCAGTAATCAGATTACTTTTTCAATTTAACTGTGGCAACACTGCTCTTAACTCTCACTACATTGTACAAAGATCCCTCAGTGAAGCCTTTCGTGGTGTTGTTAGGTATCCCTGCCAGTTTTTGCTGCAGATTCCTTTAAAGAGTGCTTCCTTTGGGATTCGTCTTTATTCTGGTTATAATTTGACATTAAAGAGGAAATGAAGACGCCTAAACCATAGTAATCTTCATAACAGTTCATGCTGGGTGTACAGTATCTTACAGTAAAGTACTGTTTCTCTGCTATTTCTGTCCCTCCAATAAACACTTAGTAAGCGTGTCAGAGGCGCGTGGATCCCTGTCGGGCTCTGGCTCTCTCTCCATATCAAACAGGTGTTATTGAGCTGAATTTCATTAAATCCGTCCTCTCCGGCTGCTTTGAAGACGCTCGCGGGCGTCGCCAGGTCGCCACTCACTGAGGATTGAAATGACACTCAGCAGACACGTTGTTGCCGTGCCCTGATTTGTTTAGTTGTTTTGTAGGCGAGGTGGTGGGGGAGTCAGACCAGCACCTGTCTGTCACTGAATACCTGTCTGTCAGCAGGAATGGGGGTGAAAAACCGGGAAGAAAGAAGAAAGGGGAGAGGAAGGAGAATATGTAGATGAGGATGAATACAGCAGGGGAAAATGCAGATGACATGCAGAGTAAGACAGAGACAGGGAGGAGGGGATAAAGAAGGTAAGGTGAGGAGAACAGGAGGTAAAGAGAGAAAGAGAGGTGGGAGATATCCAGGGAGACAGACAGGAGTGGGTGAAGTTCTCCTCAGGAACATTCTGTTTTTATTTGCATGCAGAATTCAAGGACTAACACTTTTGTTCCAATTACACTGACTTTGAAGCAGACGTGTGACTTAATGCATCTGCAGGATTATTCCTCCTCTTTCTATGAAGCTGTTTCAGTGTCATCACTACAGTGAGATAAATATAACTCATGGTGTGAGACAGAACAATGCTGCCTATACTCTGAGATCAAAACTATATCTTTAACTGAAATCTCTGATTTATATCCACACCAACATAATCAAATCTTCAACATAGCTGCACCTAGTTTTAAAATATTGTATACAACATTGTAAAACAATGATATTGTACTATTTTTATATCCTTTTATACACTACCTCGCCAAAAAAAAAATTGCCACCAAAAAAAAAGGTCACACACTTTAAAAGGCACTGCCTTAAGCTTTGATTACAGCACACATTCGCTGTGGCACTGTTTCGATAAGCTTCTGCAATGTCACAAGATTTATTTCCATCTAGTGTTGCATTCGTTTTTCATCAAGATCTTGTATTGATGATGGGAGAGTCTGACCACTGCACAAAGCCTTCTCCAGCACATCCCAAAGATTCTCAATGGGGTTAAGGTCTGGACTCTGTGGTGGCCAATCCATGAGTGAAAATGATGTCTCATGCTCCCTGAACCACTCTTTCACAATCTGGGTCCCATGAATCCTGGAATTGTCATCTTGGAATATGCCCGTGCCATTAGGGAAGAAAAAATCCATTGATGGAATAACCTGGTCATTCAGTATATTCAGGTATCTTGAAGATTCAAAAACAAGGCAACTGGACTGTGTAGAGTTTGTTGGGAAGACGTTTCACTTCTCATCCAAGAAGCTTCTTCAGTTCCAAAAGGCTGGTGATGGAAGCAGATATTTATCTTGCTAGAGGAGAAAACAACAACAAAGGAAAGGGAGGAGTTGGAGAACGACTCATAGAAACTTATCACAGGGTGATGTAACCCCTGAGAGTCGTTACCCTGAATGGGTCATTAACTCCCCCTGTCATGTGAGGTGTTGTGGTCACATGTGCCCAGGTGTGAATGTTTGGAGAACTTCCTGGCGAGAGAGCTTAGCACTGCATTATATGTAGGTGAGAGGTTGTGTCTGAGTCCACCACCTCTGTTAAGAGAAGGCTTCTCCAGTCTGGTGAAGATGGCTTCTTTAACTCCTCTTTCAAACCATCTATCTTCTCTCGCCAACACCTGTACATTGCTGTCCTCAAAAGAGTGTCCCGTGTCCTTTACGTGGAGGTGGACTGCTGAGTCCTGACCTGAAGAGGTGGCTCTCCTGTGTTGAGCCATACGCTTGTGAAGCGGTTGTTTAGTTTCCCCAATGTACAGGTCTGAGCATTCCTCACTGCACTGGACTGCATACACCACATTGCTCTGTTTATGTCTTGGGGCTCTAATTTCCTGGCGCAACTCAGGGTGGCGCAGCCTGGCGCACCCCGCGCAGGGGTAATTTTGTCCGGCGCACCTCCGTGCGCAGCCAATTTGGTAGACCAGCTGCGCTGAGATGGGTGTGACTGCGCACCAGGGGGAGGTGTCCACAGATTCAGCTTGGCGCAGTGACAATTTGGTGCCAAAAAAACGCGCGGAAGGTGCGCTGAAAGCCAGCCAGCTCCAACCTGGTCTATTCTCGGCGCAGACGAGGCGCACTCGGGGCAGTGGTAATTTGGCTGACAGGCGCACAGTGTGCACACGTCACCAAAACCTCACAGGCAGGTATCCAGAGTGTCAGGCACATTTCAATGCAATAAACAATCACAACAACCACTATTTAATGTAACCGTCTGAACCAGCACATACATTTGTATCTATATTAATTGTCCCGTCA
This sequence comes from Cetoscarus ocellatus, assembly GCA_037902135.1. Taxonomy (NCBI): domain Eukaryota; kingdom Metazoa; phylum Chordata; class Actinopteri; order Labriformes; family Labridae; genus Cetoscarus; species Cetoscarus ocellatus. Next base: position 23,100 of record JBAMNC010001551.1, on the reverse strand, counting down.
CATCTGATGTCAGATCAGAGACGTTTGTCATAACTAACGAGTTCACATCTCTCAGCCAACCACAAACAGCCACATCATCCAATACGGAGTATCAGCCTTCTCTCATCTCATGAAATTAAATAGAAAAGAAAAAAGAGAGAGACGCTCGCTGAATAAATGTAAGTCACTCGGTGTCTTAAGGATTTACCTGTGATTGCCCATATTTCTCTGTTTTAATCTTTATTCGTAACATGATGTAAAAAGATGGAGTACATTATTAAGGAGGATGAGGAGGAGATATAATTTCACCAAAGGTTCTGCTATTTGGCGATTAAAGACCAGGAATGCATGTGGATCACAAGCATGATGAAAGGATTAGCCTGCTGCTGTGTTTAAATGTAATTATCACTTAATTTTGTACTCCTATTATGACACAGGAACAGATTACATCTGTCCCGCGAGGTGGTCCACACGGTGACACACATCGTGGCCTCCGATGCGCAGCCCGGTCGCCCCTGCGCTCTCCCAGTTGCTGCAAAAGTGACAGCAGCTCTGACCTTCTTCTCCACTGAGGTGAAATTGTCACTGCGCCTCGCCCGCGGCGCATTTAAAGGCGAGGAGAGGCGTTCATTTGATGGTGAAGATCACACTGGGCTGTGTTAAACCCACTCAAGTCTTATCTCCTCCCTCTCTGCTACGTGCGCCAGTAGGAGAGACAGAGGCGTAGGTGCGCCTGCCTGCGCCAGACTGCGCCGTGCACGGAACTTGAAAAATGCCCTGGACACACCCTGTTGGCGCGGCACGGCGCAGGTGCGGCGCAGGGCAGGTGCGCCCTGCCTGCGCCTGGTCTACGAAATTAGAGCCCTTGGTGTTTTGTCCTTGGGATGGACCAACTTCTGCCTTAATGTGTTTCCAGGCTTGAAGTGAACAGGAATGTGGTGTTTGCCAAAGATTCTCTTAAGTTATATATATATATATATATATATATATATATATATATATATATATATATATATATATATATATATATATATATATATATATATATATATATATACATATATTACCTGGTGTTAAATGCACCGTGAGCAGCTCAGCTCTGTTTCTGTCTGAAACATGAATCAAATCAGCCGGGGTCAGAGCAGGAAGGCAGGGCAGTCCGGACGTGCAGATGCCCGTCCTGGAGCATCATTTATTGATTTAATAGAGAAAATTCATGAAGAAACATCTTTACATCTTTCTTAGGCTGTGGTGGTGTGTACTCGACCAAAATACACACACATACACACTCTCATCTTCTTCATTTTGCTTGTAGGCAAACACTTAATATGTATCTCTACCTGTCACACACACACACCAAACTCTGCTGGTCCTCATTGGAAAGACGATGGGAGAGGAGAGGAGGCTGTGGTCACCATGGCAACAGACACAGACCCCCAGCTAAACACACACTCACACTGCTGTTGAAGAGTGGGGGTAGTCTAAAGAGTGTGTGTGTGGAGAGAGAGAGAGAGAGCGGAGGTGATGGAGTAAAAGCATTTCTCTGTGTGTGTGAGATAAGGTTGGTGTGTGTGGGTGTGGGTGTGTAAGGTCAGACGCTCACCGTGGAATACGAATCTGTCATGGCTGACACACTTCCTCTCTTTCTCTCTTGCTTGCCCTGCCCTTCGCTTGACCCTCCTGTCTCTCTCTCACTCTCTCTCTCTCTCTCGCTCCTCGTCCATCCATATCCTCCCTCTTTCTTTTCTCTTTCACCGTCCACAGACTTGTGTCGGGCAATTTCATTTTATCTCCCATCCTCTCTCTTTTTTATGACTCTCTCTCTCCGTCCCTCTTTATCGCTCCTCTTCCTTTTCTCTCTTTTCCAGCAGACTGAAAATGATCTGCCACGTCAACCCCCCACTCTTTTTTATTTCTCTTTGCAGATGTCACCCTCTTCCATTAGGTGTTGAAATGAGGAGCAGAAAGAATGGAGGGATTTAAAAAGAACTGCCATGGATCCATCACGTAAATGTTTCCTATAACGTCACTTCACATGTGGTTTCCATGATATGATTTCTTTTTTCGTTTCTTTTTTTCTGTATGGCCTAGATATTACATTCTGACATTATGTCCACAAGGACATAAAAATGACTCTTGAAACTCATCAAACCCAATAAACTGCCCCCTAAAGGCTCCTATAGTTCAAGCATCAACACAGAGGTCAGAAGAAAGTGGAACACAAAAGTTAACTTCATGGTGAATCTTATGACAGACAATGTTACCTCAAATCATAAATCTGTCAATAATAACCTTAAATTGGGCCCTGTGTCCACAGCACTATAGGGGGCCATCCAAAGGAGGCTAGTTCAGCAGAATCTGCTACAGTTTTTTTTTTTTTTTAATAGGGGCATGCTCTCCACACAAAATCAATATTTTGGCAGCCCGAAATGTACCTGGTCCTTAAGTGAACAGATCTCAAAACACCACCCTTGTGTTTCCGAGTGTACAACAAATACACACATTTTCAGAAACCAAGACCTAGGGCTGGACTTTTAGTGAAGTTTTAAATTCAAGTCCAATACTGCCTTTCAAAATAATGAAAACTGAGTGATGGAGATTGAAATATTACTGTCCCACATCACATGTTGAACTTTGTATATTTCCCATCAGTTTATCAGGGTAATTTGAGGTATTTGTACACATATTTTATTTATACACATATACACTGTTCTTTAATGTTCAAAATGATAATGTCAAAAGCATAAACGTTCAAGCGAAAGCATGTGGTGGGTGTTTTCAAATCAGTGAGTAGTGGCATTGTGATCTCAGTATCTTTTAAGATAATCTTCATTATGTTTTTGAAGCAATCAAGTAACCCTACGATGCCCTCACAGCCCACCTCTGCCTTTGGTACTGCACCTAAAATGCGTCTATCATATTGCTGCATTTTGACCAATGACTGTGTAACAGTTTAATTTTGATCCACATTCTCCTGCTGTTTGGTATTCCTGTACGTCTTCTTCTTCTTGAGTTTGTTTACGTCCCACATGTTTTATGCATACGCTCCACGTCTTCTCTGGTTTTAGTGTATGTCGGCAGCAGCATCACAGCACCACTTGCAGGCCTGGCATATACACTATAGAATTTCCAGTGTTTTCATGTGAATGGACGCACAGAAAACTTGAAAAACAAATATAAAATGTTCTCACCTCTGTGTGGACAGGGCCCTGGCTGAAAACCCCTCAACCTCTGACAGAATGCCACGCTCTTCAGTGTCATTCATCCTCACTAACCAATCAAAATCAAAAAGAGTGAGACTTCTGCTGTTTGCTGTGTAATCAACAGAAGCGGAGGTGAAAACGAGCTGTCTTGTATTTACAAGGAGACTTTCTCCTGGTCTTCAGCTTCGATCAGATGTAGGACATGATTTCCTGACTCTGTTTTCATTTTTTCTGGGTGACATTTCAGTGAATTTAAGAAAATAAAATGCACAGGGAGTCATTTTAAAGGGACATATCAGTTAACCAAGAGATGCAGAGAGTGCCTGCAACAGGAAAAATGCTCCCTGGGGACACAAGCCCTTAATGTAGCAATAGCATCACCAAAGAAATGTAAAAAATAAGAACATGAGGCTCTTGCAACGTCAATACATTTGTGTTCTTAAAAAAATAATATGGAACTTTTCTATGTACTTCCAGGTCTTAGTGTAACAATGGGCTGGATGGCAGGACCAAAGACCACGGCTACAGCCATAACTAGTGCGGGGTCTGCTTGACAAAATCAGAAACAAGGCTGCATCTTCACCCCCAAACCAAACTTCAGTCCCTCTAACTTGTCAAACTCCCTTTATAATCCTCAAAAACTCCAACAATAAACAATAAAGCAATGTTATCGATCAAATAACACAGAAAGTTTTAGTCTTTGTTGCTTCTTAAACTTTGAGAGCAGATTTTGGTCTGAGTGCTCCAGAAAGAAAGAAAAAGAGGAGAAGAGAAAGAGAAGAGGAACCCTGGCTGTAGCACCGAGTACAGAGACTGGACTGAAGCTGACAGACACACTCAAACGCACTGTGACCCAGTTTGGTCTCCCTCAGGACAAAGTTTAGTCGCTTAAACAAACACAATAAAACAAATACAGTCACACGAACAGCGGCAGAGGGAAACAACAACACATACACAGGATCTTTTTCAACCCAGAGGATCCTCAGATGATGGAGTTATGTAAAAGACACATTAAGCTCCCAGAGGAAACGGCCAGCTCAGTGAAAACTTTACCACCACATCAGAACGTGGAAACACCACCCTTTCTGCTCCGCCTGTTTGTTAGTGTTCTGCAGCCAATTAACTGCTGAAGCTACACAGATGAAAGTGCTGACCTTTCAGGCTGTAACGTCCGAGAAGAAAGACGGAGACCGTTGTTTTCGAGAGTGGACTAAGATGTTGATATTTGAGTAGAAAAGCTGCTCAGAGGCTCCATGGATTGAGAGTAGAAAAGGAAGTGAAGTTTTGTTGGATGACAGTGTCAAAGAGGAAATGAGAGGAGGAAAGGACCAGAAAAAAATGAGTCTAAAAGTAAATTCCTACAGATTCTATGAGGAGCATGGCAATAGCATGAGCATTAGCCACAGTGATCTTTACAGAAATAAGGTTATTAATTAACCTAACAAAACAAATGTTGATGTAACGGTATCAAATTTTTTAATATAATATATTAAAAATTATGGTTATTGTGAACAAAAATTATCGCAGTTATCATTATTATCATGGTATTGTTGCAGTGTGCTCAAAATGTTCAAAAAGTACTTTAACACACACTTGAAATCATTTAACCCCTTTAATATTACAATTATAACAGGTCTTTTTGTCTTTTTTGTCAATAAATGTGTTAGGAAATGTCCTTTGAGTAAATGTTTTCACTCTTTTTTCATGAGAAATAAAAGTAAACAATTCTTGCAAGTTTTTGTCATTATTATGTTATAAATGCTTAAAACAGTGTGTAATTACAAGAAAAGAAACAGATTTGAACTTTAAACAGGATTCTCTTCATAAACAATTGTAAACGAACATGTTCAAAGTTTTGAGATGACCAAAAATAAACTTAACCTATTTTACATACACTCACACATTATTGTTTGCCGACAGCATTAGTGTCCATGTTACAGCTGCCTATCTTGGCCAGGACACTCTTGAAAAAGAGATTTTCAATCTCAACGAGTTTATTTTCCTGGTTAAAGGTTAAATAAAAAACAGCTCGTTACATCAGACCATGCCCAGGCGTTTGTATACTGACGATAGTCCCTGAGGCAGTTCCTGTCCAGTTAGCCCCCTTCATGACTCTCCTCTGGTCTCCCCTCTCCCTGACAGATCTCCTCCACATTTCCTCTTCCAGTATTTCCACATTACTACTGATGAAATCCATAAAACACAAACTATGATGGAAAAAGCAGATCAATTACGAATTATGGCAAAACATGGCACATAAACGGCAAAAGAACGGCAAGAACACCCTCCAGAATGATAGTAATGCTGTTATTTACAATATTTATACATTATTTACACAGAAAATACTGATAAACCACTGGTAATTCACTTAGGTGTGGCTCCCTGAATCTTCTCACTCTCACTCTCGCTGACTCAGTCAGCTCACTGACTCGAGGAGTCACAGCAGTTTTAATCACGTACGTCTTTTTCTTTCCACCGGCAGCAGCTTAGTGTTTTAGACAGGGTGACCGTCTTTAATCAGTTTACCATCGGCATCCTTGTAAAATCCAAAATTCGACCAGAATTCAGACTTTGTCTGTTTCGAGGGGAAAAATCTCCACTATACTGTCTGTGCAGCACCAACCGCAGTGGCCAAACTTTCACTTTCAGAGGCCAAACATTGCAAACTGCACATGTGTGCCTCCATCTGTGAGGGACCGCTGCTGCTTTACTGAGGAGCAGACACATAGTCTCGCAATGAGCAGCATCACCGTGAGTTATTGACACAGTGTGGTAATAAAACTCGGTTTATCGGTAATTAAAACAGAAAACGGTAATACTTACCGTCAGAAATTTTCCGCGGTTTACCATTTAACCGGTAACCGTTACATCCCTAATTGGAAATGTAGCTCTGTGGTGGGTGAGTCTGCTATCCTGTGCATGTGTCCTTTTTGTCTCTTGGAATATTACATACGCTGGAGCGCACAGGAATAGCACACAGAAGAGTGATCAATAAAGCCATGCTGTCTCTCAGCTCTCAATCCTGTTAAACTTTAAACTGAACTGTAACGCTCTGGTATTTAAAGTTTGAGATGTGCGGCTGCATCATGGGTAAAACATTCAGTCAAATGTTTGATTGGATCTCATGGATTGTGTGCTAATCCCTTTAAATGGCAGATACACTCTGACCACAGACTTTAGACTTTAGAGCAGGTATGGGAGGTCAAAGCCACAGCCTCGGACAAACACACCCCTGAGTGCAGAGCGAGTACTTGACAACTGAGAGAAGACACCTGTGCATCATACCAAAATGCTTGATTATAGGCCCAAATAATTATATGCTGAATATTATTGGGACAAAAAACTTCATTATAGGTGGAGGTCTTGTAAAGAAGCAGAAGCCCATGAGGAACACATGGTAATTATTTAAAGAAGAAACTGTGGAGCTGTCTTCCCTTTTCTTCATGTCCTAAAAGACCGCAGTTCTCTGCCTGTGTTTCTTTCCCTCCGTTAAGGCTCATTTTTTCTCCAAGCTGATTGTTGCCTATTTTGGACGGCTGGATTTGAGATGTTCAGAGCCTTTCTTTAGCATCCACATCCTCACGGTCTCTTGTGCATATCATAAAATCAATTCTTCACCCTTTTAGACAATATGCAAATGCCTTTGCACATCCATGCAAATGATTCTATCCTATTGTCTGCTGCTCATTTTATTAATAACTGTGTCTGTCATGTTGATAAAAACGCATTCTTCCTTTGAATCTTCTCACACACAAAAACATCTCTGCTTCTGTTCGCTGCAGTCATTATCTGTCAAACAGTGGAATCAGCCGTCATGATCCGCCGAGCTCGTTTCTTCCCTCAGTGTTTTTTGTAAATGTGAGCTGATGAATCGCTCTCGGCTGAATCTCGACTCTCACTAATGAAGACGAACTTGTGAAGATTTTCTGTTGTGATGTGGATAAAAATCTGTGACAGGAACACAAAAGCTTCGTAAAGATTTCACCGTTCTGCCTTCGGGCCGTTCACTGTGTTTACATGTGTTATTCTGTATTTTATTCCTGCGAGTCAAACAGACCGGTCTTATTTTTCTGCTCCGTGCTGGGATTTCATGGTCCGTCAGCTGTTACATAACAAACACTAAATACATTCATGTGAATCCTGCGCGGCCCAAACACTCTCGGGCAATCAATACAGTTTGAAAATGTTCAAATGATTCATGCTGTGCAGACGAGTCACAGCCTTTTATTTTTTAATCACCGTCATCATGGTTAGTCTAACAGGGCTCAGCTCCTTTCTTCATCAACAGTTTCAACATTAAAATGATTATTCGTTTGGCCAGAGCATGAGGACGGAGAATGTTTCATATTTCAAAGAAGCTGTGAATGCTTTCACTCAACATCACAAAAAAAACTACAGAAGTCAACAGTTTGTGCAATGATTTCAAGGGATTGTTTCTTTTCCGGAAAATTAATTTAAACCATCAAAATATGCCCCAAACTTTTCGTTGTGTCAGTCATCTGTTGAAGAATAGTCCTTCAAATTATCAAAATGCAGCGACAGGCTCTAATTTCCATTCATTTGGAGTCTAACAGAGTTTATTCAATTGACAAATTAATCGCCAGATGCCAGACAAACTGACAAAGTGTCATGATGCTCAGTGGCTTCCAGCTTTGTCACGTTATTTGGAAATGTCAGAAAACATAGAGGGAAAAAACTGACAAGTGTCACCACAGGATTTCTTTATATTATTTTTTTTCTACTGTTTGACAATCAAGGAAAAAAAACCTTTTCAAATTGTGTTTTTTGACAGGACATAAAAAGGGTTCTCCTTCCTGTAGAGGCAAATCCAAGATCTGAAGGAGTGGCTTTTAGTGCCATGTCAAAGTTAATTTGTAATACACTCTAATAATGGAGGAAGCATCATGATTACATCACAGCACTTTGGCATACACACTGGTTGCAGAAGATGGTGTAAATTTATAAATAAATGCAGAGATGCAACTTGCAGACCTGGTGAAAGGGTTAAAATATGTATGAAACCCACACGGTGATAAATAACCACCACCAAAGACAGTCATTAAAGAGCTCAGGTTTATATTTTCATTTTTGATGATTGTTGGAGGATGAACACAGTCACTAAAGTTTAAAAAAAAAAACTTCTAGTCTAAACATACAGACCCCCAGCTGCTTTTGCCCCGTCAACACCCACTTCCGCCCTGATTAGCTGACAAGTCAGCTCTGTGGGGAGTGGACAGTTTATCGCTCCTCTGTGCCGTGTTGTCAACAACTCTGCATTCAATGTAAAGTCTCAGCTCTGCTGAACATGAAAATACCAGACATGTTTAGATATCTGACTGCATGGTGGGGAAGATGGTAGTGTAAGGGCCTCACAATGAAAGGGTTTCTGGATCAACTTCCAGGTCGGGCTAAAGTATACATGTTCTCCCAGTGCATGTGTGGGTTTTCTCAGGGTTCTTCTGTTTCCTCCCACAGTCCCAAAATTTTGTGCCAGCCTTGTGGTTGGTTGGAAACCAGTCATGAGTATGCCCCGCCTCTTGTCAAGTGTCAGTTGGGGCTCTGGCCCCCTGCGACACTGAAAGAAAGGCAGTGTAGATAAGATTGATCTTAAGACTGGGATCCAGGGGGAAGTTGGGGCAAAAATCTGGCATAAAATCACCTGATAATTATGTTATCCAAGTTCTGTTTTCATTCATGGGTGGTAACCATCCAGGGACTCGCTGCTATCCTTGACATCTTTTTAAGGTGTTCAGCTCTCTGAGGTGAATGAAATTATATAATTTTACATTCAAATGAAGGTTGAGGGGCTGTTACAGCCTTTGTATAGATAATTTCAATGATTTGCTGCCAATTTTAGACATGTAGGAACAGTATCTTCATTGTAGAGAGCTTTTAAAAATTCTGAAAATGTGCTGAAATCATTACAGACAAACTGTTCTGATGTATTTTTTAGTTGTAATATGAAAAAAAAAAAAATCTCTTACTTATAATGAGTGTCTGGAATGATGCAAATACATCAAATTTTGATGCTTAAAAATAATTTTGAAAGAATTCAGACAACTGTAGTGCTTTAAAGAACTATTTCTGCTTTTCAGTTATAAAAAATATTCACATCAACAGCATGCTTTAGGTTAAAAAACAATTAACAAAGAAACTCAGAATGATTGCAGGTTGAATGAACAAATTATGCAGAAATCCTTTTTTCCCTCATCACCATATTTTTGAAGAGCACAAAAAAAAATCATTTCCAATTTTATCAGGACTGGTCCAAACGGTTAGAGTTTTTATAATTGTTCAGGAAGCAAATAGATGATTCTAACAGAAGTCCAGCTAGCATTTAATCAGGAGCAGATAGTTTCAATCAGACGCTGGAATTATAAAAGGACGTGATGGGTCTAAACCAGAGAGGAATAATAAAAAATAGGACGAGTGAGGACAGAGTACGAAAAAGTAAAAGCAAGAGGGTGATTTCAGTGAATCAGCTTACTTTAAGACACATGGCAGCAGGGGGAGCCAAAAAGTTCAGAGACTCAAGGAGGAAAGAAACAGGAGTGAAAGTAAATAAGGACAGACGGATGGCAGAGTCGAAACAATTAAAGAGCAAAGGCAGCAACTAGACAAAGACCACAGGGAATAATGAAAGTCTAACACAAAGTAAACAATGAGGCCATGAGGACTGGGATCAGTGATGAGGATAAAATAAGACATTAAAAGGGAAAGAAAGACAGTGTCCCATTCTGATGGTATGAAGCAGGATTTCTAACAGCTGTTAGGGGCATCATTCTATAGTTTACTATTTAGATCTGCCGTACGGGGCCATGAACAGAGTAAAAAGAGGAAGGATACTTATACCTTCATAATGCGAAGTGCGTTTTGTATAAATCATGAGTCAAACCAATCGGAGCACCATCTCTCATTCCCTTTATATCAACTTGCATCTGTCATCTGGCGTTTTGCTATTAGTCTGTGGATGATTTTGTTTATTGGTCCAAGATCATTTAAATCTTCTCCTCGTTCTGTGTCACGAAATACACAGAAAACACAGTATTAAACAGTAGATGCTCAGATTAAAGTTATATTTCACTAATGCATTCGTTGTTAAAGAAAAAAAGGCCGTAGGAACGAGAAAAAGATGAAGCATAACAGAAAAGCCAAAAGAGGGAAACAAGGAATTACGAGAAGAACAACAAGGAATGAAAACAAAGATTGTGGTTAAGGAAAACAAGGCCATAGGGGAGAGAAAAAGATAAATGATAAACAGAAAAGCCAAAAGACGGAAACAAGATTGTTGTTGAAGAAAATTAGGGTATAGGAAAGAGAAAAGGAGAATATGTTAAATTAAAAAGGGGAACTGGTGAAACCAGGAAACACAAAAAGAACAACAAGGAACAAAAAAACAAAACATTAGCAGGAGGAAATTAGAAACACAAAAAGGGCGCAAGGAAGAGAGGAAACTGTTAGGGCACAGATGGAAAAAGGGATGAATAGGAAAGGGAAAAGGAAGGAAACACAAAAGCAACTTCAAGGTAGGAAAGAGAGATGAAAGAAAGATGGACATGGATTAACAAGGAAATACAACAAGGCTATGGGGAGGAAGGAAAACAAAGGGTCACAGAAGGAAAAAGGTAAGATGCCAAGGAGTGAATCAGAAAACGACAGAAAAGGGACAAGGGAGGAAACAAGGAAAAAACTAAAGACACCTGGTTAAGGCAAGTATTGGGGGAAGAAGGAAAAGGTCAAAACCTGACACTGGGGGTAAAGAGGGAGGTCAGATGGTTAGAAAAAGTCGGCAACATAAAGTTATCAAAGCGTGAAAATAAGAACGGAACTTCATATGGATAGAGAAAGAAAGCGAGGAAGGCAATGGATTAAGAAATTTAAAAGATAAAATATAGGAAAGAAAAAAGGAGAACAGGATAAATAGGACAGTGAAAAGAAGGAAACAAAGAAACACAAAAAGAACAATGAGGAATGAAACAAAATGTTGGCAAGAGCAAATAAGGAAACACAAAAACGGCACAAGGAAGAGAGGAGATTGTTAGAATGCAGATGGAAAAAGAATAAAAAAGGGGGTTAATGTAGGGAAACAAGGAGATACAAAAGGAATAACAAGGTAGGAAACAAGTTAAGACAACATGGGCACAAGGATCGAAGAAAAGGAAAGGACAGAGGACAAAAAGGATAAATAGGGTGGTGAAAGGAAGGAAACACAAAAGGATATAAGAAAGGATATAAGAGATGGACATGAAAAATAAGGAAAAACTACAAAGTAACGGGGAACAAGGAAAGACTACAAGGGTACAAAGGATAAAGAAAAATCAATGACACAATGAAAAAGAGGGAGGTGAAAAGAAACAAGGAGAGAGGATATGGCAAAGGGGAGAAACAAAGAAGGAGCAAAAGACAAAGGATAGAAAAAAGTAAAGAAGGGAAGAGAACAGTAAAAAACAACAGAAACAGAGGAGGAAAAATAAAGAAGAGTGATAAAGAAGTTAGAAAGGAAAAGAAACACAAAACACAAACCAAACAAAATGAAGAATAAATGAGGAAAAAGAATGAGGAAAGGAAATGAAGTGTGTGAGTATGAATTAAGGATGGCTGGGTAGCTAAGTACACTTGTTCTGACCTTCAGGTAACGAGACCTGATTCTCTGATAATTCCCATCATGGAGAGATAAACACTCATGCTCTCACACAGCATCTGATCTCCTAAAGCAGTGGCAATATTTAATAATTCATCAATAACCAGGCTCAGATTTCTGTGAGAGAATAAATATTAAACAGGCATTTCTTCATTTCTGACCAGCTTTGCCCTGATTTCAGACTTTCAGGCTCCTTTTCAGACCGATGACAAGAGGAAGGAGATGATAGGAGAGAGAGATGATGCTCGGTAAGCAATACGAAAGAGGAGGATGAACACATGAAACAGAGGAGGAAAGAGGGGAAGACGGGAAGATGAAAGAGAGGACAGGGTTCGTGAGAGGGACACCATCATCATCATCATCATCATCATCAGTCTGGTGTTTAATCTTGATCCTGCTCTCAGATCAGGTCCAGACCAGGATTTATGAGAGACCACACTGCAGAGGGGACAAGAGAGGGCTGAGGAGACTATAAAACAGAGAGAGAGGGAGAGCTGGGGATGGGGTAATGTCCGTCACTCATTCATGAATCAATTCAAGTGCAGATTTTCAACATTAACCTCTTTCCATCCTTTTTCTGCCTCATTCACATTAGACACATAACAATGGTTTGAAACTGAAATGCAAGGATATAAATGTGATTAGAAATGAAACCAAGTAAGTCTCAAAAGTATCCAAAAGTTTTCTACATCCAAAATTATTATGCAACCAGTGAACCAGTCTAAGAGATAATCACCGGACACAATTATAGAAATCGTTTCCTGATCATTTAGATGCTTTTGCACAGTTGGGACATGGTTTGCAGGCAGGGGCCAATTAACAGCAGAATCTGGGGTGGTTTAAGGACAGATCACATGAGAAAGTTCTGGACCATCTGGATGTTGTCTATAATTATTGTGATAGTTTTGCAGCAGGAGATGTCTTACAGCTGTGGGGTGGTCCTCCTGAGGGGATGTGGCAGCACCCCTGTTGACATTAAATTAGCTGTCCTGTTTCTCATGTGCGATTGGCTTCTTGCCTCATCAGAGGTGGGGTATACAGTAGGTCTGTGTTGGTTCCCCACTGTACATGGAGCAAAACTCAGCCTTTGAATTACATCTCAATGATACTGGACACTCCCTTGAAGACAGCAAAGTCCAAATACTGGCAAAGGAAGAGGACTGTTTTTTCCCAATGTCCTTGGCAGTGTCTTGGCTGGTCCATGACAGGAATGCGCTATAGTCTGCCCAGCCTAATGGCTCGAATGAGATCCCCATGACCATGTGATAAACATGTGGCCCTGTTCCTGACTGCTATTTCACATGATATGTAAATGAACACTTTGATTATCATGAGAAATTCCACAATGTACAGAAGCTGAGAGCAGAAACAAACCAAAAAACAAAACCTCATTTAGATCCTAATTGGCTGGTAGCGGGCTGGCATTTGGCTGGGAGGGGAAAATTGAAGCGGCATCTGTACGTCAAGCTAGAAAACCATCAGAGGTGGCCGAGTACTAAAATCTTTTACTCAAGTAAAAGTACCTCTACTTAGATGAAAATTTACTTAAGTACAAGTAAAAGTCTAAAAATGCACACAAGTATAAGTAAAAAATAGCTTGTTTAAAATGTATTCAGAGTAAAAGTTACTTTTTGAACAGGGTTGGGGTTCTTTATCCTGCAGTCTAAAAAAGACAAAAGAGATACAAATATTAAATTAAAGTACTGGTTTTATTTAAAGGCAAACCTTTGACATTAACATGCCATAATTACGTATAAAAGAGATGCCTGAAGGTGTGATAATAACTATTTAAAAAGTTGAAAGTTTGCCTATACAACAGTCAATATCACATTCCTATTACACGGACAGTTCAGGCAAAGTGTAGTAATACCACTTTGAGACAATGTCAGTGATAACATGATTGATCATTTTGAAGACTGTTGTATTCCTGTAAGCTGTATTCTTATTTACGAGAGGTGGGACCAAGTCATTGTTTTGCAAGTCTCAAGTTAGTCTTTGGTCTCAAGTCCCGAGTCAAGTCCAGTCTGGAGACAGGAAAGTCGAGTCCTCAACTAAAAGCAGGCAAATTGAGTCAAGCCCAGAGTCTTCAGTTTTAACATATTGGGCTCTAATTTTGTAAACCAGGTGCAGGCGGGGCACACCTGCCCTGCGCCACGCCGACAGGGTGTGTCCAGGGCATTTTGCAAGTTTCATGCACGGCGCAGTCTGGCGCAGGGAGGCGCACCCACGCCTCCGTCTCTCCCACCGGCGCAAATGGCAGAGAGGGAGGAGAGGAGGCGTGAGTGGGTTTAACACAGCCAAGTGTAATCCTCACCAATCAAATGAACGCCTCTCCTTGCTTTTAAATGCGCCGCGGGCGAGGCGCAGTGACAATTTCACCTCGGTGGCGAAGAAGGTCAGCGCCACTGTCACTTTTACAGCAGCTGGGAGAGCGCAGGGGCCACTGGGCCGCGCATCGGAGGACACGATGCGCGTCACCGTGTGGACCACCTCGCAGGACAGATGTAATCTGTTCCTGTGTCATGAATAGGAGTACAAAATTAAGTGATAATTACATTTAAACACAGCAGCAGGCTAATCCATTCATCATGCATGTGATCCACCTGCTTTCCTGGTCTGTCATCTCCAAATAGCAGAACCTTTGGTGAAATATTACCCTGATATCTCCTCCTCATCCTCCTTGCAATAATGTACTCCATCTTTTTAGATCACGTTAAGAATAAAGATTAAAACAGAGAAATATGGGCAATCACAGGTAAATCCTTAAGACACCGAGTGACTTACATTTATTCAGTGAGTGTCTCTCTCTTTTTTCTTTTCTTTTGAATTTCATGAGATGAGAGAAGCCGGATACTCCATATCTGATGATGTGGCTGTTTGTGGTTGGCTCAGAGATGTGAACTCGTTAGTTATGACAAACGTCTCTGATCTGACATCAGATGTGACAGGACAATTAATATAGATACAAATGTATGTGCTGGTTCAGACGGTTACATTAAATAGTGGTTGCTGTGATTGTTTATTGCATTGAAATGTGCCTGACACTGTGGACACCTGCCTGTGAGGTTTTGGTGACGTGTGCGCACTGTGCGCCTGTCAGCCAAATTACCACTGCCTGGGGTGCGCCTCTCCTGCGCCGAGAATAGACCAGGTTGGAGCTGGCGAGCTTTCAGCGCACCTTCCGCGCGTTTTTTTGGCACAAAATTGTCACTACACCAAGCTGAATCTTTTGACACACCCATCCCGGCGCAGCCGGTCTACCAAATTGCCAAATTGGCTGCGCACGGCGGTGCGCCGGATGAAATTACCACTGCGCGGGGTGCGCCAGGCTGTGACACCCTGTGCCACCCTGAGTTGCGCTAGGAAATTAGAGCCCATCAAGTCAGATCACGTCATTAGCAATGTTTACCCAATTAAATAAAACATTAATTTATACCTTTAGGATTGTCTGACAGGTAGGGGTGTAAATCACCAGTTTCCTGACGATACGATATCAATATTTGCCGATGTCACAAAGTATGCCACGATTTGATTTCGATTCGAAACGATTCAAGGGCCTTCGATCGATTTAAGACGATATGATGCACACATTTAACACAATCAGCTACATTTCACCTAGATAGATAGGTAGATAGATACTTTATTGATCCCAAGGGAAATTCAAACCTAAAGCAAGAAAGAAATACAAAGCAATTTTGATGTTTTGACAATTTTATTTCGGAAATGTGAAACGATGTGCTGACCTTTGGGTATGATACTTTATAGAGGATTACAACCGTCTCTACGCACTATGTTGTAAAATTAAAATTGGGTTAATTAGTAGTCAGGTGCTTTTTTTGCCCCCGCAATTACCTTATGGGTCGTATTGTTCCTTTTTAATGTTAGTACATTATATCAAGTAATAATGCAAAACAACAACACAAATTATTGAATTATTATTTTATTTTTATTATTACTGACCTCCAACATTTGACCATGCTCTTTTAAACCAAAAATGCGCAATTTTGATTTTAATTAAAGCCAAATATTTCTCATGTTCTAAGTAGAACTATTAACTAACTCAACACTGATGATTTCGTTTTATTGTGATGCCTGGTGACCACAGTTTGTAAGTCAGTGTGATTAGACTTTGCTTCACTGTTTAATGGTAGGTGTGGAGAAAGAATAAGCTCTCATTGTTTTCCCTTTTGTACAATAAGTCATTTCATTAATCAGCAGGCTACAAAATCAAATGATGAGATAACTTACTGTACTGGTGTGATTAGGCACTCCCGTCGTGAGCGTGCAGTATGCATCCTCTGCGGTCAGATCGACCGTATCATACCTGGATACAGCACTGCTATTTACTGATTGGCGCAGGGGTGTCAGCTTCAAATTGAACCAGGGTTGGATTCACGCTGGGTTTAAAGCCATCTGAACCAACCAAAGACCAAACAAGGTAAGCATACCAAAAAGCAGGGCAGTGCGACTTATATGCATCTGAATACAACAGTTAGCAAACTAATGCAGCGTTACAAACAATTTCAGCATGAGCACAACTGGAACCACCAGCCTCTGGTTCTTTTGAGAGGTTAGATCTACAAGTCCACGTAGAATCAGAAATCTAAACACAACCATTAACATCATGTGACAACAGGGACCCAAAAGGGACCAGGAACACACCCCTACCTGACTACTTGTATGCCTTTATCTGATGGCTCTCTTATGACAGCTTGATCATTTGCATATGAATACTTAAACTAGGCATTATTTTCCAGCTCTAGACCCAGTCACTGCAGGGAACTGAATGTGTGTGTGGGAGGGCATCTTCAAGAAACCTAAGAAGTCCATCTGTCTGAATAAAAGAAACCTGCAGCTGTGGTGGCACATTTTCTTTGGTCAGAATTTTGAGTTATAGTTCACTGTGGCCTAACAGCGCATGATATGAGAGAAAGTTAGCAACATGATCAGCTTGATTACATGAAATCATACCAGAGTATTCTAACTGCCTGCAAAGCTGAGGAATGTGGTGCTCTGTTTCTAACCCCAATGCTCTGTTTGTCTTCTGCTGAGACACAAGGGAAGAATGCATTTCATTCATCCATACATCCATTAATTTATCCTTCACACAAATCAGTTCATTTGTGTGAAGTTCTATTTATCCATATATCCATCCATCCATCCATCTTTCTTTTCATCCATCCATTTAATCCATGAATCAAATCCATAAATCCATTTGTTTGTGCATCCATCTGTTTTACTTTCATCCATTTATTTGTCAATCCATACACCTCTCCATTCATCCATGGATGGACAGAATCAATTTATCTATCCATTCAGCCATAGATCACTTTGTTTTTACATCTATTTATTTGTCCATCCATCAGTCCATCCGCCCTGGGTTGTCCCCCTGCAGGACATCCCTAGGACCTTTAAAGGGAGGTGACCAAGAAGAGCCTGATGAAGCGGCCGGACCATCTTAAACTCCTTTTGATGCTAAAAAGCAACTTAAAGCCTTTGCTGGATTTTTGAGCTTTTTACCCATCACCCAAAGCTGAGCTCGGCAGCCCTTCAAAGAGAAACTCATTTTAGTTGCTTCTACCTGAAATGTCCGTCTCTAGTTCATGTTCAGAACTCATGACAAGAGGCTGGGGTTTGGACATAGACCATCTCATATATCAGAAGCTTTGCCTTTAAGCTCAGCTTCCTTGTCACCACAGCAGACTGAAACAATGCCTGCTGACGCTACTCCATTCCACCTGCCAATCTCACAAACCGTTTTACCTGCCTTGTGAGCAAGACCACAACACACTTGAACTCTGTCACTTAGAGACTCCAGCAGTCCACTGTTCTTTAGAAGATAACCAGGTCTTAGGGCTTATAGGTGCTGCCCCGTATCCTAGCTGCTTCTTACTTGCACTGGGGCAGACTGCCTCAATGCCTGCTGTGATGGCGTCTACTTAGTCCAGACTGAGCCATGAAGCCAGATGAGTGGGTGGGCTGCTATCACAAGCTACTACAACCATCAACATTAATGCCTCTTTTACACCTTCAGACTGGCTTCAGTTCAGGGGTAAGAATGCTACACTGCTTAATTTTCTCTTTGTTTGGTTTTCTTTCACTCTGCTCTTTGTCAGGCAGATAGAAGCCTGTCAAATCAAGAGTAATTTAGCCAGCTACCAGTCGGCGAGGTCTTTGGTCCTGCCATCCAGCCATTTGTTGTACTTTGGCCCGGAAATAAACAACTTAGGGTGCATTGTGTGGCACTTGCATATTGATTGGAGTTATGTTTAATCATATTCTGCTCAGAATTGTAGATGAAGTGTTGAGATCCAGAGGTAGACAGTGCTAGCAGCACTGAAGTTAGCTGACTGTGCTTGATTTTGTCAGTGAATGCTACAGATAGAGCCTCTTAGATTTTCCCACTTTCCTTGACTGAGTCTTGACTGAGTCTTGGCTGGTCCGTGACTGGAACATGCTGGGACCTGCCCACTGTCATGACTGGAATGAGATCCCAGACAATGGCATGGCAGAAAAGTAGAAACTGATTAACATAGATGCTGCTCCAATAAGGACAAGCCCACTGGATGTGTTCTTGTGAGGGAAGCACCATCAAATGGGCATGTTTATGGTGGAATTTAGGCACTCCCATTGGCTGGATGTCGGCTGGCAATTGGCAGGAAGAGGCTGCATCTGTATGTTAGCTTGCTTTCTGTTGTGATATTTGGCCAAATTCAAGCCACAGTTAATTGTTTTTTGTTTGCTTGCCCTGTTTGGTCCTTGTTTGATTCGGATGGCTTACACACCCACTGTAAACTGAACTCTGGTCTGTTTGGAAGTGAACCAAGACCCTCTGTTTCCAAAAGGATCAGAGTTTGGTTCTTTGTTTAGAGTTAAGTTGATGTGAGCTTTCACATTACCCAAATTAAACAAGCTTTCCAAAAAACCAGAGCCTGTCCGGTCTGGACCAAATGTGTCAGCTGTGAAAGAGACCCAGCTTTCCATGATCAAACCTTGAATACAATTCATTGGTGTTCTGATTTCTTCAAATCTAAAGCAGTCAGTGCTGTTGTATTCCGATATAAATCACACTTCTAAAGACTTGGAGTGGTTGTGTTTGTGAGTGTGCAGAGAGTGGGGGATTACGTGAGCAGCGAAAATAGAAAGAAAAATCTATGAGATGTTAAGACCTCGGTGTGTCGAGTTGAATGGTATCAGCGCCCGCATGTGTTCTGCATTAATGAAAGCACTCACCTACACTCTGAGAGCATGCTAAAGTGTGTGTTCAAGTGTGTGTGCTCTGGTATTTTACCTTTGTGAAAGATTTCCTCATTTAAATGCATGTTGGAGAGATTCAAAGTGCCTAACAGAGAGCGATAGGTGTCTGTGTGTAGGTGTGTGTGTGTGTGTGTGAAGAGACACTCCAAGTATCAGGGGGCCTGGCATCGCCGAGGGTAACAAGGTGGTATGCTGACAATCACACACACCCACACACACTCTCCCACTGTGATTTCTCGTGGGAAGGTCTGATTGGCCGCTGTGAGCCTGCTGGGATGCTGGGGTTCCCGTGGCGGTAGTAACCAAGCGATAACACCAGCCATCTGACCCTCTTAATGTCTTGGTGTGTGAGTTTTGCGTGTGTTTGTGTGTGTATGTGTGATGCCATCTGTGCCGCTGGCTCAGGGGAGAGGCAACACACTGAACAGTGATTAAAGCAGAGACAAAGAGACAAGACACTGAGAGAGAGAAAGGACAAGAGAGAGCTGGAGAAAAGGAGAGAAGACAGTGAGAAAGAAAAAGTCTCATATCCGGCTTTCAGAGGGTTTAGGGGATAGTAAGTTAGTTACCTAGAGCTTGCTAGTAAAATAGAAAATTAAAACAACATAACTAGAGGTGTTCCTAAACAACACTTTCTGACACTATTTGCCCTATCTCACAATGTCAAGAAAAATCCTTGAAGAAACATCCTGGGTCAGCATCCAGATTCAAATCAGCACCAAAATCTAATGAGTCCTTCCTTGTGCCATGATCAACATTCCTTGAAAATGTCATCAAAATGTGTTTATTACTTTGCAAGTCATCTTGTTTACAATTTAACAAATGAACAGTAAAACTATAACCTTCTTGGTGGAAGTAATGAAAAAATAAAAGAGTTTGCAACCTGTTTCAGTGTAAAATTGACATTTTAACAATAAGTTAGATTTTTCTCTTTTTGTAAGTATTTGAAAGAGGGTTAAGTTAGCCAGTAAGTGGTGAAGTAAAAAAGTGTATAAGTAAGAAACCAAGAAGGAAATCAAGCAAGTGAGCAAGCACAAAGAAAAAAAGAAAGCAAGCAAGTAAATGAGTTAGGAGGCAGACAAGTAAGCATGTACATAGGTTAGGGAAGTAAGGAAGCTAATGAGCAAGCAAGTACTTCAGCGAGTATATCGACATAGGGGGTAGGTATGTAATCAAGACAGTAAGCAAGGATGCAATAAAGTTAGTTGATGAGTGAGAATTAAGTTAGCAAAGAAGGAGTGTGTAAGTAGGGCTGGAACTATCGATTATTTTTGTAACTCTATCGAGTAGTCTGGCGATGAATCGAGTAATCGGATAACGGGTACATGATTGCGCTCATTGCAGTGTTTTACATTGAATCACTTCGACTTTATTTAAAAGCATCAATAACATAGAAAACAGAAAATAAGCCAGGTGTCTTAAATTAACAACTTGTTTTTGTTTTTTTTTTTGAGCATGAACACGATCCCGAAATCAAAATACTATCAAAATTTTCTTTAGGTAAAAAGCAGTTCCTAAATGAAACTGCTCACAGCAAGGTCTGCAGATTATTTTGAGCAACCAGGTCATGAGTTTTAGAACGAGACACTGGTTTAATTTTTCAGAAGTATTTTTGGTGCTTTGAGCATCACAGGACTTATAAATATACTAGAGAGATGGCCGACATCTCTACAGCTGATATCTCAAACATGTACAACTTATACATACAGAAAAAAACTAAATGGATAAACAGGCCTTTTAGTTATAATGATAACAGTGAGCACTAAACCAGTTGCAACAAATCAAATGATATTGATATTTGCCCATGTGCAATGGTGAAAATAGTTTTGAACTATTTTTAAAATTTGTTTTGTTTTCATTGCTCTTACAGTTTTGTTTTTCTCTTGGTCATATCTTGCTTTTTTGTATTTTTTTTTTTTAGTTTGGTTATTTTATTTTATTTTTTTATTCTTGCTTATCTTTTTTTGCTACATTATTGCCTTTACTGCTGTAATGATGCTAATTACCATATTGAGGATCTTATTTAGCTTATTTTATTACTAGGCCAAAATTATATCGTACTTAGATACTAAGATACTCCAACCAGCTAATGTACATTTATTTATTTAATGAAAGGATGCCCTACACCTGCTTCCTCTGCTCACTGTCATTTCTGTTCTACTCCCTGCAATAAAATATAAAGTAAAGTTATTGGATGTAAAAAGTGTGTGAACAAAATACACAGAATACCTATTCAAGTATCCACCTGATTTTTGTTCTGAACCAGCCTTTACACAGAGCCATAATCAAAGTATATTATTTACTGGACCTAATCTCAGTTATTGATCACATTAACTGCTTCTGCTGATGTATCATGAGTGTTATCGTGTTGTGTCTAGTCCGGGGACTCGACGCACAGACCGGATGTTTACTGTTGACGTGCTGCAGCATTGACGACGTGCTATTATGCTAAGCTAACTCCATTTGACAACAGACACACTGCACTGACTTTTCTTTTCGCTTCAACTTGTAGTGATCCCACACTTGGGATACTTTCTGCCGTTCCCTCTGTGGACTCTCTTATTTCTGCCCCTCTCTTTTCTCTTCCTGCATGATGTTACAATCTGTGCTGCACATCACGTTTCAGACGCTCATCAGCGGAAGCAGCACGCGTGTTGCGCCACATAAATGACCGTCCGTGCCAAACACCGTGCGCTGTATAGTGGTCCAGATTTAAATGAGTCCTCGAGGCACATAATTTGCCCCGAGGATATTTAGTAATCGAATTACCCGGATTACCCGAGGAATTGTTTCAGCCCTATATGTAAGTAAGCACCTCAGATGGTACAGTAAGAAAGGAAGCTCGCAAGATTCAGTAAAAAAGTTAGTAAGCAAGTAACTGAGTAATCAAGTGAGAAAATAAGCAGCTAAGTTGAAATAAGTAAATCAATTGGAAAGTCAAATAATACAGCAAGTAAATGAGTATACAAGTAAGCAAGTATAGAGGGAATGAGTAAGTGCACAAGAAAGTAAAACAGCAGTTACACCAGTTAGTGAGACATCAACAAATTAGAAACTAAGTGATTAAACGAGACTAAGAGCTTACTTCATGAGGGAATAGACAAGTCTTTAAGTTGGCAAGCAGTTAAAGTGAACCACCAAGACACCGCCCTGCTAACACATAAGCAAAGACATAAACATTGAAGCTGCTTAGTAGGAAAGTCTGCAAATTGGAGTGTAAAATTAGAAAGCAAGTAAACATAAGTAAGCGAGTAATTAGGTGGTAAGACAGGAAGCAAGTAAGTTAGTAAGAACAAGAGCAAGCAGGACAGAAAATAATTCAGAGAGTAAAAACGCCAGTGAAGAAGCCGTCAAACAAGAAAATAAATTAACATGTAAGCAAATCTTTAAGTTTACAAGTAGGCTAACTGATCAATGACATCAGAGTCTAAGCTAGTAGGTAGCAAATACCTCATTAGGTAAGTAAGATAGTAAGTTAGCATGCAAGCTAACTGGTAAAAAAGTTAAGTAAACAAGGAAGTAAATTAGGAAGCAAGCTAGCCAGTCAGTAATAATTCAGGCAACTAAGCAAATAAGATAGTGATAAATCAATCTATTTAAGTAATATAGAAAGCAAGTAAAAAGTCAGAAAGCAACATAGAAATTCAGCATGTGGAAAAGTGCGTAAATAAAAAAGCTGGCAAGCAAGTATGTCAGTTAGTAAGGTAACAAGCAAATCAATAATTAACTTGATAAGTAAGCAAGCAAGATGGCAAATTAAATAGTCAAGCAATGAGTAAGCATGTTAATGGAAAGGTCAATAAGAAAATGAGTAAGTAAGAAATTAAGTAATGAAGTAAACAACTAAGTAGGTAAGTCAGTGTGTGAGTAAATAAGTGAGTAGGTTAGAAATAAAGTAAGCATGGAAGAACATAAGTAAGTAGGGAATTAAATGTATAAGCAAGTAAGTAATAAAGTAAAAAAGCTGGTAAGCAAGTAATCAAATAAATACATTAGTAAGTAGGTAAGTAAGCATCTTAG
>JBAMNC010001550.1:0-271211 GCA_037902135.1 Cetoscarus ocellatus | reverse complement strand
GATCCTGCTCTCAGATCAGGTCCAGACCAGGATTTATGAGAGACCACACTGCAGAGGGGACAAGAGAGGGCTGAGGAGACTATAAAAACAGAGAGAGAGGGAGAGCTGGGGATGGGGTAATGTCCGTCACTCATTCATGAATCAATTCAAGTGCAGATTTTCAACATTAACCTCTTTCCATCCTTTTTCTGCCTCATTCACATTAGACACATAACAATGGTTTGAAACTGAAATGCAAGGATATAAATGTGATTAGAAATGAAACCAAGTAAGTCTTAAAAGTATCCAAAAGTTTTCTACATCCAAAATTATTATGCAACCAGTGAACCAGTCTAAGAGATAATCACCGGACACAATTATAGAAATCGTTTCCTGATCATTTAGATGCTTTTGCACAGTTGGGACATGGTTTGCAGGCAGGGGCCAATTAACAGCAGAATCTGGGGTGGTTTAAGGACAGATCACATGAGAAAGTTCTGGACCATCTGGATGTTGTCTATAATTATTGTGATAGTTTTGCAGCAGGAGATGTCTTACAGCTGTGGGGTGGTCCTCCTGAGGGATGTGGCAGCACCCCTGTTGACATTAAATTAGCTGTCCTGTTTCTCATGTGCGATTGGCTTCTTGCCTCATCAGAGGTGGGGTATACAGTAGGTCTGTGTTGGTTCCCCACTGTACATGGAGCAAAACTCAGCCTTTGAATTACATCTCAATGATACTGGACACTCCCTTGAAGACAGCAAAGTCCAAATACTGGCAAAGGAAGAGGACTGTTTTTTCCCAATGTCCTTGGCAGTGTCTTGGCTGGTCCATGACAGGAATGCGCTATAGTCTGCCCAGCCTAATGGCTCGAATGAGATCCCCATGACCATGTGATAAACATGTGGCCCTGTTCCTGACTGCTATTTCACATGATATGTAATAAATGAACACTTTGATTATCATGAGAAATTCCACAATGTACAGAAGCTGAGAGCAGAAACAAACCAAAAAAACAAAACCTCATTTAGATCCTAATTGGCTGGTAGCGGGCTGGCATTTGGCTGGGAGGGGAAAATTGAAGCGGCATCTGTACGTCAAGCTAGAAAACCATCAGAGGTGGCCGAGTACTAAAATCTTTTACTCAAGTAAAAGTACCTCTACTTAGATGAAAATTTACTTAAGTACAAGTAAAAGTCTAAAAATGCACACAAGTATAAGTAAAAAATAGCTTGTTTAAAATGTATTCAGAGTAAAAGTTACTTTTTGAACTGGGTTGGGGTTCTTTATCCTGCAGTCTAAAAAGACAAAAGAGATACAAATATTAAATTAAAGTACTGGTTTTATTTAAAGGCAAACCTTTGACATTAACATGCCATAATTACGTATAAAAGAGATGCCTGAAGGTGTGATAATAACTATTTAAAAAGTTGAAAGTTTGCCTATACAACAGTCAATATCACATTCCTATTACACGGACAGTTCAGGCAAAGTGTAGTAATACCACTTTGAGACAATGTCAGTGATAACATGATTGATCATTTTGAAGACTGTTGTATTCTGTAAGCTGTATTCTTATTTACGAGAGGTGGGACCAAGTCATTGTTTTGCAAGTCTCAAGTTAGTCTTTGATCTCAAGTCCCGAGTCAAGTCCAGTCTGGAGACAGGAAAGTCGAGTCCTCAAGTAAAAGCAGGCAAATTGAGTCAAGTCCAGAGTCTTCAGTTTTAACATATTGGGCTCTAATTTTGTAAACCAGGTGCAGGCGGGGCACACCTGCCCTGCGCCACGCCGACAGGGTGTGTCCAGGGCATTTTGCAAGTTTCATGCACGGCGCAGTCTGGCGCAGGGAGGCGCACCCACGCCTCCGTCTCTCCCACCGGCGCAAATGGCAGAGAGGGAGGAGAGGAGGCATGAGTGGGTTTAACACAGCCAAGTGTAATCCTCACCAATCAAATGAACGCCTCTCCTCGCTGTTAAATGCGCCGCGGGCGAGGCGCAGTGACAATTTCACCTCGGTGGAGAAGAAGGTCAGCACCACTGTCACTTTTACAGCAGCTGGGAGAGCGCAGGGGCCACTGGGCCGCGCATCGGAGGACACGATGCGCGTCACCGTGTGGACCACCTCAGCGGGACAGATGTAATCTGTTCCTGTGTCATAATAGGAGTACAAAATTAAGTGATAATTACATTTAAACACAGCAGCAGGCTAATCCATTCATCATGCTTGTGATCCACCTGCTTTCCTGGTCTGTCATCTCCAAATAGCAGAACCTTTGGTGAAATATTACCCTGATATCTCCTCCTCATCCTCCTTGCAATAATGTACTCCATCTTTTTAGATCACGTTACGAATAAAGATTAAAACAGAGAAATATGGGCAATCACAGGTAAATCCTTAAGACACCGAGTGACTTACATTTATTCAGTGAGCGTCTCTCTCTTTTTCTTTTCTTTTGAATTTCATGAGATGAGAGAAGCCGGATACTCCATATCTGATGATGTGGCTGTTTGTGGTTGGCTCAGAGATGTGAACTCATTAGTTATGACAAACGTCTCTGATCTGACATCAGATGTGACAGGACAATTAATATAGATACAAATGTATGTGCTGGTTCAGACGGTTACATTAAATAGTGGTTGCTGTGATTGTTTATTGCATTGAAATGTGCCTGACACTGTGGACACCTGCCTGTGAGGTTTTGGAGACGTGTGCGCACTGTGCGCCTGTCAGACAAATTACCACTGCCTGGGGTGCACCTCTCCTGCGCCGAGAATAGACCAGGTTGGAGCTGGCGAGCTTTCAGCGCACCTTCTGCACGTTTTTTTGGCACGAAATTGTCACTGCACCAAGCTGAATCTTTTGACACACCCATCCCGGCGCAGCCGGTCTACCAAATTGCCAAATTGGCTGCGCACGGCGGTGCGCCGGATGAAATTACCACTGCGCGGGGTGCGCCAGGCTGTGACACCCTGTGCCACCCTGAGTTGCACGAGGAAATTAGAGCCCATCAAGTCAGATCACGTCATTAGCAATGTTTACCCAATTAAATAAAACATTATTTTATACCTTTAGGATTGTCTGACAGGTAGGGGTGTAAATCACCAGTTTCATGACGATATGATATCAATTCTTCTGACAACAATACGATATTTGCCGATGTCACAAAGTATGTCACGATTTGATTTCGATTCGAAACGATTCAAGGGCCTTCGATCGATTTAAGACGATATGATGCACACATTTAACACAATCAGCTACATTTCACCTAGATAGATAGGTAGATAGATACTTTATTGATCCCAAGGGAAATTCAAACCTAAAGCAAGAAAGAAATACAAAGCAATTTTGATGTTTTGACAATTTTATTTCGGAAATGTGAAACGATGTGCTGACCTTTGGGTATGATACTTTATAGAGGATTACAACCGTCTCTACGCACTATGTTGTAAAATTAAAATTGGGTTAATTAGTAGTCAGGTGCTTTTTTTGCCCCCCGCAATTACCTTATGGGTCGTATTGTTCCTTTTTAATGTTAGTACATTATATCAAGTAATAATGCAAAACAACAACACAAATTATTGAATTATTATTTTATTTTTATTATTACTGACCTCCAACATTTGACCATGCTCTTTTAAACCAAAAATGCGCAATTTTGATTTTAATTAAAGCCAAATATTTCTCATGTTCTAAGTAGAACTATTAACTAACTCAACACTGATGATTTCGTTTTACTGTGATGCCTGGTGACCACAGTTTGTAAGTCAGTGTGATTAGACTTTGCTTCACTGTTTAATGGTAGGTGTGGAGAAAGAATAAGAATAAGCTCTCATTGTTTTCCCTTTTGTACAATAAGTCATTTCATTAATCAGCAGGCTACAAAATCAAATGATGAGATAACTTACTGTACTGGTGTGATTAGGCACTCCCGTCGTGAGCGTGCAGTATGCATCCTCTGCTGTCAGATCGACCGTATCATACCTGGATACAGCACTGCTATTTACTGATTGGCGCAGGGGTGTCAGCTTCAAATTGAACCAGGGTTGGATTCACGCTGGGTTTAAAGCCATCTGAACCAACCAAAGACCAAACAAGGTAAGCATACCAAAAAGCAGGGCAGTGCGACTTATATGCATCTGAATACAACAGTTAGCAAACTAATGCAGCGTTACAAACAATTTCAGCATGAGCACAACTGGAACCACCAGCCTCTGGTTCTTTTGAGAGGTTAGATCTACAAGTCCACGTAGAATCAGAAATCTAAACACAACCATTAACATCATGTGACAACAGGGACCCAAAAGGGACCAGGAACACACCCCTACCTGACTACTTGTATGCCTTTATCTGATGGCTCTCTTATGACAGCTTGATCATTTGCATATGAATACTTAAACTAGGCATTATTTTCCAGCTCTAGACCCAGTCACTGCAGAGAACTGAATGTGTGTGTGGGAGGGCATCTTCAAGAAACCTAAGAAGTCCATCTGTCTGAATAAAAGAAACCTGCAGCTGTGGTGGCACATTTTCTTTGGTCAGAATTTTGAGTTATAGTTCACTGTGGCATAACAGCACATGATATGAGAGAAAGTTAGCAACATGATCAGCTTGATTACATGAAATCATACCAGAGTATTCTAACTGCCTGCAAAGCTGAGGAATGTGGTGCTCTGTTTCTAACCCCAATGCTCTGTTTGTCTTCTGCTGAGACACAAGGGAAGAATGCATTTCATTCATCCATACATCCATTAATTTATCCTTCACACAAATCAGTTCATTTGTGTGAAGTTCTATTTATCCATATATCCATCCATCCATCCATCTTTCTTTTCATCCATCCATTTAATCCATGAATCAAATCCATAAATCCATTTGTTTGTGCATCCATCTGTTTTACTTTCATCCATTTATTTGTCAATCCATACACCTCTCCATTCATCCATGGATGGACAGAATCAATTTATCTATCCATTCAGCCATAGATCACTTTGTTTTTACATCTATTTATTTGTCCATCCATCAGTCCATCCGCCCTGGGTTGTCCCCCTGCAGGACATCCCTAGGACCTTTAAAGGGAGGTGACCAAGAAGAGCCTGATGAAGCGGCCGGACCATCTTAAACTCCTTTTGATGCTAAAAAGCAACTTAAAGCCTTTGCTGGATTTTTGAGCTTTTTACCCATCACCCAAAGCTGAGCTCGGCAGCCCTTCAAAGAGAAACTCATTTTAGTTGCTTCTACCTGAAATGTCCGTCTCTAGTTCATGTTCAGAACTCATGACAAGAGGCTGGGGTTTGGACATAGACCATCTCATATATCAGAAGCTTTGCCTTTAAGCTCAGCTTCCTTGTCACCACAGCAGACTGAAACAATGCCTGCTGATGCTACTCCATTCCACCTGCCAATCTCACAAACCGTTTTACCTGCCTTGTGAGCAAGACCACAACACACTTGAACTCTGTCACTTAGAGACTCCAGCAGTCCACTGTTCTTTAGAAGATAACCAGGTCTTAGGGCTTATAGGTGCTGCCCCGTATCCTAGCTGCTTCTTACTTGCACTGGGGCAGACTGCCTCAATGCCTGCTGTGATGGCGTCTACTTAGTCCAGACTGAGCCATGAAGCCAGATGAGTGGGTGGGCTGCTATCACAAGCTACTACAACCATCAACATTAATGCCTCTTTTACACCTTCAGACTCGCTTCAGTTCAGGGGTAAGAATGCTACACTGCTTAATTTTCTCTTTGTTTGGTTTTCTTTCACTCTGCTCTTTGTCAGGCAGATAGAAGCCTGTCAAATCAAGAGTAATTTAGCCAGCTACCAGTCGGCGAGGTCTTTGGTCCTGCCATCCAGCCATTTGTTGTACTTTGGCCCGGAAATAAACAACTTAGGGTGCATTGTGTGGCACTTGCATATTGATTGGAGTTATGTTTAATCATATTCTGCTCAGAATTGTAGATGAAGTGTTGAGATCCAGAGGTAGACAGTGCTAGCAGCACTGAAGTTAGCTGACTGTGCTTGATTTTGTCAGTGAATGCTACAGATAGAGCCTCTTAGATTTTCCCACTTTCCTTGACTGAGTCTTGACTGAGTCTTGGCTGGTCCGTGACTGGAACATGCTGGGACCTGCCCACTGTCATGACTGGAATGAGATCCCAGACAATGGCATGGCAGAAAAGTAGAAACTGATTAACATAGATGCTGCTCCAATAAGGACAAGCCCACTGGATGTGTTCTTGTGAGGGAAGCACCATCAAATGGGCATGTTTATGGTGGAATTTAGGCACTCCCATTGGCTGGATGTCGGCTGGCAATTGGCAGGAAGAGGCTGCATCTGTATGTTAGCTTGCTTTCTGTTGTGATATTTGGCCAAATTCAAGCCACAGTTAATTGTTTTTTGTTTGCTTGCCCTGTTTGGTCCTTGTTTGATTCGGATGGCTTACACACCCACTGTAAACTGAACTCTGGTCTGTTTGGAAGTGAACCAAGACCCTCTGTTTCCAAAAGGATCAGAGTTTGGTTCTTTGTTTAGAGTTAAGTTGATGTGAGCTTTCACATTACCCAAATTAAACAAGCTTTCCAAAAAACCAGAGCCTGTCCGGTCTGGACCAAATGTGTCAGCTGTGAAAGAGACCCAGCTTTCCATGATCAAACCTTGAATACAATTCATTGGTGTTCTGATTTCTTCAAATCTAAAGCAGTCAGTGCTGTTGTATTCCGATATAAATCACACTTCTAAAGACTTGGAGTGGTTGTGTTTGTGAGTGTGCAGAGAGTGGGGGATTACGTGAGCAGCGAAAATAGAAAGAAAAATCTATGAGATGTTAAGACCTCGGTGTGTCGAGTTGAATGGTATCAGCGCCCGCATGTGTTCTGCATTAATGAAAGCACTCACCTACACTCTGAGAGCATGCTAAAGTGTGTGTTCAAGTGTGTGTGCTCTGGTATTTTACCTTTGTGAAAGATTTCCTCATTTAAATGCATGTTGGAGAGATTCAAAGTGCCTAACAGAGAGCGATAGGTGTCTGTGTGTAGGTGTGTGTGTGTGTGTGTGAAGAGACACTCCAAGTATCAGGGGGCCTGGCATCGCCGAGGGTAACAAGGTGGTATGCTGACAATCACACACACCCACACACACTCTCCCACTGTGATTTCTCGTGGGAAGGTCTGATTGGCCGCTGTGAGCCTGCTGGGATGCTGGGGTTCCCGTGGCGGTAGTAACCAAGCGATAACACCAGCCATCTGACCCTCTTAATGTCTTGGTGTGCTAGTGTGAGTGCGAGTGAATGTGCATGTGTGTGTGATGCCATCTGTGCTGCTGGCTCTGGGGAGAGGCAACAAACAGTGATTAAAGCTGAGACAAAGAGACAAGACACTGAGAGAGAGAAAGGACAAGAGAGAGCTGGAGAAAAGGAGAGAAGACAGTGAGAAAGAAAAAGTCTCATATCCGGCTTTCAGAGGGTTTAGGGGATAGTAAGTTAGTTACCTAGAGCTTGCTAGTAAAATAGAAAATTAAAACAACATAACTAAAGGTGTTCCTAAACAACACTTTCTGACACTATTTGCCCTATCTCACAATGTCAAGAAAAATCCTTGAAGAAACATCCTGGGTCAGCATCCAGATTCAAATCAGCACCAAAATCTAATGAGTCCTTCCTTGTGCCATGATCAACATTCCTTGAAAATGTCATCAAAATGTGTTTATTACTTTGCAAGTCATCTTGTTTACAATTTAACAAATGAACAGTAAAACTATAACCTTCTTGGTGGAAGTAATGAAAAAATAAAAGAGTTTGCAACCTGTTTCAGTGTAAAATTGACATTTTAACAATAAGTTAGATTTTTCTCTTTTTGTAAGTATTTGAAAGAGGGTTAAGTTAGCCAGTAAGTGGTGAAGTAAAAAAGTGTATAAGTAAGAAACCAAGAAGGAAATCAAGCAAGTGAGCAAGCACAAAGAAAAAAAGAAAGCAAGCAAGTAAATGAGTTAGGAGGCAGACAAGTAAGCATGTACATAGGTTAGGGAAGTAAGGAAGCTAATGAGCAAGCAAGTACTTCAGCGAGTATATCGACATAGGGGGTAGGTATGTAATCAAGACAGTAAGCAAGGATGCAATAAAGTTAGTTGATGAGTGAGAATTAAGTTAGCAAAGAAGGAGTGTGTAAGTAGGGCTGGAACTATCGATTATTTTTGTAACTCTATCGAGTAGTCTGGCGATGAATCGAGTAATCGGATAACGGGTACATGATTGCGCTCATTGCAGTGTTTTACATTGAATCACTTCAACTTTATTTAAAAGCATCAATAACATAGAAAACAGAAAATAAGCCAGGTGTCTTAAATTAACAACTTGTTTTTTTTTTTTTTTTGAGCATGAACACGATCCCGAAATCAAAATACTATCAAAATTTTCTTTAGGTAAAAAGCAGTTCCTAAATGAAACTGCTCACAAGAAGGTCTGCAGATTATTTTGAGCAACCAGGTCATGAGTTTTAGAACGAGACACTGGTTTAATTTTTCAGAAGTATTTTTGGTGCTTTGAGCATCACAGGACTTATAAATATACTAGAGAGATGGCCGACATCTCTACAGCTGATATCTCAAACATGTACAACTTATACATACAGAAAAAAACTAAATGGATAAACAGGCCTTTTAGTTATAATGATAACAGTGAGCACTAAACCAGTTGCAACAAATCAAATGATATTGATATTTGCCCATGTGCAATGGTGAAAATAGTTTTGAACTATTTTTAAAATTTGTTTTGTTTTCATTGCTCTTACAGTTTTGTTTTTCTCTTGGTCATATCTTGCTTGTTTGTATTTTTTTTTTTTTAGTTTGGTTATTTTATTTTATTTTTTTATTCTTGCTTATCTTTTTTTGCTACATTATTGCCTTTACTGCTGTAATGATGCTAATTACCATATT
Organism: Cetoscarus ocellatus; assembly: GCA_037902135.1. Classification (NCBI taxonomy): domain Eukaryota; kingdom Metazoa; phylum Chordata; class Actinopteri; order Labriformes; family Labridae; genus Cetoscarus; species Cetoscarus ocellatus. The sequence continues at coordinate 262,306 of JBAMNC010001550.1, read as the reverse complement.
GAGGATCTTATTTAGCTTATTTTATTACTAGGCCAAAATTATATCGTACTTAGATACTAAGATACTCCAACCAGCTAATGTACATTTATTTATTTAATGAAAGGATGCCCTACACCTGCTTCCTCTGCTCACTGTCATTTCTGTTCTACTCCCTGCAATAAAATATAAAGTAAAGTTATTGGATGTAAAAAGTGTGTGAACAAAATACACAGAATACCTATTCAAGTATCCACCTGATTTTTGTTCTGAACCAGCCTTTACACAGAGCCATAATCAAAGTATATTATTTACTGGACCTAATCTCAGTTATTGATCACATTAACTGCTTCTGCTGATGTATCATGAGTGTTATCGTGTTGTGTCTAGTCCGGGGACTCGACGCACAGACCGGATGTTTACTGTTGACGTGCTGCAGCATTGACGACGTGCTATTATGCTAAGCTAACTCCATTTGACAACAGACACACTGCACTGACTTTTCTTTTCGCTTCAACTTGTAGTGATCCCACACTTGGGATACTTTCTGCCGTTCCCTCTGTGGACTCTCTTATTTCTGCCCCTCTCTTTTCTCTTCCTGCATGATGTTACAATCTGTGCTGCACATCACGTTTCAGACGCTCATCAGCGGAAGCAGCACGCGTGTTGCGCCACATAAATGACCGTCCGTGCCAAACACCGTGCGCTGTATAGTGGTCCAGATTTAAATGAGTCCTCGAGGCACATAATTTGCCCCGAGGATATTTAGTAATCGAATTACCCGGATTACCCGAGGAATTGTTTCAGCCCTATATGTAAGTAAGCACCTCAGATGGTACAGTAAGAAAGGAAGCTCGCAAGATTCAGTAAAAAAGTTAGTAAGCAAGTAACTGAGTAATCAAGTGAGAAAATAAGCAGCTAAGTTGAAATAAGTAAATCAATTGGAAAGTCAAATAATACAGCAAGTAAATGAGTATACAAGTAAGCAAGTATAGAGGGAATGAGTAAGTGCACAAGAAAGTAAAACAGCAGTTACACCAGTTAGTGAGACATCAACAAATTAGAAACTAAGTGATTAAACGAGACTAAGAGCTTACTTCATGAGGGAATAGACAAGTCTTTAAGTTGGCAAGCAGTTAAAGTGAACCACCAAGACACCGGCCTGCTAACACATAAGCAAAGACATAAACATTGAAGCTGCTTAGTAGGAAAGTCTGCAAATTGGAGTGCAAAATTAGAAAGCAAGTAAACATAAGTAAGTGAGTAATTAGGTGGTAAGACAGGAAGCAAGTAAGTTAGTAAGAACAAGAGCAAGCAGGACAGAAAATAATTCAGAGAGTAAAAACGCCAGTGAAGAAGCCGTCAAACAAGAAAATAAATTAACATGTAAGCAAATCTTTAAGTTTACAAGTAGGCTAACTGATCAATGACATCAGAGTGTAAGCTAGTAGGTAGCAAATACCTCATTAGGTAAGTAAGATAGTAAGTTAGCATGCAAGCTAACTGGTAAAAAAGTTAAGTAAACAAGGAAGTAAATTAGGAAGCAAGCTAGCCAGTCAGTAATAATTCAGGCAACTAAGCAAATAAGATAGTGATAAATCAATCTATTTAAGTAATATAGAAAGCAAGTAAAAAGTCAGAAAGCAACATAGAAATTCAGCATGTGGAAAAGTGCGTAAATAAAAAAGCTGGCAAGCAAGTATGTCAGTTAGTAAGGTAACAAGCAAATCAATAATTAACTTGATAAGTAAGCAAGCAAGATGGCAAATTAAATAGTCAAGCAATGAGTAAGCATGTTAATGGAAAGGTCAATAAGAAAATGAGTAAGTAAGAAATTAAGTAATAAAGTTAACAACTAAGTAGGTAAGTCAGTGTGTGAGTAAATAAGTGAGTAGGTTAGAAATAAAGTAAGCATGGAAGAACATAAGTAAGTAGGGAATTAAATGTATAAGCAAGTAAGTAATAAAGTAAAAAAGCTGGTAAGCAAGTAATCAAATAAATACATTAGTAAGTAGGTAAGTAAGCATCTTAGCAAGTAAGTAAGAAAGTTAGCAAGGTAAGTATGAAAGTTAGCAAGCAGGCAAGTAAGTGAATAAATGGGAAGTAAGTAAGAAGTTAAGAAAGTAAGCAATGAAGTATGAAAGCAAGTTGCTAGATGAAGTTAGTAAAGTGAATAATCTCATTATTAAATCAGTGAGTAAGAAAGAAAAAGCAAGTAAGCAAGTAAATATTCAAGCAAATAAGTCTGCTGGTCAGTCTCTTTTATTTCCTCAAAGAGTTTTACACACCAAATGAAACACACCCGGGTAAAAGACAGTTATTCTATCATATTTTTCATTGTCAATTCTGATAATTGGAGGCTTTGAAGGAACAGTAAGTTAACCTTGCAGTGCAGCTGCCAAGCTTCAATCTACAGCCCAAGTAGAAATAATCGATAGTTGCAGCCCTACTTACACACTCCATCTTTGCTAACTTAATTCTCACTCACCAACTAACTTTATTGCGTCCTTGCTTACTGTCTTGAGCAGCCCAAAGTGGCAGAACCCAATCAGAGTCCTTTAGAGCAGGAAGAGGTGGAGCTATAGGTGGGGACGACAGCAGGAAGTGACTGCTCGCACAGAGGTTAGCATGGATGCTGACAGCTTCAGTCGCAGTTTAATCAGATCAGGACTGCAGAAAAGATATTATCACTCCACGTTCAACATTTTTTGGCCAGAGATGTATAGTGACTTATTCTTTTCACTGCTGCAGAAGCGCTCAACTACAACATTATCTAATTTGCCATTAATGAATTTTAATGAATTTGATTGACAAAACGATCATCCAGTGCACCAAATACACCAGTTTGCGGAGAAGCTTATTGCCGGGTCAATAACTAGCTTTTATGTGCAATCACTGTGCCGTTCCTTGTTTTCTCTTTTGCAGCTTTAAAGCATTTTTATTTGGAATCATAAGGGGGGACAAAGTATTGATTTTAGAGACAAACTGCAGGTATTACTGGTCAGATAGATCATGAGTATTACTCATTATAATGAAAATGACTGGTGTCTTGGGATCACACTGGTAAACAATATCCTTCATGTAAAGAGTGAATATAACTGTCACCACTTTCTGCTGGCCTTTGCTGTCTACACACAGCCTCAGACACAAACACACTGCGCTGAACAAAGCTGCAGGTCTGTTTAGATGCAGAGCGTTTTTATATAGTGCTGACTCAGATGCTCTGCAGACGGGCTGAGCTCTTCATATATTCATGTCTGTGTTTGTACCTGTGTGTTTGTGTCATTGTGCATGTGTGTTTGTGCATGTGTGTGTGTGCCTCAGAAGGCAGTAACTGCTGCCAGCCCACATGACTAACTGAATTTTAACCCTGACACAAACATCAACACAACACAGCAAACAGAGAGCCTGCCAGAGCGCAGCGCCTCCTGCTGTTCCCTCAGCTGTGACTCAAAACCCAACACCATGGGAGCAGAGCATGCTGGGAAACACTTTGTGAATCACTGCTCATAGGGGGAGTTCAGTTATCTCAGGTACATTCACAACCGGAGCTTGGTGCTATAAAAACATGGAGGCACATGTGGAGAGTGAGAAAGCTGAGGATCTCATTTCCTGGACCCCAGAGACCTGCTAACAGTCTGCACTTCCTTTCATTACCTTCTGAACTGGGTGATTAGACACCAAACTGAATGCACTTTAGTGAACTTGTTCCCACGTTGCCTTGACAATACATCCCTAGTGACAATCTTCTATCAAGCAGAACTCAACATCATCTAATCAGCACCCCACAAGGTTTATCTGTTAAACAGAGCTGGGTATTTTTACTTCAAAAAGAGAGCACTACAGAGTGAACATATAAATGCAGCTTTCAGCATCCATTAGAGGCTTTTAAAGTTCAGTTTAAGAATATATACTTGATAAAGATCAGAGGTTCCGACTGTCAGCCTCTTAAGCCTTTTTCAGACACCCTACCCTGATATTATCAGGATAATGTCCAGGTAGTTTGCTGTAGTTCACTGACATAGTTGGTCAGACTCGCTCCTCTAAGCAGGAGGTGTCCCCTGCTGGATTGGGGAGAAGAGGTCAGTGGGGGGTGATCAAAACTTATATCCTAATTTCATTGGTTCATGTTAAAAAGCATATCAACACCATCAACGGAAGACTTGAGAGGAGCACTGTAGCACACAGAAGTGAGTATGAAGCAGTGTCACAACGAGTGCGACGATAACACCGGAGGCAGAGAGCTGCAGTGTTTTAGCTCCCTGTCCAACAGCAGTGTGAGACGGCTCTATGTACGCATGAGAGACCTGGAGGTGATTGTTTTAGGGCAGATGTTCTACGATGATGTGCAGGTGAAACAACACTTTTCAGCGTTCAATTGCATTTGAGTGTTTATTACTCTCAAATAAATCAAATAAACTTCCTCAACAGCAGCAGTTGTCTCTATCCATCATGGCAAGTCTGCCTTTCCTGTTTTCCTACCAGTTGCACAGGATGAAGTCATCGCCCTACCACTTGCCCTCACTGAATTATACTGATTATATGCTGCTGTGATTATGCTTAGAAGACATACAAGGGGCTCAACAATGACATTTTTTTGAGAATGGGCTTTTAGTCCGTTACGGTCACATGCTACTACTTATGTGGACTGAAAGGACCGATGTCCGGCAAGAATAACTGTCTTTGCTTTTAATAATTGTTAGATTGAGCTTCTGAGGCAGAAGAACACGGCACCTTTAATAAACTCTCAGCATACACAGAAATGCTCTTTAAAGAAAATTCCCCTTCAAAACACTGTTTTTTACTTCCTGGGGTTTATGATGTCATAGCTATACAAGCTCCACCTACATGTGTGTTTTCTGCTCCTCACAGACAGATGCCTGTAACTCCTCCTCTCCCTTCCACATCATTTGGGCAGCCAATCAGCACAGAGTTCATCAACATAGCCCCTTGTAGCCCCGCCCCCTGCGAGCATTTCCTTTCCAAACCAGAGGGACAAAGAGCATCTGCTCCTCTACAGAGAGGACAGTTGTCCTTTATCTTATCAACTTAAATCAAATCCTTGCTTAATAGACGCCCATCACATGATGTTAATCATCAAACACACCAGGACAAGGGACCTGAAATGACAGGGTTTGACCAGTAACGGAGACTTGCTTTTCTTTGTATTTAGAAAAACTTCCCTCCAGTTTACGAGAACACTGACCATATCAAACCCTGCTCCTAAGAGTGAGAGTGTTGGTGCGTCCCCACCAAGCAGTCCTGTTCAGTTCAGCTCAGTACACAATTAGAAGTGTTTCAGCTGTCAAGTGAGGGAAAATGGTACCCACACAACTGATCCGTGCTGTCCCACTTTCTGGCACCCGTCCGAAGGGTGAAACTTCAAATGCTGCAGTCTGTTGATTCGTTATTAGAATTGTGACCTGAGGACCTGAGTGAGAGACTTTTATCACTTTTTCTATAAAAAATGTCTGCACACCTTCTTTGCCATTTTGGAGAGGAGGAAGTGCGGAGGGGGTTGAATGCAGTTGGCGCCACCCTCATTTTCCAGCTCACATCCTCGGCCTCAAGTGAAGGGACAGCTGGCAGTGAAAAGCAAACAAGATCAGGACTAACTTAACTGCACTGGACTGGACCAGACCACTCAGGGGAGATGCACATACTCACAACTCTACGGCTGCCAGATGCAGTGATCAATTGGTGACAGAATAAGGAGAGAGATGGATTTTACAAAGGGATGTACTCGACAGATATTGGTCTGAAAAGTGGAATATCAGTACAGGCCAATACTGAAAGTTTTGCAGACATCGAATTCACACATTGGCCATAAATCAGCATTCATTAACAAAATACACAAATGCACCATAATACTATGGCTTTTTGCTATTTGGTTTGGGTTTTACATGAACTCTCTTTGTGTTGATTACAAACAAACCAAAGACAAAGATCAAGTAGTCTTTCTCTAAATGACATGACCAAGCTACGATGTAGTACTGTTGATTTAACTATTTCAGCATTTCATTGGTGCAATTCCATACAGCTGTTTGTGCTCCTGGTGTGTGATTAATAAGCTTTAATTAAGTTTCACCTTAAAATGAATATGGTTTTGAGCTCAGCCTACAGGAATCCATCATTTCTTTAACAAAAGATTGTCAAAAAGAAACCTATATTTGGCACCAAATCTTGAACATTGTTACTCGCTTTCAGATGATTTCAGACTTGCTTACATTTATGTAATCCTCCAGTCTGCATGACCCTGGGATGTCTGATTTTACAAGTCTGAACAGCGATGTTATAAAAGCAGAAAAAAATTAACTGGCAACAGAGAGCTGGAAGTCAAAGTGATGCCAGAGGAAACTAGCAAGGTCACAAAAGAGGTAAAATCATGACTGCAGTGAAGGTAACAGATGATGACAGAAAAGTGTTTTATTGATGAGACAGGGACACCATGTTTCAGGTCTGTGTGTTTTTGTGTGTTTTTGTGTGCTTTGGGTTCCTACCTGGCTCTCGGAGCAACAGCTGAGCCATCGCCTGTGTGCTGCCAGCTGAGTTTTCAGCCACACACTGATAAAATCCTTCATCAGATTTCACCAATCCAAGAATCTGCAGGTTACTGCCATCCTGTAAACACATAAACACACATATCTTTAGGGATTACATACTTTGTTTATCTGTAGTAACTTGAGAGATTATCAAGGAGATGTACCTGGATTTACTCAGTTTTAGCACAAGTACATGGCTGTTAAATCTGATTTTATACTTGCAGCAAATTAAACTGAAATACAGCACCTTTGCCGGCTGAACTGAAGCTTTTTTAACTCTGCTGCTGCTGAATTTCCCCTCTGGGGATCAATAAAGGTTTATCTTATAGCAGAGGTCAAATCCCCCTGACTTTGTTTGGGGACCTTTTACTTAAAAATATTTATTCCAATGTGGGAATGCAGCAGTGCTGCTGCATCACACCAGACGGGTTGCTGGTTTGATTCCCCCAGGGCCTCTCTGTGTAAAGCTGTGTAAAGTTTGTATTTCCCTTGGTGCATCCATTTATTTCATCCAGGTACTCTGATTTCCAAACTAAAACATGCTTCAAGTGAACTGATGACTTGAAAAGTGAGTGTAAGTAGTTGTCTTTCTCTACATGTCAACAGACCTCCAAACTTCATGTGGCCTTCAGATTAGCTCAAGAACAGTGCGCAGGGAGCTTCATGGAATGGGTTTCCATGGCCAAGCAGCTGCATCCAAGCCTCCCATCACCAAGTGCAATGCAAAGTGTCGATGCAGTGGTGTAAAGCACACTGCTGGACTCTAGAGCAGAGTAGACATGTTCTCTGGAGTGATCAATCACGCTTCTCTGTCTGGCAGTCCAATGGATGAGTCTGGGTTTGGCGGTTGCCAGGAGAACGATACTTGTCAGACTGCACTGTGCCAAGTGTAAAGTTTGGTGGAGGGGGGATTATGGTTTGGGGTTGTTTTTCAGGAGCTGGGCTTGGCCCTTTAGTTCCAGTGAGAGGCCAGGCCTTCTCGTCCAACATCAGTGTCTGAACTCAAAAATGCGCTTCTGGAAGAATGGTCAAAAATTCCCATAAACACACTCCTAAACCAGAGGAAAGCTTTCACAGAAGAGTTGAAGCTGTTTTAACAGCAAAGGGGCCAACATCATATTGAACCCTCTGGATTAAAGCAGCACTGCAGATCTTTTGAGCCTTCAGATATTCTCTCCAAAGTCTGTTCAGTGGAGCTCGGCGCTGTAACAGAGAGAATGTCCCCGCCCCCTTCCCCCCACAGCGCTCTCCTGCTCTGTTTAGGGGCTATGTAACTTTTGCTCCCGTGACGGGGACACATATCGCAAGATGCTGCGAGAAGTGCAAACTGCTTTACGGCACTACGCGAGATTTGGCTTCCAGCTAAAGAAGCCGGTGTTTTGCATGTGGTAGTAGCAGCCATGGCATCAGCAAAGCGTGCGAGGAGGACTCTTTCTCCAGATTCAAGGGCCAAAAAGAGACTATCGGACAACACAAGGAATAAAACTAGAATTAACATTGGAGCCCACTTTGCTCGGTGGCGAGAGCGTCAGGAGATGGAAAATTACAAGACGGACGCCGAGCTTGCAAAGTTACTGCTGGAGAGGTAAGTTATGTTTTCGTCGGGTTTTCCCCCGTTCAACACTTGGTTTCAGTCGGTGGTTGCTCCGTGGCATTGCATGCTTTGTGTAACTTGGCGGACGTTGTTTTGTCACTAAATGCTACCAGCGGTTATTTGATGGTGAGTTTCTCAGATTGCTGGAGATATTCATGGCGCCGTAACACTCGGTCATTCACTATTTCACTATTTCTTCTATGTCTTCAGACGTCCTGTCAACTCGCTTCTCCTGGCTCTGTATGTCAACAAATGCACGTTGCTGTGAGGCGCTGTGTTACGACAGTGCAATTACACCCAACGACCAGAGAGGCCCCTTGAGAGCAGACAAACCTGAATCTTACATAGTGGGGCTTTAAGAATGAATTCAAGTTCACATGTGTGTGAAGGCAGATGAGCCAATACTTTTAGAAATAAAGTGTATAGCTATGCCTCCATTAAAACCTGATCAGGAAACCCCAATATCTGTAAAGTCTTCAGTTTGACTCACCACGATCTGAAAATAATCACTGGGGATGACTTCCTCTCCGTTCTTTATCCAGCGGACTGTCGGTGGAGGATTCCCTGTCACAGCACACTCCAGCTCAATGTCCGTGGACTCGTAGGCGTACGTGTTGGTCGGGTAGTTCAGGAACTGAGGCGGCACTGCAGAGACAGATGAAACCACACCGCACATCAAACATCAGAGCCAACACAGGCACAACCATAGCCAAATACTTACAGTGTTTCTGTAAAGGTTGTTTCTTTGTCCAGACTCTTTCTCTGTTCTCCTTCAGCACTGGACCACATTAGCAAATTTCTGCAACAAGCTCAGTTGACTATAAACCAATTAAGATAATTACAATCTGAGTCCTGAGCTTATTACAGAGGGGCGGCATGTGCCTGATCTCATTAGCTTCCATGGATCATTACACGTCTTTTTGTCTGTCATTTGATGTTTTCAGGTGTTTACCCAATGTTTTGACTGAAAACAATCAGGTTGTACATGAATGATAGTAATTCAGAGGAGTACAGCAGCACAGCAAAGCTTTCTGTTGTTTGAGCAATCTCGTCAGAGAGCAGAGGATTGTTTACGTGCCTAAAATTATAAGTACAGAGAAAATGTCAAGAAATTTTAAATATAACAGAATAGTTTCTTCATACTTTCGTCTTTTGAGTGCAGCAGATGTTGAATAACTGCAATTCTGTCTTTAGTATGTTATTTATCTTGGCTGTTTTTGGGTCAGAGGCAGGTACACCCTGGACTGGCAGCAACTAATCACAGGGTTGGCATAAAGAGTCCCATTCTCAGCTCACAGAGGAAGATCCCAGCTCAGGTGTAAACCCGTAACTTTCTGACTGTGTGGTGACAGACTTTGTCAAACTTTGTCAGACAGTTCGTAAACTTGGGTAAACTGTCCACATGCTCAAAATAATGTAAAGAGGAGGGTGAGGACGGTGCCATGCTGTTGCTCTAGCATTGTTGAACGCTGTCTCTGAGAGCATAGATGTCAAACAGGGGCCATTTTGAGTCTGAGCAGAGACGAGGATGAAGCCTGAGGGGCCTCATGTGGCAGAGAACACTGTGGTGACGCTGTCAGTGCCGCGAGATGACAAACACTCAGCCTGTCAGTGAACACACACATGCAGTCACAAGCACACACAGAGAAATGTCCTGTAACTGTCAGCAAACACACACACACACACACACACACACTCATGATGTCACGGCCTCCTGAGCACGGATAAATAAAAACAAACGCTTAGATGGAAACTGAGTGTAACACGCACATGTGGCTGCTGAGTATGTCAAACAAAGAAGAGAAAACAGAAGAAGATGGGAGGCAATACGAGGGAGAAAAGGGAAGAGGAGGAGAGAGGGGGCAGAGTAAGGAAGGAGGTGAGGAAGAAATGAATGTGGCAAGCAAGGTAGGAGAAAGAGGAGAGGGAAGAGAGGTAGGGATGAGGAAAGGACATGAGAAGTAAGAGAAAAAAGGAAGGAGAAATAGAGGGAGGGAGACAGGAAAAAAGAAGGAAGGAAGGACTGAAGAGTAAAGAAGGGCAGGAAGAGAGGGAGAAGGAAGGACAGAAGACAGGGAAATGGAAAATGAGGAGGGAAGGGAGGAAGGAGACATAAGGAGGATGGAAGAACAGAAGAAAATTAAAAAGGGTGAAGGGGCAAAAGGAAAGAAGAGAAAGGGGAGAAAGGTGAGAAGAAAGAAATTATGAAAGAATAGGAATAAGGAAGGAAAATGAGGAAGGAAGGAAGGAGAGGGAGAGTGTAAGAGGAAGAAAGAAAGGAATGAAAAAGAAAACAGAAAACAGAAGGAAAGGAGGAAGATGAAACAGGAAAGTAGGGAGGGAGAAGGAATCAAGGACAGAGGGAAAAACAAGGGTAGAAGGAGTAAAAGAGTAAAAGGAGAGGAGGAAAAAGAAGAAGTAGGAAGTAAAAAGGAAGTAAGGGAGTATGGGAAGATGGTAGGAATAAGGTCAGTAGAGAGAAAAGGGAAGGAAAAATGATTTAAAGAATAAAGGGAAGTAGAAGGGAGGAACGAACAAATAAGTAGGAAGGGACAAGGAAAGAAGGAAGGAAGAGAGGACAGAATTAAGGAAGGAAGAGGTGGGCAGAAAAAAAGGAGAGAAAGAAGGGAATGAGTGAAAAACAACGGGAAAGAAGAAAAAGGGGGACTGTTGGTGGGAAAGAAGAAAGAAATGAAGAATGGAAGCAAGTAGGGAAGTTGACAGAATATAGGACAGAGGAGAGAAAGAAAGGACAGATGAAGAAAAGGAAGGAAGGAGAGAAGGGGGGAGGACAGAAGGTAGGAAGGACAGAAGGAAGGATGAAAGGAATGACAAGGACAGAGGCAACATAGGACTAAAGTAAGTAAGGAGGATAAGAAGGATGAAGGAAAGGATTAAAGAATGGAGGGGAGAAAAGAGAGACAACAAGGGCAGAAGAAAGGAGAGGAAAGGAGAAGAAGAAAGGAAGAAAATTAAGGACAGAAAAAAGGAGGAAAGAAAGGAAAGAGGTGGGAATAGAGAAGGAATGAAGGACAAAGAAAGGTCAAAGGACACAAGTAATGGAAGAAAGTGGGGGAAAGGAAGAAAGGTATAAAGAAGGGGAGAAACAGAGTAGAAAAGAATTAAGGAAGAAAGTGAGGTAGGTAGGAAGGAAGAAAAACATCAGAAAGGAAAAGAGAGAGAGGAGAGAAGGTGGGAAGAAAGGGGTTGAAATGAAGACAACGAAAAGGAGTGAATGACTGAAGTAGGGAAAGTAGGAAGACAGAAAAAAGAGGATGGATGGGGAGAGAGATGGGGGTAGAAAGGTAGTAAGGAGAGGACAGACAGGAGGGTAGGAAGTGTGGAAGATAGGTTAAAAGAAGTAAGAAAGGCAATAGGGGGAGAAAATTTCAGAAGTTGAGAAATCACATTTCAGTACACCTACAAATTAAAATATTACAGGCTGACAAAAGTAACTGCAGCAGCGGAAAAATCCGCTGAAAAAGGTGCAAGATACAATACCAGCTTCCCCTAGTTCCTCTGTCCCTCTATTGTATCTTCACAGGCTCCCCCCTGAGGGATTGCCACCTTATTGTGGTCGAGGGGTTTGCGTGCTGCAGCGACCTTGAGAGCTAGAGCTATACTAGCAGGAGCTTAGTCTTCAGGTGGGACACCCAAGTTGGACAGGAAATAAATGGAGGACATGAGGATATTTATTTGTATAAAAGATAAAAAAGATCACATTAAACCCAGGAAACTAACAGAGGAGGTGATTTATATGAAAATCACAGAAGATGGATTTGAAAATGAAAAGAAGCAAAGACAGGTGAGAGAAAAAAGGGAGCAAAATGGAGAGCTGGATGGATGATGGAGAGGACAGGATGAGGAAGAGGAGGGTCTTAAGTTAGTAGGGGAGTTGAGTCTGCATCGATACATCATTATCTGGAGGTGTAACTTTATCACTGCAGTAATGCTCTAATTAAGAGCTAACGATTTCCTTTAAACTGAGCCGCTGCTACAGCTTCAACACAACAACAAACACACAGACATGGAGCACTACAGCCACACAATCATACACAAACACACACTGATACACAAAGACAGACTGCTCCATGTCTCCAGGAATTAGACCGAGACACTAACACTGCAGCAACAAGACCAGCAATCTAAATCAATCCAGGTCCTGGGCAGCTGAAGCTAAAGTTACGTAAATGCTAAAACAGACGATGTCTGCAGAAATAGAAAGAGCCAGGGTCTGAGATGTTTCCTGCAGGCTTCTCCAGGTTATTGCTTTAAAAAATCACAGGAAAAACTGCATAGACAACCCAACAAAAACCTGATGTCCCTGCCAAAGGTTGTCTCCTGCACAGAGGCATGAAACGAGGTATGCCAGGTATTTCTAAAATGTGTTTTCTCAAAATAACTTCAGGCAGAATGGCTGTGCTCAAAGCTGGGGAAACGCAGGGCGAAATATCTGAAGGATAACAATCCTAATTTCCTCTTTCCTGAAGGAGTTCAGTTAGTCGACTTTGATGCGCACAGGTCAAACCAGCTTATGCTTTACCCCCACATAAGAGAGAGGGGTGTCATAGCTGGACAATGAGCTTGGAAAAAGGTCTCGAATAATGTCCAACTTTAGCCAAACTGGGACTCCTGGAACTCTGATGGGTCACCCCATGTGCAAGTACAAATTTCTGTAGTGTAAGCCACTATTTGCCATGTAAGAGTTGGGATGAGATTTCTGTTCATGTTGTCCATCCACCCATCATCTATTCCACATCTATTTCCAGAGAAGGGGTACACCCTGAAGCAGTCGGCAGCCAATCACAGGGCCACATAGAGAGACAGATTCTTGTTCACACTCATACCTCAGGGCACTTTAGAGTCACCAACCAACCAAAGGAGCATGCTTTTGGTCTGTGGGAGGAAGCTGGAGTGCTCAGAGAGAACCCACGCATGCACTGGGAGAACATGCAAACTCTACACAGAAAGGCCCTGAACAACCCGAGGACTGAGCCAGATACCTTGCTGTGAGGCACATGCACTACCTGCTGCGCCCCTGTTCTGCCTGTTGTGTAGGAAATTTAAATTGATTAGAACTTTGATTTAACTCTTCAATCTGAATTAATATTTTTGAGCAGTCAAAGAAATAAATATAGAAGCTGCCACTTTGTCGTTTTTTATCTTTTGAGGTTTCTGCATCAAATTTTGCATGAACATCTGGTTCGACACAAAGATGAGCTCATTTCATTGTGTACAAGGCTGAAGGTCACTAGGCCTCAGGTCAATCCCTGGCTCATAGACATGATAACTGAAGGATGTACTGAGGCAGGGATGGGCAACTTCTGTTGGACCACACTAAGATTAGGGTAAAAAGACATTGTTAAATCATACATCTATCATGTCCACTTAATCTAACAAGCAAAATAAATCACATTGCATAGCATCACACGCCTGCTGTCCACACAACATCTGTAAATGTAACATTCTTAGTTCCCCTTGTAAACAGCAGATCATGTGCTTTAATTGTACAGGTGGAGAAGCAGAGGTGTAGCGCTTTGCATTAGCAAGTGCGTACTTGTCTATACACAGCCCTCTCTCAGTGTTGAAAGTGAAAGTCAGTCTTTTCACTTAATGGAATTGATGGATCCCTCTTAAAGGTTGGTATAATTAATACAACTATGTATGGAGAGATCAATCTAATATTAACACTAATATAACATTAACATTAACATCTATACTGAATATAATCTGGAGAGGACTGATGTTGATCAATATAGCAGCATCGAGCTGAACTGCCATTAAAATGGTTAAACTGGTCTAAAAGTATAAATTTATGTTAAATGGTGTAATTTCTGTTGATGGTTAATGCAGGATAGAGCACATGGAGTGGAGCAGGTCCACAGCAGAAGGTCATCCATGATTGTTTGTCAAGGTCACACTAAAATATGTGTGCTGTTAGCAGGAACTATGTATTTGATTTTGCTGATCTCTATTTTGTTGAGTAATCAACACCAAAAGACAACTAGCAAAACTACTGATACTTCAATACTCAACACTGATACTTCTAACCTAAATGTAAAACCTTGCTTAAGAGTTTTCAACCAATCAGACTACTACTAAGAAATCTCACTGCACTTTCACTTCCTGGACATCATTGACCTTCAGGGTCATAAACCCAGCAGGAGGTAGATGAGTTTACTGTCATATGAATTAAACTTCTAACAGGTAACACAGGATACAAGAGTTTCACTCTGTCAGAGCTCTGCTGCTCTCTTCTCAGATGTTACAGAAAATACAGAAAAGCTCTAAACAGCCTTCCATTACTCTGAAAAGAGGCTGCCCTGCGACCGATTACCCAGCAGCCTTTGTGTCTAAGGAGAACCCCAGTGCTGATGCTCTCTGCAGAGCTGCAGGTGTAACACTGATTACCTGGTCATCTGAGGAGACGTGTTAACAAAAGTGTTTGTGTTTCCAGGCAGGAAACACGAACACACTGCAGTGATAGAAACAGCTGAGAGCGGACATTCATATGGGAATGAGACACCTTTAACACTCAGCTGAGCTCCAGCAGGCGTGGCCAGGCTGACTCCACCTGCCGGAAAACAAACACTCTCACCTGGGTCAGCATCAGAGCAGAGTTATATGGTAATGAAGTCTGAGTAGAGACACATCACACAAAGCAGTAGGGGAGAGCAGGAGCTACTGTGACCTGCCTGAGCCACATGCACACACACATAAACACACACTGTCAGTAATACGGCCTCTCAGCTGAACACAACAACTCCACTCTGCATTCAGATGGAAATCAGCTCCATCGTCCATTTAGACCAACATCTGCTGCTCGCAGTGTGACGATAGCACCAGTGAAGGACGTCTTACTGCACACACGGCTAAAAGCAGACACACACCCACACACACACACACACACACAGAGCCGAATTTCAACTCTCGTTGAGTGAGAAAACTCGTTAGCCGCCTCTTTATATCTACACTTAACCACCAATTATCCAACATTAAGAGCATTCAGGCAGACGTGCTACACACACATAGACACAGACTTAGAAACACATAGGGACACACATATAGACACACACACACAGACACCCTTACCTTATCACCCAGTGTGTGGCGTGATGTCAGGAAGAGTTAATGAGGTGTTTAAAGCCACAATTGTTCAAGAGTGAGTAGCTAATGTTGCTGTTAGCTGAGCTCCAGAGAGTTTATTTGTATTTGATGCTTTTTCTCTGTTTGGCCATTTTATTAGGTACACCTTCCAGCACTGGGCTGGACCCTGGTTGGCCCCAGAGCTCCTTAATCCTTCATAGCATAGACTCAACAAGGCACTGGAAAGATTCTCAGAGGTTTTGGTCCATACTGGTATGATAGCATCACACAGTCCTCTCCACCTCCACCACATCCCAAAGGTGCTCTGTTGGATTGAGAGCTGGGTTCTGTGAAGGCTGCTGAAGGAATTTATTTTATTTAATAGGGATGATGCAGTTCAAAAGTTTCAGGAGAAGACATGAAGCCGATGTGCTGCACAAAGAGTTTATAGCTATTGCTAATTTCCAACTCCTGCCCTTAAGCTCGCACCAAATGCGAAAAAAAATATTGCCATCATGCCTTTGCGCCTCTAAATTTCACACAGTGTCCAAGAAGAATATATACATGAGGCAAAGTTTCACCCCTCAGACCGAAAGGGGACGAGAGAAGGGGGCAGGCCTTTCTCCTTACAGCAACCTGTGTTTCTTCCTTCTCAATCGATGATCAACATGATGGCTGTTTCTACAGTCACCGTCTTCCTCCTGTTCTCAAAAACCAGAAGCTAAATGTTCCAGAAAAGTCTGAATTAGAAACACATAGATTTGATGATTCATAACATCCTTCAGTGCTGTACATGGAGAGTTTCACCACAATGTCACGATGCTCCTCCCATTGCTAAACCTGCCCGGCTTACTCGCTGTTGTCCCAGTACGATCACGGACCCTCTCCCATTATGCAATTAAAGGCATCACTTCACTCTAATCTCTCTGCCTGTTAACCCCATGAAAGTGGACCTCCTTTGGGTCTCTGCATGAAAGCACTGTTTGGATAATCCTGTTAAAATTACTCTGAAATAAACACTCTCAGAGAATCTGAGGCTTATTCTCAGAGTCACCTTGATTTGCATGTGTGTTGTGCTGAGCATTCAGGTGACTATGAGCAGTTGTTATGGGGGCAGGAAAGTTCACACGATTTTTAAAAATGTATCCAAAATAACAAATAAGGCTTCTAATTGTTATACTATGAGCTGGAAATACTGAAACGAGACATTGTCGAATAATTTAGGCTGAAATATGCAGTGAGTCTATTTTCAGTGGGAGCTACTTCAGCTTCACGTCAACCCTCGCCACGCAGATCGATCAACACAGGAAAACAAGCACTCAGAGTTTCCGGGTCATTTCCGAATACAGTGGAATAGTGGAAATAATGTTGACGCACATCAGTAAATCAACATCAGACAGGAAACACAACCTGCTGATTACATGTTGCTCTTACTGTTATCTCATAAGGCCGTAGTTACCTCATGACGTTTTGATTCTTTTGTGATCTTTATGATCTTGTGTTTTAAGCTTCCAGGCCTGCACTCCATTCTGCAATGCTGAAATACGCTCCCAGTGAGCGAGGACGCATGGCATTGATCAGAACAAAGCCACTTTACAGACGTGACGCAGTTGGGCTATGTGGAAATCCTGGGTTAGGAGAACCACAGTTTGGTCGTGCTAGCAATGCTAACTATATCCACCCTCTCCTTAACAATGCCTATTAATGCTACATTAGCTTGCTCAGTGTTGTCATATTTTGCCAAATTCATGCCCCAATTCACTGGTTTTTGGTTCTCCTCTTGCTCGGTTCTTGTTTAGCTTGGATGTCTTTCACACCCACTGTTAGCTATAAGCTTGGGTTCACCTGACAGAAAACAGAGAACTCCTGTTTTTTGACTCTTTGGTTCATACCTGAGTTAGTGCAACCTTTCACACCATCCCAAACCAGCCCAACTTTCCAAAAGATCAAACCAGGACCACAAGTGTCTGTTTTGAATGTGACCTAAAATGATCACATGGTTAAGGTTAACAGATATTTGGAAAATAAATAATTGTGGTCTAGAATGTGCATTAAATTGGCAATTTTTAGATTTCCAGCCAAGATTAATGGGCCAAATTTGTCAGGTTGCTGGAGTGTTAACGCCAGAAGATCTGTGATCCTTTTGCGAGAGGGAAAATAATAAGAAAAAAATAAAACAATTCTTTGTCTTACAGGGGATCCTGAAACCCTTTTGGATCCCTAGGAAAGAAAAAGAGTTCACCAAAAGTTATTCAAAATACCCATACCTAAAGACTGTTGCTCTTTTAAGTGTATTTCACATTTGTATTTACAGGTCTTACTTATTTTATACATCGTATTAGGCTGAGCTGTATTTAAACTAAAATGGACCTAAGCAAATATGCATCTTTTAAATTAGGCAGAGCAGAGAAACGTGAAGTCAAAAGAACATCATGTCCAATGGTCCTCCCCCGCAGCAGACTGCAGTGACTGGTTGCAAATTAGAAATTTCCAGAAGCATTCAATGGCAGAAAAAGTAAGGATTTTTATTCAGCATCTGCTTCCAGTTCATAAAAGCAATTTATTCAGTGTTGTGCAGCGAGAGAGGCAGAAACCTCTATTTGTCCTTGTCAATGAAAAAGTACTTGTTTTCTCACATAAAGTGACACTGAAAAGTAATTATTTTCTATCAAACTGAGGCTGCTGTGCTGTCTGAGTGTGAGCAGGAAAACTTCAGCACCAGCAGACACCTCCTCATTACAGGAGCCACGCCGCTTACACACTGATGTACATTCTCGCTCTTTGTTTTCTCTTTACATCAACATTCATTTAGAGGACAGAAAAGTCACTGAGTGGGAACAAAACCAGTCTGAATGTTAATCTGCACATCAATATTTGGAGGAGCACAGAGACGGACGTGTGAGATAAGGATATGGTCAAATCTGAAGATAACTGAATCATATATATGTGCTCGGTTATTGGTTTGTTTAAAACAACAGTGTGGGCAGAACACACCTTACTGTGCTCTCTTTACAATGGCACTATGTCAGACTACTCCAACAAAATCTGACAAACTGCTGTCACTATAACTGTGATCCTGACTAAACATCACATGCTGCAGAGGAGTCATTTTCTGCTTTCTTTGTAGCTGTATGTGGGTTCAGCAGGTCGAAGAGTCATCGTGGCTTCAACAAAGGACTATGTAAAAAAAATATCAAAATAAATTATGTTAAAACACATTACCACTCTCTGGTCTTGGTGATGTTGTCTTATAATAGCTGTCCACATCATAACGTGCTTTTATTTTTCATTATGACATTGCATCACCAGAACACCGAGCATGATCAGCATGAATGATTCTTCCCCCTCAGGGAAGCTGTCTTTGTGACTGTTATTGCTGAAGTCAAGGATTAAGCCAATCAGTTCATCACAATACATTGACCAGACTGATAAGCTGACCTGGTATATCAGCAAATACTGCTATAAGAGGAGGCTCTCTGATCGGTTGTTCAGTGGACCAATCAGAGAGCCAACAAAGTCTCAATTAGCCTAGCCAAATACTGTTATGTCTGTAAGCTACACTATCACCCCATGAGGGAAAACTGAAGAGTTTGGGGGCCTGTATAACATCCCACAGGTAGATGATGAAGGAATGATGTAAGTCAGGTGGACAGCAACAGGAGACATTATCCACGTCAGGTCAGGGCGCAAGAAAGGTTCTGACCTGCCAGTCTCGTTAAATTGGAGTCATGATGTCCTGGATAAGAGCGTTGGTTAGGGAGCTGGTTAATATTCAGGCCAAACGGAAATAAAAAATCAGATTAAAAATATTCATTAATGATGCATAAATCTGAATATTTAATATTCTAGTGATAGCCCTTCATTAAAAACTTAATACCAAAAGAAACCTTTACAAGCTCCACAACAGAACAGCTGTCTTACAGCCCAGTGCTCGTAAATGTGTTGATAAGATATGCTGGGGGGGGGGGGGGGGGGCATGACCACACACTGACAGGGACGTAGCTAACCTTGGCTGTGGGCCTTCTGAACTGGTTCCTATGTCTCCTGGTATGATGATTGGCCATCCCAGGTGCCAGTCCAAATGCCTGCACTGGTGCCATGTCAGAGGTGGGGTCCATGTAAAAATCAACATGGCTTTCCTTGCTCAGTGTTGTTAATGTGGAAAAATGTGTTTTGGTCTGAACTGAACTTAAAACCTTCTGCTGTGTCATCATTCACATACAAGTACAGGAGGTGCCACTTTCTAGTTTTTTTAAGATAGGATGGGGGTTGGAATATGAATTATGATTCGTGTTTGGGTATAAAAAGGTCCATTATACTCTATTATTGATAAAAGTGTTTCCACATTTAAACATCTATCCATCCTCGATTCCACTTATCTTCGGGCGTGTACATATATATACAAATACATACATCCAACACCCAACATGAATCCATATAGCCAATCATTAATCCCTCATCATGGCAGCAAGAAAAAACCTTCTGTTAAGCAGCAGGAAATCTTGAATGTGGACCCCAGTCTCATGATGAACAGCAAATCCACACCATGCTGTGTTGGGTGTGTGGGCAAAGGGAGGGAGGTAAGTGGAGACAAGTGGACTAAAGTAAGAACTAAAGCTAGTGACAGATCCATGGACCAACCTGTCTTCATCATATTTATCTCTGCTGAGTATAAATTTATGAGAGGTTAGTCCCTTTGAGATGCAACATCTGGTTTTCAGGAGGGTCCTCATGTCTGTTTGATTGTAGTGATAGTTTTTTTATAGAAGTATCAATAATAATCATGAAAAGAGAAATAATCTAATATTTACATTAACATCTATGATGATTATAAGGTAGAGATGAATGACGTTGAATAATACAACAGCATCAAAATGAGAATTTATAAGTGATGTATTTTCAGCTGATGGGGGGGCAGAGAATTTGAATTGGCACTATACAAATAAAGATTGATTGATTGATTAATTGATGTGGCTTATCTCTGTCGGGGTCTTGGGGGGCTGAAGTCTATCCCAGCTGACATTAAGTGAGAGGCGGGTGCACCCTGGATCGGTCGCCTGACAATCACAGGGCCACATAAAGAGACAGACGACTGCTCAAGCTTACACTTACACCTAAGGGCAATTTAGAGTCTACAGTCAACCTAATGAGCATGTTTTTGGTCTGTGGGGGGAAGCCGGAGTGCCTGGAGAAAACCCCCACATGAACGTGGAGAACATGCAAACTCCACAAAGAAAAGCCCTCACCGGCCCGGGGATCAAACCAACAACCTTCTTGCTGTGAAGTAAATGCACGACACACTGGAACCTGATGGAGAAACTAGTATCCACATGATTGGTTTCCTCATAGGGACAATTTTGTGTTTTTGGGGTATTAATCTTTAAAGAGGGGACACGACACACAGATTGAGAACCACTTCCATACAGAGGATACATTAGACCCTCCCATCTGGCCTACTCATTTATTTGTCATGAGAGTTAGATGATGTAGAATACAGAGAGTCAGTGTCTGTATTCACAGGTGCTGGTCCCTCACACATCCTTCTTTAATGACAAATGGTTTGCACTTTAAATCCTGGACCCCTTTTTTCATGGAAAACCAAAGTTTATGAGGACTAAGTAATGCTGATGATCAGTGCAGGTACAAATACTGACATCTAGGTACAAAATACTTCATCACTGCATTTTTTCTTCTCTCATTTAGAGCCTGAAACTTGGAAACAGCAGTTTGATCAGTCTTTGGGCTAATCTGTGACAGTTTGTGCACCAGACCTGCAGTCCCTCTCCCTGCATGCAGAGAGCAGCGTCTGGGGAATGACATCATTTTAATTCACCTGAAAAGTTTGTGATTAAGTCATTTTCATCTCACATGTTTAAAAATGACTAAATTACTTCTGTAGCTTTAAAGTTATGTTATAATGCAGCGTTTATTAGCCTGAGCAATAGGATGAAGCCTTGTGGTGACTTTAACTGAATCTGTGTGATTTTATGTTGATACAAAATGAGATTAAGTGCTCAGACTATCTCTGCTTGAACATTTTTAACATACTTTCACTTATGTTTCCTCCTGTTGACTTTTAATGCGACATCTGAACAGGTTGGATTCAATCAAATTGTTGATATTTTACTCTAACTTTTTTATAAATTTAAGATAAAAACTAAGGACTTGGTTATTTTTCAAATTGCTCACAGTCAAACTAGCTCAGATTTGGCTGCTTTATGTCGGCCACATGCATGAAAACATAAACTGTATTCTGAATAATATGCTGAAGTTTAAAGCAGCACTGCAGATCTTTTGAGCCTTCAGATATTCTCTCCAAAGTCTGTTCAGTGGAGCTCGGCGCTGTAACAGAGAGAATGTCCCCGCCCCCTTCCCCCACAGCGCTCTCCTGCTCTGTTTAGGGGCTATGTAACTTTTGCTCCCGTGACGGGGACACATATCGCAAGATGCTGCGAGAAGTGCAAACTGCTTTACGGCACTACGCGAGATTTGGCTTCCAGCTAAAGAAGCCGGTGTTTTGCATGTAGTAGTAGCAGCCATGGCATCAGCAAAGCGTGCGAGGAGGACTCTTTCTCCAGATTCAAGGGCCAAAAAGAGACTATCGGACAACACAAGGAATAAAACTAGAATTAACATTGGAGCCCACTTTGCTCGGTGGCGAGAGCGTCGGGAGATGGAAAATTACAAGATGGACGCCGAGCTTGCAAAGTTACTGCTGGAGAGGTAAATTATGTTTTCGTCGGGTTTTCTCCTGTTCAAGACTTGGTTTCAGTCGGTGGTTGCTCCGTGGCATTGCATGCTTTGTGTAACTTGGCGGACGTTGTTTTGTCACTAAATGCTACCAGCAGTTATTTGCCGGGGAGTTTCTCAGATTGCTGGAGATATTCATGGCGCCGTGACGCTCGGTCATTCACTATTTCACTATTTCTTCTATGTCTTCGGACGTCCTGTCGACTCGCTTCTCCTGGCTCTGTATGTCAACAAATGCACGTTGCTGTGAGGCGCTGTGTTACGACAATGCATGTGGATTAAATTAATCAATGGATAACATCAATACCAGGTTATGAAATTGATGCTACACTTATATTTACAAATGTATTGATAACACGACGTAAACCGCCCGTTAGTCTCTCCCGTCTGATCAGGACGACAGGCACACATATTATGCACATATGGAGAAAGCGCACATACACCACTGTGAGCTCCCAAAACTAGAGAAAAGTTAAACAGGGCTGAGATAAAACAGACAGAGACGGACGGGAGGACTGACGGAGTTCAATATGATTGATAAACGAACCAGCAGACACCGCGGTGCGCTACGTAACGGCACAGCCGTGCGTCCTAACGCGCACACACCTTCAGGTCTGTGTGGACAGGTCTGACTCTGTCTGTAACTACACAGATAAAAGTGTTTCCCTCAAGTTTTTATGGAAGAAAAGAATCAAACACTAGTTAATCAAACAGGCGCACTACTGATTTATTTATAATGATTTAGGGGAGACCGGGGATGGTTGTAGCACTAGAAGAGTTTGAACACCACAGTTTTCTCCTGTCAGGTATAAGATAGGGGTCACATGGTGATTTCATTTTTCCTCCCTGATCACATACAGGGGCCGTCAAGGCTGGAAACTGTAGCGTGTGGACTTTACAAAGAAAATAATGTTAAACAAGAAATGAACTACATTTTGCTTAGTTCTAAGACTTATTGTGACTGACACTGTTCTCTTTCAGGCAAATGTAATGCATTTCTTTCTTTCTAATTCAGAAAACTTTGCTCAAACAGCAAAGCTAAACAAAGCTAAACATTGGCTGATAGGGGTGGGCTGGGTTGGAAACAAACAGAAAAAAAAGTAGGCAGTTCAAATCTACAAAAATTCAGTGAAAATGCTGGTGCTGGCTGGCAACTTTTTTGACAGATGCTGGTGGGGAAAGAGTTAATAATAATAATTTACTTAATTTCTTTGTCTCAGAAATTCATTACAAGAATAGATATCATTTAAGGTTTTAAAATGTATCTCTTTAGCTTTTGGTGATATCGGTAGACTGAGGCATCTGGTTTTTATTCTGATGAAAATTTCTTTCGGATAATCTTTTAACACTTTTTTTCTTTTTAATGGTAAAGGGAAGAGATTAGGGGCTCTATTTTCTTGGACCAGGCGCAGGCAGGCGCCCTGCCCTGCGCTGCGCCTGCGCTGCGCCTGCACCGCGCCAACTGGGTGTGTCCAGGGCATTTTGCAATTTTCGAGCACAGCGCAGTCCAGCACTGCCAGGCACAACCATGCCTCCGTCCCTCTCACCGGCACAAGTGGCAGAGAGGGAGGAGAGAAGGTGGGAGTGGGTTTAACACAGCCGAGTCTTCACCAATCAAATGAACGCCTCTCCTCGCCTTTAAATGCGCTGCGGGCGAGGCACAGTGACAATTTCACCTCATTATGGACGAAGACAGCAGCCGCTCCAGGCAGCCAAACTTCTCCCAGGAGGAAACTGATGTGCTGGTCCGGGAGGTCCAAGCTCGCAGCACAAGAATATATGGTAATACAAACAGACCTCCACGGGCTGATGATGCAAAACAGCCTGGGAGGAAGTTACTAATATTGTCAATCAAGTTTGCCCACATATTCTGAGAACAGCTGTCCAATGTAAAAAACGGTTCAATGATGTAAGGAGAAGGGCCAAACAAAAGCTGTCAGATCAAAGAAGGCACACGGTGGCCACCGGGAGCGGCCTCCACCAGCCTCACGATGAGCTCAGCAGAGCACATCACGGAGTTTCCATTACGACAAACGTCTCTGATCTGACATCAGATGTGACGGGACAGTTAATATAGATACAATGTATATGCTGGTTCAGACGGTTACATTAAATAGTGGTTGCTGTGAATGTTTATTGCATTGAAATGTGCCTGACACTCCGGATACCTACCTGTGAGGTTTTGGTGACGTGTGCGCACCGTGCGCCTGTCAGCCAAATTACCACTGCACCAAGCGCACTTTGCCTGCACTGAGAACAGACCAGGTTGGAGCTGGCGAGCTTTCAGCGTACCTTCCGTGCAGTGTTTTGGCACGAAATTGTCTCTGCGCCAAGCTGAATCTGTCGACACCTCCCCCTGGTGCCCAGCCACACCCGTCTCGGCACAGTGGTGGGCCACACTCTGCCCCCCTTCACCACCCTGCGTTGCGCCAGGAAATTAGATCCCTAGACATGAGGGCCCCACATATAATTCTGTTAGTACATCTTTTATCTATAAAATTCACATCATCTATAAAAGTGACAGGATCATGGTATTCAATTGTCATAAAGCAACAACCAAACTAAAATTCATCCCCTAGCCTATAGATTGCATTGATAGCATTCTTAAATCAATTTAAGGACATATCCAAAGAATTTATATATTCATCAGCCTTTCCAGGTTACAACGACCACTGGCCAAGGTAATTTTAAGGTAGTTAACCATGTTAACATAACAATAGATGTGCCTGGCTTGGTTATTGCTCAATAAGAAACTGCACATCCACAACAACACAGTATTAAACCCAGTGAGCGTAGTAGGTTAAATTTTAGCTTTTGTTAGATTGCATTAGATTAAATTAAGTTCTTTGACCAAGAGTTAGAGGTATGGTGATTAATTATACACTGATAAAAAAAGGAAATACATAACGAAGTGAGAATGCATACACACAGGGAGGTCACTAGCTTTATTAGCATTGCTTAGCTTCCATTCCCACCAAATTCAGAAATTTTCATAATAGTGATATTCAAAACACAGATAACATCAGCAAGACAACCTATTGCCTGGTCGAAAATAATATTAATCTTCACTACATCTTTCTGAATTGAACATTGTTTATCTGGAGATCCTGCAGGTCCATATAAATGGAGTTTACCGTGGGATGCCCTGCTAAAATCAGAAGAGGAGATGACGTCATGTGAATAAGGTCTGTTACATCAGTTGAGCCAATTTCTTCTGCGGTAGTGGTTTCAGAAGTAAAAAAAAATACAAACCATACGGTGAAACTTTGGTGTGCTGCCTGTTGTAAACTCTGGGCCATATTTGGGTGAATTTGGGGTGTCAAGTTTGCTCTCACTTGATTTGGCAGCTGGTTTAATAACTAAGGAAAGGGTTGAGGTTGTCACGTTGAAAGGGAAGGAACACCACATGGCAACAACCTGCAAATACATGAATGGACTTGTTTTTAATGATATTTAGGTACAATCTCAGAGAGGTGGGGGGCTTCCAGTGGCTGAAAGTTGGCTGGTAATTGGCTGGAAGTTGGAAGGCAGCAGGCAGGAAGGGGAAAATTGTAGCAGCGGCTCAGTAAAGGGGCCAGTGTATATATTATATAATCAGTACATTAATATATTTTGCAATAGATCTTAAATTAATATATTTTCTTTATATACAAAAACAAGCTTGTCTGTAACTGCAAAAAAGTTTTACTTGGCATCTTTTCGCAACTCACATAAAATCACATTTGTGTAAAAAAAAAAGCCCTTTTGAACATTTATTATATGATAATTGCTTTGTTCATGCTTTTGTTGCACCAAGCAGCATGTTGAAATAGTCAGGTCTTTAGAAAAAAAGAGGTTATAGAGCACATAATCCACAACAGTGATGATCTTTTACCGAGCTGAAATATCAAAGGCTAAATGTGTGATCAATTTAAACATTTTAAACGCTTCAAATGGTCCAAATAGCACATAACTTAATTTATTACATATTCTGGTAATTCAGCTGAAAAGTATTTTCTTTGATGTTTGACACTGTTGTCCTTAAACAGAACTATGGGGCTGAAATAATAACAACTTCTTCATCAAGTTGATTTTACACATGCTTGGTTTGAAAAGTGTGCAGCGATGGTTTAGGAAAGGGCCCAATCCTATATCTTTTTATGGGGTCCAACATTTCTGGTAGCACCCCTGGTGGTTGCAGATCAAATCAATCCGTGGGTACAAATAACATAGCTCAAATCTGCACCTTTAAAGAACTAAACCACTTTTGGACCACATCAAGGTGACCAAAGTCCTCTCTCTTTTTTGCCACATCTGCCATTTTTGTTATCACACCTTTGTTCTGTTTGCCGTTGTT
The DNA here is from genome assembly GCA_037902135.1 of Cetoscarus ocellatus. Taxonomy (NCBI): domain Eukaryota; kingdom Metazoa; phylum Chordata; class Actinopteri; order Labriformes; family Labridae; genus Cetoscarus; species Cetoscarus ocellatus. The sequence goes on along the minus strand of JBAMNC010001550.1, from coordinate 236,022 downwards.
TCCACAGTTCTTACTGCTGACAAAATCCTTCTTATTGTTTCTCCAGTCAGAGTCCAGAATATTAAAACAGCTGGGTGTTTGGGGATTCTCCTTGGCTGCAGATCAGCAGGATGACACAGCAGATATGAACAGAGTCTAATTAGCTGTTTGACGTCTTCGCTGACCAACAGCGCTGACTCAGATCCCGTCAGATCTGAGCTGAATCATTTCTGCTGAGAGATTTAGACACCGGAGGCCTGAATCACCTGCCCGTCCCTCAGCTGGAGCTGTCTGTGAGGATGGCAGGTGAGGCTGGTGTGAAGGTAATGTGTGCCGACACACAGTCAGGAAGGACGAGGCTGAGAGCGAGCATGCGGCGTGAGGTCAGAGAACAAGATGCAGCCTGGAGAGCGAAGGTGAATGTGACCAACTGAAGATTAACCTCCAAATCTGAGATCACCTCCAGCTGGCACTCACTCCTGTTTTACATAATATCCCTCCGACACAAAAAGGACAAACAGATGGAGGGATTAAAGATGGCAATCGGAGCAGCGAGAGGGAACGGGATATCCCAAGATGTATCACAAGCATCCGAACAGTCTGCAGCGCCAAGAGAGGCGATGACAGATGTTCCACACTCAGCAGATGTTGGGAAATCTTCATCTCAAGCTATTTAACTATGAAGATTGGACATGTAGGAATATTTTGCATTTGTAATGTCTAAATTGATTAGAAGACGGGGCCATGATGTGACATAGTTTCAGTGGTACATGTCTTGTCTTGATGGGCACCATGACATGTGTTTGATTAATATGGAAATGCCTGATGTTCCATCAAAAACTGCTTCATAGGTGAGCAGGACCTGTTCTCTGCACCTTATCCATGTTTTGTGCTCTTTAGTTCTAGAGGACCTGGGGCGAATTTCAATCTGACTGAAATCGATTAGAAAATAATATGAAGACTTTGACTGGCACAATGAAGGCTTTTCTCTTTCTTTTTTCACGTGGCTTACGGAGGGCGGTGCACTATCGCCCACTATGGGCCAGTCGCCCCTGTCTGCATGTCATATTTAGTTTAAATCTGGGACTCTCTGACAGAAGAATGTACATACTGGACATTTCTGTGTCATTTCCACGATGGCCAGTGGAGACATTTCAGCACAAGGTCAGCCGCGATTGGCCATGTTTGAAAATCTGCTGTTGACTTTAAGCTCCAGTGGAGAGGATGAGGAGTAAAACCTCAGAGTGGGTCAGTCCTGCCAGGGCCAGGTCACAATAAAAGTACACGTTATGTCCTCTTTTTTGTCCCCTCTGTGACTTGATTGAGCTCAAATCCTGGATTACAAAGCTGAAGAGACAAAGGCAGAGCAAGTTGATTTGATTCGTCAGCGGGGAGTCAGCAGGCGCATTAAAAAGCTGTGATGAGGCAGAAAGAAATGAGCAGCAGAATGGACAGACCACAGCAGATTAACCAGTCTGAACATACGTGACAGAAGAGCCTAATCTGTAACACCAGACAGTTCATAAACACACACTTTCATTAAGAGAAGGAGGACGTGGGATTAAGAACCAGAAGATAATGAAGAAAAGAAGGACGCTGTGCCAAGATGTCCCAGGATTTATGGTGAAAGATGCATAGAAGACTTTCTATACCTTAATGAAGATGAGTTCTCAGCTGAAATAATATACACTTTCTGCACAATTAACTGTGACAAGGGATAATCAGGGCACTCACAAAGCTCACAAAAACTAATCTTCTTCACTCCACGTGTTAAACAGAGCTCCACGAATCTGACACGAAATACTGTATGTTTGATGATGACAGCTGTTAAGGATTAATGCCAAGAAACATATGCCCTGTTGTTGGGTTGTACTTTAACTGAGTCCTGTCTATTATTCTGAATTGGGTTTTAATGAATGGGGAATTGAAAGACTGAAGGAGTGATTGATGGGATGTATTCATCTCAAACTGTGTAGTCAGAGTTCGTAGTATGATGGGGATCAGGAGCACACTCAGATAATCCGTTGACAATGAACATATCGGTGCATTGGTTGTTGAACTAGGGGTTAACAATTAAGGCTTCATCAGCTCTCCTTTGTATTTTCTTTTATTAAAAACCTTTCACTGAGACAGTCTTCTTTTCAGAACTAAACTTGTACAGGCCAATATTGTCTGTGATTTTACACCAATGTCTAAAGTTGTAGTAAAATCTTCATAGTCTTGCTGGAGTCAAGGTGCACTCCCATGAACATGCTTGCTAGGTGTGAGGAGGTCTTATGAGCTTATTTTCACAGTCTTAAGGAGCCAGTGTTGGCTCTAAAACATCAGAAATTTTAATAATATTGCAGGTCTGTAGTCTCTTACTCATGCAAATTATGCTGTTCAATGATGTGACTGCTCTGTTGGATTTTGCTGCCCCTCTCCTCATCTGTGTGCTGTTCCAGCTGAAGGCTTTCTCTGCATGCACGTGGAAGGGCAGGGAGATCCCAGAACAGAGCCATGACACCAAACTCAAACAACGAAGAATAAAGCTAAACACGGCTATGCTGTCTGACTGAATTACAGCTAAAGAAGTTGTAGAGTCAGCCCCAACCAATTTGGTGCCCTAAGATTCTAGCTGGTCCCCCTTTGATTTACAACTCTGAAAGAGCCTGGACTGCTAGACATCATGTCTATCATCAGGCAGATCCATCCTGCAAGGCTTCGAGCTGATGCATTTGTTTAAAGTCAGACAATGACCAAACCAATCAGTGTTCTTTGAATCGTAGTTTAGTCGTGTGGAAAACCAAAAACAACTCTAGAATTGTAAACAATGGCAGCCCGTGAAGAGATTAGCATGGATGGTGCTGCAGTGGTAGTTTTATTTAAACTGGATGACATTTTATACTAAAACATAAGTTTTAGTATAAAAGTGCACAGAAAAACACTGGAAGCTTTTCTTGATGGAAAATATTAGGGATGCACAATATTATCAGCATGATATCGGTATCAGCAGATATTATCTTCAAAAGTGGAATATTGGTAAGTTTGGAAATATTGGCATATCAGATGGCAGTAAAAATCCAGTATCTTGCTTCCCTTTGAAAACAGGTATTTGCTCTGTTCTTGGCTGGTTTAGAAAAGAGTTTGATTGATCAACTGGGGCTCATACTGAAGCTTACTCCTTGGTAGTACAGCTGGCACACTGCATTGATCTGATGAGTCCATAGTAAATGAGACAGGCAGAATGTTCCTTAAACAATCTTCCAAGTCCCTTTTTTAAAATAATTCTGCTATCCCCGAACACTAGTGTCCAAGATGATCATTAAATATAATTATCATGGATCAGTGAAAAAGGCCATTTACTGAGTCAGACTATTATACTGTTCACAAAAGAAAAATACATTAAACGTAACAGACGTTACCTTAAGCTGTTTATAAGCCAGAAGTGTCCAAACTTTTTGACACACTTGTCCCCTCACTTGAATATGACCTTGGCTTGACCCCTCTGAGCACGTCATCATTCAGACTGTGGCAGAAACAAAACCTGATGGAGGTCAAAGTAACCTGAAAAGACTGTTTACGTACTGTGTTTAGGATGAGGATGATCCGCTAATGCATCTAAAACACACTCTCGCCAGCAGCTAACTTCCCAAACACACCCACACACACACACACACACTCTTTCAGACTAAGTCATGGCCTTAAACCACAGCCTGCTTCAGTCTCTGCGGCCTGCTCTGTTGTCTGTCTCTCTCTCTTGCTGATGTGGTTTCATTAAGTCCCTCTCTAGGAAAACGAACACACACAGACACACTTTCCTCGCCGTGGCCCGTGGGGTTCCTCTCCTGATTAATTACAGGCTCTGTGAATTACTGTGGGTGTCTCAGAAAACATTTAACAAGCTGCCAAACTCCCCCGCTGAGCCACCGGCCGGCCTGCCGCCGCTCTGCCCAAAAAAAGACTGAAAGACATGAAAGAGAGAGAGGAGTGAGAGGGGCGGGGTCAGCGAGCCCCCGCTGAGAGAGGCCAGTCTTCACTAATACACAGGGAGGATTTAAGTCTGCCAATATGTCCGTCAGTCCAGCCAAGAGCGAGGTGTTTAAAGCCAATCTGAGCGAGTAAACTGCCAAAACAGATCAGCACTCTGCTCAAAAAAACAAATCCCTAGAACTGTTCTTATAACCAGAATGAATTAATTTAATTTCAAGTTTCGTGAGAGCTAAAGGGGGAAACACTCAATTCTCACTAGGCTAATTAATATTTAACGACCATAACAGTGAGTCAGGTGTCCTATTAAAGTGCGAAAGTGAAGAGGAAGTGCGGCGTAACCTTCGTCACTCACAAAATAACAGCCACCATTGCTTTTCTTTGTCTCTTCTCCTTTTTTATTCCTTGCCCATTTTTCAATCACACTAAATTTTAATCCTTAAGTAGGTTGATGTTAGGAAAAGTGATATTTTTTAAATAAGCATTACATTTGATAAGATTAAATGGAATTTCTTGGCACCCGTGGGAGAGCAGTGCGTCACAGCTGGATCCTTTTGAAGTGACTTTGGCCTAAATTTAACTTTGACATATTTCACTGCTCCTCTGCATAATTAAACACTCAGGGTGAAAGAAAGAAACACAGCGAGGAGGGGATAATGATGCTAAAAAGAAATCTGCAACCATAAAAAAAAGATTTTAAAATAATTCTTGCTGCAGCACTGAACTGAAGAAGGATGGAGATATACTTGCTGTTTGTCCCTGTGTTTGCAGTTTGGTATATTTACAAAGTACTTGCCTATATGCAACACTTGTTTTGGGGGAAACCACAACAAGACAGCTCAGGGTTCAGGCTGTAGGCAAATACTTGTTGTGAGAAAGCCTGAGTACAAACATGGCCACCAAACTCAAATCACTCCCGCCTTGCGCCATGACAAACTTCTCTGCAAAATTTCACAAAAGTCTGTTCATAACTTTGAGTTATCTTTCTAACAGGCGGACAAACAGGCAGACCCAGTGGTTGGACGACATCTTGAGGGCTGTCATCTCTGTGTATCATCAAAACTGTCTTTGTGCTATGGTTTAATTGGTGACTGTATTAACTGGTGACTTTCAGCTCAGAGTCCATATTGTGTTTGATTGAGCTTAAAAGCACTTTAGTGAGACACACCTCTCCTCTTTGTACTTCTATACATATGACAACACAGTCCACAGCATCGGGACTTCTCCCTCTATCCCTGTCTACAGCACCAGTAGCTGCATAAAGCCCCCTCTTAAACAGACCTACCACTGTGATGTCATACCATTGTTTAATGGCAGTTTAACCCCATTGACTTAGGGTAACAAGTACAGCGCAAGCCACAACTGTAGAATGAATGCAGAGTTGTTGAAAACATGGCACAGAGCAGGTCTGACCTTATTAATCATGACACAGACCAGTTGATCAACAACAGAGCTCTGCAAATAAGAATTGATGTCAGCAATGAGAAGCAGGCACTCTTATCTTCTCTTTCTTATGCATTTTAGATGATCATAATTCTATTTAATAATGAAAAGATTTTTATGAGGTCCTCCTGTTTCTTTTGTCCGATTTTATTTCCCTTTTATTTATTTATCTGTTCATTTTGCATTCCCCAATCACAGCACTTCATAAATAAGGGAGCACTTTGGGGTGGTAAATGTAGCTGTGCAGGTAATGAGGTGAAGAGAATGTAATGTGTTTGTTATTTTAATAAGGTTTTATTATTATTTTCAAATATGAATGATTCCATCAAAGAGGGCACATTTCTTTTTTGTTACACTTAACCAGATTGATTGACAAAAGTCGGATTTACTACCGGAAGGAAAAGGATGGAAGTGATGTAGTGTAGAGCAGTGGTTTCTAACTATTAGTGCCCTAAGACACACCTACAATGACAGAAAAAGAAAAAAAAAAAAAACACATGCTCACATGTCCTCTCAGTCTGTGTATTATAAAATATATATATAAAATATGACAAACAATGGTATTACACAGAAACTATTCAAATGGGATTTATTTGAGTTTTCACCATATCTTTTTGGTTGATGTTACATTTAAACAAACCATGACTATGGTGGGCTTAAATTTATTTACTAATCATTTTTTAGAGTTGACTGTAAAAATATGTTGTAACCATGTGTTGGCTTGTAAGTTAGAATGTGTGCTTTCATTCTGACAATGACCACACAGATGTCAATCATGGCTCAATAATTTACATGATGAATGATTTTTTCAAATGTTTTTTTTTCAAGCTGACAGTCAAAAGGTGTGACATTCTGGTTAAATTTGATGCAACAGTCTGATATGCTTGGGGCTTGTGTCTCTGCACGTTAATGAAGGGACTCTGTGTCCCAACACTGTCTCTCTTGAAACTGTCAGACACAGTAGCAGTTTCAATAAGCTGAAAATTTAATATAAATATGGGTTTTCATGGGTCTGTTTTGATCCTCATCCCAAAGTGCTTATTGTTTATAGAAATTAAAGCATATAAAGTCCTGACCGAGACATTAAAAAGTCATTCATTAGATTCTGTTTATTGTTTTTATAAAAAAAATGTTTCCACAAATTTTACCCCCATGCTCAAATGGATATTCAAATATCTGCTATAAGGTGACAGTCTGCGCTCACTTCTCTGTTTGTGAGTCTCTCAGAGGCATTTTTTTGTCATGTTTATGATACTTTGTTTCTTTGGTGACTCAAACATGCATCTCTGCAGTAATTATGGGCTAAAATGTGTTTTAGTCTATTCACAACAGTGGCACTGCCGTCCACAGAGCTGAGTGATGTCACGTTAGCCATGTGTCAGAGGTCGAGGTCAATGGTCAACCACTATGTGATAGTTCTAGGTACTTAATAAAACACTTGTATCACATTTCTGTGTTCATTTGACGCAGCACAGCGATACCTCAGGACTCCTGCATCATTTTATCAATAGAGTCAGGGGGTTATGTTTTTTATGTCTGTATTATGTTACCTGATGTTCTAATTTTAATTTAAAAACATGTTGTAGACTTACGCACAAAATGTCCAAACTTATTTTCCTTTTCCGTTGAGCTAATCAGCTGCTCCCCTGTTCAAGCCCAAGTATAAGAAGTTCTGAAAGTCTGTCTAACAAGGACAGTCCCCTGCTGAGAGGTGCGTGAAAGGCAAATCAGGGAATTATGAGGATTTTACCAGAAAATGTCAGGAGCTGAGTGTAAAAAAGAGGCTCCTAACACTGTTAAATCATAATAAGACTGTAGAGGCTTACAACACAGCCCGTCAGCAGGGGGTCCATTATGAGCCACAGCCTGAGGTCGACCATGTGACTCTTTGCTAACAGTCCTTTCTCTCGTCCACATCGTGTGACATTTTTATTTCCATTAGCATCCAGCGCTAACACCGGCAGCCTGGCCGACAGCAGCCCTCTGAATATGAGTGATATCCGCAGCTTCACTCTCGGCTTTCATTAAGCCGCTAACAGGAACCAGCTAATGAGCCGGGCCGCACTCATTATTATGGGAAACAACACACACATTCGTTATCCTAATCATCTCATCATGGCCGCTGCCCTGCAGAGTCAGAACACACACATCTCCATACATCAGCACGCAGAGGACATCCATCAGCTTCTAACTGCCTCTGATTGGAAAAACAGAGTGTAATGGGCCGCATTAGCAAAACATATTTCTTCTTTATTAGTTTAATCTGAATAAGAGATGCAGACAGGACAGAGAACAAATAACTTTTTAAGATACTTTATTTTATTTCACTCCTGAGTGTTTGAGTTTGACATCCAACATATACAGCCGTAAACATTCCTGAACTCTTTCTGCATATCCCTAACCCCTCTTATCAGGTTCATAAGCCTGAGGCATAATTCCAAAATAATCTGTAAATACTGGTGAAATATGAGTTTATGAAACAAGATGAGAATATTTTAAGTGACAAATCCAAGACGCAGATCCACCAAGAACATGGTGGAAAACTCTATCTCTTCAAGCTGGGGGAGCACTCAGGAAAACGCCTTGATGACAGGATATACTAGTAAACATTACACACTCCTCAGCTAGTTTATTAAGTACAGCTAGACTGTAAATGGCACAGGGGTCAAACCTCAGAGCTGCTTAAAGTCTTCATGCCACAAATTCAACAAGGAGCTGAAACATCCTCTGAGATGTTGGTCCAACATCTCAGAGGATGTTTCACACTGTTGCTGAAGATTTGTCAGCTCCTTATCCACAATGCATGCCTCCCATTTCACAACGTCACTAAGGTGCTCTATTGGATTGAGATCTGGTGACTGTGGGGGCCACTGAAGTACAGTGAACTCATCATCATGTTCAAGAAACCAGTTTGAGATGATCTGAGCTTTGGAGCTTCATCCTGCTGGAAGTCTCCATCAGGAAATGGGCGGTCATGAAAGGACAGACATGGTCAGCAACAATACTCAGGGGGCTCAGTTTGTACAAAAAGGCCCAAAATGGGCCAAGAAACATCTCCACCCCCACACCATCACACGAGCAGCAGCCTGAACCGCTGATCCAAGGCAGGATGGATCCATGCTTCATGATGTTCACACCAAACTCTGAGCCCACATCTGAATGTGGAGCAGAGATCCAGACTCATCAGACCAGGAAACTATTTTGCAGTCCCCCAATGTCCAATTTCCTGAGTCTGTGTTAATTCTAGTGTCAGTTTCCTCTTCTTAGGTGACAGAGCTGGCACCTGGTGTGGTCCTCTGCTGCTGCAGCCCATCTGCTTTAAGACCGGATGTACTGTGTGTGTGTTCTGCATACCTTGGTGCTAACAAGAGGTTATTTGAGTTACCGTTGCCTCTTTCTCCAACTCCTAGAGCCATCTTACTCTGACCTCTGAACCTCTGACCCAGAGAACTGTTCCATACTGAATGTTTTCACTTATTCAGACCATTCTCTGTAAACCCTGGAGATGATTTGTGTGAAAATTCCAGTACAACAGCAGTTTGAGTTACCATAGCCAGTGCGTCTAGAACCAACAACCAAACCCCTAGATCACCTTCTTCGCCATTCTCATGCTCGGCTTGAACTTCAGCAAGTCGACTTAACTACGTACACATCCCTTAATGCATGAGTTGCTGCCATGTGATTGTCTGATTAACTATTTGTGTTGGTGAGCAGTTGAACAGGTATAGTGAAAATATGTTTGGTCTGATTCCTCAGAGGTCAGAGTTGAAATCAGGACTGCAGTTTTAAAAGAATAAGTCTGTGGACATGACACTCATAAACCAACTGCTGCTCTGTAGTTCGACCTTTAAGCACCAAAATCCAATCAGTTCATGTTTGGGTCAAAGCTGATACTCGTGCCAAATTTGGGTAAATTTCCATCAGGCTTCACAGGGATACATCAATCAGAAAAGCCAGGGCAGAAGGAGGATCATCTGATACGATGATCTTCAAGGTTGATGACTGCAAGTGGACGTCAAAGAGAACTCATAAAAGGAGCTTTTCTACAATAAAATGACGGAATATTTGGGAGTTTGGATAAATATCTCATTTTATCTGGCTTGGCAGCACTGAAACTGTATAAAAGAGTAAACTAAAAGGCCGTCTGGGCAGAAGAAACATAAATCTGTACTGAAACACCTCCTGCTCATGTGCACAGACATGTATCCTTCGTAAGTCTGCAGAAAATGCCCCAAGTACGTAAACTCTTCAAATTATCAAATATATTTAATTTTTCAGCCTCAGTAAAGACTGATAAAGGCAGACAGATGAAGGATGAATAAATAAATCCACATTGGATTCTCAGACAGCTGCAGGCTTGCCATGATAAGAAAAACCCTCTGTTTAAATCCTCACCTGCTTCTGCACTCAATGTTTTTATCTCAGAGTTTCACAGGCTCATTTAAAGCATGAGGCTGCATGGAAAAGTGCTGACATAAGTCATCACCTCTGCTTTATACTGAGATTACTTTTTTAAATTGATTTCCCATTTTTATTCCATTTCTCTGTGCTCTGTCATAAATGTTATTTCTTTAATATTTCTGTCTTTTAAACACAGCCCCATGCTGGCTGCATGCACCATCTGCTCAGAGCATTTAAAGAAGTACGTTGGTGAGTCATATTTTCTCTGCAGGGTTCGACACAGCTTGAGTTCAATTTGTGGTCAGATGTTTAATGTTTGCAACTCCAGTTTTTGGAATAAATGAACTTAGAAAGGCTTTACTTCAACTTTAGGTGCACCTTTTGAATGCTGAAATTCCCCTTTTTTAATGAGTTTCCTCTGTTATCTGTCGGGTGAGCGACAGAGTTTGACTTAAAAGATATCAGAGCTCATGCTGAACTTACACTTGAAGATTTTCCAAAAGTTTCAAAAATCTTTAGTCTTGCTGGAGCCGGGCTTGCCCCTGTGATCACTGTGTAGTCACATAGGAAAGGCAGGGGTACAATCTAATTCCTGCAGTTTTTAGGCAGTCTTTCTCCAGTCTCTGCCTTAGACAGATAAATGAAATATGAGCACTTCACCAAAAAAAAGAACATTAGTTACTATATGTGGCCAGGGACATTTACAACTCAGCGATAAAAATTAATTGAAAGTTAATAAGATCAAATTAAGAAACTGGGACAGTTACAGTAATATATATTAAATATATATATATATATATATATATATATATATATATATATATATATATATATATATATGATATATCATTCATTCATTTTCTATACCGCTTATCCCTTTCAGGGTTGCTGAGTTTTATATATATATATATATATATATATATATATATATATGTATGAAAAGCTTGCGCCCCAAAACCCACAACAAGCCCAAATGAGCAACTGCACTTTTGGAACAAGCCCAAAAAAAATGCAACCCACAACTGCAAAAATTTACAAGCAACTTTTCAAAAAAAAAAAGCCAAATCGCTTATAATAAGCAGACCTGGCAACTATGGCTCCTGCGTAGTTGTGCATGTGCCACATGAGTGTGTTTGGGGGTGTGCCGGGTTGACTCGGGCGGGCACGGTAACCAGGAAACGGAGGTAAGGAAAGGACAAACTACCTACCGCACTCATGTCTTGCTTTGTTGTGGGGAGGTGGGTGATAATCATGGGGGAGCCACACAGACAGAAAAGCAAGCCCAAAGTCACTTATAATAAGCGGATTGGCAACACTGGAATAACTGTTGTCCCAGTCTGCGCACAACCTGCTCCCTCACGCTTTCTGCTTCCTACGCGGCTATAGTAATAAAGTTTCTTCTTGTAGACGCAAATTAGTAAAACACTGAAATCGGGTACAGCTTTACCCGAGGACAGCTTTAACCGGGGACAGGCCACAAATCGGGAACGTCTGGTCACCATATTGTTAACGAGAGATCATGTTTAGCTATAAATGCAGTCATACGAATTTTCTGTTCACACACACGGTCGGTCATAGATGTTGCTGTGGTACCTGTAGCCGTCGCTCCTGGTAAGGTCGATTTGTGGGAGAGAGCACGCTCGGACGCTATGTGACTCTGGTCCGAAGCATGACGAGCTAAAACTTCTTTCCCGCTGCTACCATACAATAGTTTTCTGGAGCACGGTACACAAAAACAAGCTCCTGGCTCTTGAGCTTTTGACACCAGCTATCGTGAGGCTTTTCATCTGCTCGGCCTCCTCTATCCAACCCCAGTGCCACTTATTCTTTACTCCTGCTTCCCATCTTGAGGTTTCCGAGCCGGTTTTAATATACCTGGCATCCATGCTAGCAGAACACAGTGAACCAGCTCCTCACCGCTAACGCTGTCCAAATGTTGAAAACTTAAGGCCCGCCTTACTCTGCCTCTGATTGGCTAGAAGGCCTTGGTTACCTTGAGTACCATTGGTAGTTGGAACTATCACTTTAAAAGACTGGTTACAGAGAAAAAAAAAAAAACGTAACCAAAATATTCCTACGCCGGATTTCCGGCACCGTGCCGGAGGTCTTCAAGCCCTTAACGTTTCCTGTAAGTCTTCACCAGGGTTGCACACACTGTAGCTGGTATCTTGGCCCATTCCTCCATGCAGATCTCCTCTACAGCAGTGATGTTTTGGGGCTGTCGCTGGGCAACACGGACTTTCAACTCCCTCCACAAATTTTCTATGGGGTTGAGGTCTGGAGATTGGCTAGGCCACTCCGGGGCCTTGAAATGCTTTTTACGGAGCCACTCCTTCGTTGCCCGAGCGGTGTGTTTGGGATCATTGTCATGCTGGAAGACCCAGCCTCGTTCCATCTTCAATGCTCTCACTGATGGAAGGAGGTTTAGGCTTAAAATCTCATGATACACGGATCAGTCGTCCTGTCCCCTTTGCAGCAAAACAGCCCCAAAGCATGAGGTTTGCACCCCCATGCCTCACAGTAGGTATGGTGTTCTCGGGATGCAACTCAGCATTCTTCGTCCTCCAAACACGACGAGTTGAGTTTTTACCAAAAAGTTCTATTTTGGTTCATCTGACCACGACATTCTCCCAATCCTCCTCTGGATCATCCATATGCTCTCTGGCAAACTTCAGACGGGCCTGGACATGTACTGGCTTCAGCAGGGGGACACGCCTGGCGCTGGAGGATTTGAGTCCCTCTCAGCGTAGTGTGTTACTGATGGTAGCCTTTGTTACACTGGTCCCAGCTCTCTGCAGGTCATTCATCAGGTCCCTCCGTGGAGTTCTGGGATCTTTGCTCACCATTCTCGTGATCATTTTGACCCCACGGGATGAGATCTTGCATGGGGCCCCAGATTGAGGGAGATTATCAATGGTCTTGTATGTCTTCCATTTTCTTACAATTGCTCCCACAGCTGATTTATTCACACCAAACTGCTTGCCTACTGTAGATTCACTTACTAAAATTTACTAACTCTTCCCAGCCTGGTGCAGGTCTATAATTTTCTTCCTGGTGTCCTTCAACAGCTCTTTGGTCTTGGCCATGGTTGAGTTTGGAGTCTGACTGTTTGAGGCTGTGGACAGGTGTCTTTTATACAGACAACAAGTTCAAACAGGTGCCATTAATACAGGTAACGAGTGAAGGACAGAAGAGCTTCTTAAAGAAGAAGTTACAGGTCTGTGAGATCCAGAAATCTCGCTTGTTTGTGGGTGACCAAATACTTATTTTCCTCCATAATTTACAAATAAATTCTTTTAAAATCCTACAATGTGATTTCCTGGATTTTTTTCTCATTTTGTCTCTAACAGTTGAAGTGTACCTCTGATGAAAATTACAGACCTCTCTCATCTTTCTAAGTAGGAGAACTTCCAAAATCAGTGGCTGACTACTGAAATACTTTTTTGCCCCACTGTAGATAGATATATACTTAATTGATCACTTCAGGGAAATTCCAACAACGGATGATATATGCTACGATGGTAATATCACTTGTTTTTATTTTTTTAGCTTAAACTGTCATTAAGTTACCTTCTTGAGAAGATCTTAAGATGTAGGAGTGATGCCACATGCAAATGGTTAAATACAAACCCTGTGGAGCAGTATTCAGCACTGCAGTGGAGCTGTATTCTTTATTTTATGTTTTCATTCATTAAAAAGTTCCTCCAGCCCCCTCCTCTCTCCAGCATCATTTCCTTACACCCCCGTCTCTTTCAGCTTTCTAGGTTTCAGTTCTTCAAGAGGCCCCCCATGGGTTTAAGGCCTTCTAATGTTTCCTCTGATGATCTGATCGCTGACACGTCTCAGTGGCATTAATCTAACATGTCAGCATGCAGAACGATGTGATCAGATAGTCAACATGACACACACGCCGCCTGTTTATGGTAAACACCATGTGATGTTTGCAGGCGGGGACGGTGGAGAGTGCCGTGTAAACTGAATATGAATGCGATGCGAACACAGAGACGGACTCAGAGCGGGCGCCGAGACAAAGACATGAAAGGACGGGGACGATCGAGGAGGCCCAGCTGGTGGGGGGAGAGAGAGAGAAAACACTGGAAGGTTAATTTGCAGATTTTCTCCTGAGAGCAGAACAAACAACAGCTGCTTCTGTTTGATTTCAACTCTCTGCTGGCAGAAAAAAATACTCATTAAGGTAAGAAACAAAAGAGGAACGGTCTGGAGAGAAGACGCTCACTCAGGTGATGTATATCAATTAAGGAGCAACATCTACGGTGCCCTGGAGGACAAAAGTAGGACACTTTTTCCTCTCAACCTGCCAAACCTTTTATATATCATCATAGGGCCTCCTTACAGTTGACAAATTTAATTATGACTACAAAATTGATCCTTTTCATAAAGTTAAAAACCAAAATGATCTTTAACTCATAAGTTTACCAAACAGAAGACTTGAATCAAGCATTTGAGGGATGTTTTTTGTTTGTTTTGTGGCAAACTCATTGAATTTCCAAAAGAAAAAGACCCCTGTATGCTTTGACTATGTTCTTTTCTTCAGTAATTTAAAAGTGGGGAAATTTTCAAAAGCCTATTATGCTCCAAACCTGCACAACCTTTACTAAAGATAATTATATCAGTATATTTAAAATATATATGAATACAAGTAATTCAGGGCTTCTTGTTTTCTGGCATTTTCTGGGTAAATGTTGCTCATAATAACTTTAATTTTGTCTTTAAATTGAATACACAGAACTGTTAAGAATAACATATTGACACTGAAGTCAAACAGATGCCTTTTCAGTCTGTTTCTGACAGAAATATTAAGACATTTTTTCAATTTTAGCATCTCAGAGTCACAGCCTACCAGGTAAAGTTGCAAATGTTGTGCTGTATTTCAGTACATGCAACAAACAAGAAAAAAAGCACTCTGATAAATTTATAAAACCCTGTCTGAAAAACTATTACAACTGTTTTTCTATTCCTTTAACCATCTGAAAATAAATTTCCTGCCCCTCTGAAGTCTAAAGCCAGAAAAAACAACAGAAAAGTCCTGTTACGTGGTTTAAAGTTGACTGTTTATGACAAACACAATCTTATCTTCATGCCTCTTGAGGATTTTGATTTCCCAGATCAAACTGAGTCACAGTGCTCTGTCAGAAACACAGTATTTGTTGTGATTGGTATTTACTCAACTTTTTATGTAATTTTTCTCCATCGGGGAATTAAATCATTTTAAGGCCTGCAGGCGTAACGTGACCAGTGACCCAGTTCTGACTGTGGGGAGAAAATGGCCTCTCAGCTGGGGCCCCGAGGTGCTGCCGGTGACAAGGTTGGTTTGTGTAACTTTGAACAGGCTGAGCTCCCTCTCGGTGTGAAGAGCGAGCAGAGCGTGACTCTGCTTTTCAGACATGATAATGTTGAGGGAATGTGAGCGTTCCAAAACGTTTTCAGCACAACTTCATCCCTGCATAAATCTGCACCTTTGCACTGCACAGTTTGAAGCTAATATGAGGAGTTTTAACTGAAACCATCTGAAGTCAAAACCAATGGCTCAATATGGACACAGAACCCAAACCGACTCATCTTAGGATAAAACCTCTGGAGCAGTTTTACAGCAGGTCACCACAAGAGGTTGGACTGTGACGGAGCTTTTAAAGCACGCAAACCAAAAAGTCCTTGTTGGCATTCTGTTTGCAAAGCCGGATCACGAGGGCTACTTTGTGCTTTTCAGAAGCAGATTGTCACATTTAAGGGTTAACATTAATTAAGGGTTAAAAATGGTCCTTCCTAAAGTCAAGCAGCTACAACCAAACTTAACATTCAACCCAAATACTCACTTTTATCATCAAAGAAACAAAAATACACATTTATTTAAAGGTGCTGCAGTGAAATGTAGCTCAACATGCAAATCCATTTTTTTTTTTTAATAATTCTGATCTTTTTCCCACAATGTTATCATTCTGCCATGCTAGCTGGACGTGGCTGTGCCCTCAGTGCTGGACTGTTCAATCATCTAAAGGCCAGAACTGTCAAACACAGGAAAACAAAAAGACAGGACACACTTCAACAACAACCTTTTTGAAACCAGAGACAGGCACCAGTGCTGCTCCACCACATGGGTTCACATGACTGAATTATGTCTGGAAAGGGCCCCTCCTGGGTCTTTCCGGGGCCCAGTCATGTTTTTATGCAGCCCTGCTAAGAAGGGCTACTAGAATGTATGTTGCCAGACATGCTCAGAGTAAGTCTTTCCCTCAGTCTGGGTTGATATCCTGTGGAATTTAATTATTTTCCAAACAAAAGCTTCAACACAATGTGAGCATGTTTCTCATGTTTGTGCCTCTGCAGATATTTCATGATCTTTGTATCACAGCAGCAGCAGCTGGCAGACTCTGTCGAGGGGTTAATGTAGTTTTTACAACATAAAGCAGCAGCATAATGGCTCATAGTGAATAACCTGATAGGGCGTGTTCACTCTGTGTTTACATTTGCAGGAATATTGGTATTTGTAATGGAAATCCAACGCTCCAGGAAGGAGAATGCGTTTCCCCATGTTGTCTGGTTTGTCCTGAAGCAATCAGCTGTTCAGGTGTCTGAATCCACCTGAATACACAAGCAGCCAGTGTGAGCGTGAGTGCAGGCGGCGCAGCAGCAGCTGAGGAGCAGTCAGACAATAAATACAATCATATTTTATTTATGAAAACCTCCTGAAGCAAACAGGCGGCTCCAGTTTTAGATTTCATCATGCCGTCTGATAGTGGAGGCGAGCGCGAGCAGGTGGGAGCGTTTCTGTCAGGCCGCAGATACCCGCCATCTTTATTTCATTCTATTTCTTTATATTGTTTCAGAGATGTCAGGCACTTCAGGGTTTCAGTTAGGATCTGTTTTACTCTTCCCCTGGGGAGATTTGAGGAGTGACATGGATTCATTTTTATTATTCTCCACTTGCTGAAGGTGTGTGTGTGGACTCGGGTGTTTCCTCCCATTCATACTCTGAGAGGAAAAGTCCACAGAGTAAGTTTCAGCAGGTGGAGCCTGCCATTGAGAAAAGACTGCCTGTACTCAGTCTCCTCCTGACTTTAACCCTCAAAGGTCAACATGGCAGCTGCAGGCCTGTAATCCCAGCAGGATGAGTGCTGTAGATGGATTCTTGTGACGTGCGAGGTGACTCACCCAGGACGCTGAGCTCGGCCTGAGCGCTGACGTTTTGGTTCTTGTTTGCAGCCGAGCAGCTGTACGTGCCCGAGTCGTCGTCTGTGACGCTCCTGATGACCAGATTACTGCCCGCCAGCAGAGAGTACTTCTTATTCCTACAGAGAGGAAGAGAGCGCACTCTGAATCAACGTCATCTCAAACAACATCAACAAAAAACTGTTTGGTCTGATGAGAATATTCATTTAATGTAACAAATGAACTTTGTCTTCAGTACAGCCAGTACAGTGAAGTACCCCCCCAGTGCCCTCATCAGTCATGGGATTAAATGAGATTTTACTGAAAGACAGAAACGAGGCAAAGGACAATATAGAAGAAACACATTTCATTCAGAATGTACCCAAAACTCTTTTCCAGCTAGAATATTTAGTCTTTATGTTTACTTGATTCTAAGAAGGCAGAGTCATGATTAATATGAATGTCTGATGAATTTCACAGCCCTCAGTTCGTCCTGTATTTTATGCGTTTAAATGCTAAAACTCCCCAAACAGCGGACCCCTGTGGTTTTCTACAAACAAGAGGAAATGAGCATTTGTTGTGGTCTTTACTCAGCATGGATTAATACATGTTTCAGGCCCTGGTGTTTGTTTGAGCAGCAGAATAATAATGTTTATGTAGGAAATAAACCTCAGTGGGTGTGTTGAACAGGACGCAGCAGTGCAGCTTATTAATGTGTGTTTCAGAGAGTTTAGAAAACAGTTGGGCTTAATGGATATTTTAGGACTTTGATAGAAACATGTTAGCTTATGTGATGAAAAGAGAGAGGGGGTTTGGTCTTAAAAACAAACATGATTCTAACATGAGTATTAAAAACTCACCAATGCTCATACACATATGAAAACAACTTAACAATAATATTAAATGGTTCAAATTAAATACACAGCAAGCTTAATGTTTTTTTACTGAGAAAAAATCAAACAAAAAACAAGTCTGACCCATTCAAACAACAAAGCTACTTTACTCCCACCCAGTCGGCCTCTTTAGCTCAAAGCAATAGTCATCACACCCACACATCCCTGAGAAATACTCTGAACTGTAAAACAGGCTGTTTCAGAGATTGTCTGACACAGAGATGAATTTTCACTCTCTAATTTACACGGATGCTTAATGACACATTAATCTTTGATTTTCCATCAAAATACCAAAAAATCCAAGCCATGTTCCCAGAGGCCTTAAGATATCGGATGTGGGCATGCCCACAAACCCCTCTGTTTCATCCCTGAACAGATCAGGCTGTGAATGGGCGTGGCTTCAGTTTACCAGCACTTTGCTCTAATGTTTATTGTGGCTGTACAAACATGCCAGGACATGTTAATGTAATGTTTTTCTGCCAAATTTTATGTGTGGATAAATTATCTTAACCAATGTGACTTACAAGCAGTTAAGGTATATATATTATTTAAACTGACAGTTGATACGTTGGTATGCTGGTTCAGTTTGATGCACAGCAGCAATGTGCCCGAAGCTTTTGTTCTCACTGCAAGACCTGATAAAAGGTTCTGTATGAGTGGTTCTATAAAAAGACACCACATCACAGGGCCTTTAGGCTCTCCTATAAGCTTATATGTTATCGCTTTACAGGCTTTAAAAAAAAGCAGAACCAGTTCACCAGCAAGATAAATCTGACAATTATTTATTATTAATGTCAGAAAATAAATTTGAATATTAATGCATATAGCAGCTGGTATGATTTGCAATGTTTTGGGAAACCTCTTGGCGGATCTGCCATAGCTCCCCCAGCACCACAAACCCACCCCTTTTCAGGCCCTCCAATAGGAGAAAAGATGAGATAGACTCTAAGGTGTGTGTGTGTGTGTGTGGGTGTGTGTGTGTGTGTGTGTGGGTGTGTGTGTGGGTGTGTGTGGGTGGGGGTGTGTGGGTGGGGTGGGGGAGGGGGGGGTTGCGTGTTATCCCTGGTGGTCTAGTGGTTAGGATTCAGGATTCAGTGCTCTCACCGCCACGGCCCGGGTTCAATTCCTGGTCAGGGAACACACTATCACTTACATTCATGTGCAATTACTTTGTGAATGTATAAATAATCCTTACAGGATTTGCTTTTTAGTTTCTGTATTCAAGCCCTTTTTATATTTATATTGGTAGAATAATGTACATACTGCTATTTTCATGCTATTTTTATACAATTTTTATACTTATTCTTTATCAACGCTGTCCCCTTTGCTGCTGTAACATTGCAAATTTCCCCGTGTGGGACGAATAAAGGTTTAATCTATTCTATTCTTCCTGCTCCCCAACTTTGCTATAAAGCATCACAACAAAATGGGCCCCATGGACAGCATGGATATGTCTTCAGGCAGGGGGTATTGGCCAATTCAGATTATCTGCTGGTGATGGTCTACCTCTGAGTTTAAAATGGATTACTAACGTTTCATTTATGAAATACAGCACACATGAGTTCTTGATACAGACCAGCTCTGGATCAGCTCCTCTCCTCTTCTCCACTGGATGATTGGGGTCGGATATCCTGATGCGGCACATTCCAGCACGGCGTCACTTCCCAACTGCACGGTCACTTTGGATGGACGCTGGAGGAACTGCAGAGTCCTGCTCACACCGGGTTCTGAAAGACAGACCAAAATGAAGAAGGAGAAGCTTAGGAAAGGGTTTTATTCTAAAATAAATGCAGAATAGTCCTGCTGCAGGTGAGAGTTGAAGCTGTCATTATAAAACAATAGACAGGGATTAAACCTTCTCTCTCTGGTCTCAGTCCTTCCAGCACATGTTCAGCCCACTGCAGGGATTATTCCCCTTCTCCAGCCTCAGGGAGGTCTAACATAAGGCCTAGTCCATGAGGTCGAGCTAGAGCAGCTGTTCCTGCACATCATGAAGGTGAGATGAGGTCAGATGGAGGGAGGTCACGATTGTCTTTTTACAGTTCTCTCTCTGGAACTACAGAGAAGAAAATATTCCAGCATGGAGCTGCTGTGTGCACCGCAGCAACTGAAAAGACTTCTCTCTTCAATGTTTGAATGTAAGAGGACACTATTGTTAAAAAGAAAAAGTGATAGTATGACACAGATAAGCCCCCGTTTCCATAACTGGTCATTCTGCGGCGGTAAAAGACGCTTTATGTCACATGTCTTTTCTCCGTTTAATCTCGTGAAGCGTAATCCCAACAGGCAGCCATTCTTATCAAACTGGATCTACTTCCTTTATGTGGTGAACCAAAGCTTTATGGTAAGCTTTAACAGTAAAGCTCCAATCCAATCATATCCAAGGACAAAGAGTTAAACCTGTAAACCCCTGCAGGAGATGACCTTTGCCGCAGGTCATTGGGGTATGGGACTTAAGTGAGCAACAATGAACAGAGAGAGGAGAAACTGGACAGCTATAACTCTCACTCTTTAGAAAACAAAACCATCTTTATTCTGATACTAAATATGTGTTTGAACATGCATTAAAGCTCTTTTTTTATTCTTTATTTAACCTTTATCTAGCTGGGTTAGTCCCACTGAGATCAGGGATTGAGACGTTATGGCAGCAGCACATGTTAAATAGTGAGATCAGTGTATCATCCACCGTTTAAACCAGGTGTGTCCAAACTTTTATTACTGAGGGCCACGTACCAAAAGTCTGAAGATAACAGGGACGAGATGCTGGTGGCTGAGTCGGCACTTTCCATGCACTGAGGCTCTCGCCTTGAGCGGATGGCCTGGGTTTGTTTCTTTCAGACCCAAAACAACAGCAAACTGCTCAAAGCTGACATACTTCGTCGACCAGACATGTGACAGACATGACGTCACTAAGCTCTGCAGAGAGCTAAAGTACCGCTGTCATCGATAAACTATAATGAATAATTACTGCAGATCAGCTGGTCACAGGGAGGCTCAAAAGAGGAAATACAACCACCACAGACCCAAATCAAGGTTTTTCAAACTCAAAAGACAACCAGAAGAGCACAAAGACAGTTGATCTCAAATGCAAGTATTCAGCTCACACTGATGGTTTATTGGATAAAGACACAGCCATGTTTTAGTGATAGCTTTACTTGATGATTGCTAGCATTAGCATTAGCCCATGAAGTGGTTCTGTCGTATTGATTTTTTAAACTTCACTAAATGACTTGCAGATCCAAAATTGACATTTACAGCCTTGTTAGAATGATCCACTATATAGCAGCTGATAATTATGTTTGTTGTGTGGCTTTAAGCTCAATATGGGGACATTTTTATTTGTTCAGCATAAATAACCATTAAGTTACATGCTGGACAGCATTTTCTTCTTTCTGAAGATAATTTTTTGGGCATTTTGTGCCTTTATTGATAGGAGAGAGAGACAGAGGGTAGGCTTATGAAAGGGGCGAGAGAGAGTAGGGGAAGACACTCTGCAAACTGGCCACAGGCTGGGCTTGAACCCGGGGAGGCAGAAGAAGGTATATGGGTTGTTCCTGGTTGCTTACCACTCCACCAAACCAGCACCCCGGACAGCATTTAAAACACTGAACAGAGTGTGATGTGAGATGTAGAAGGCAGCCAAGTACATGAGAGCAACCAGTGCTGCTCTTAAATGCTCATTAGTCAAGCATAAGCTTTCTATTGTAGTATGGGTTGTGGAGCTAGCTGCAGGCCAAATAAAAGAGGACCGTGGGCCCCAGTTGGCCCCTGGCCATAGTTTGGATAACCCTGGCTTGAACAGTTTTTTAAACATATTCAAAGCATTCAGGGTAATTTTAAAATCATTCTGAAGAGTATTCGAAGCAGAGGGTGCTGAAAACACAGAAGCTTTCTTTCCATCTCTGTCCAAAATTTCAGAAACGTCTTAGAAACAAAGGCTGTGCGTGCCATCCTTTGGGATAAAAGATCAGAAAGGCAGCCTGCAATCTTTCCAGAATGGCTTAATAGATGAAGATATACCAATGTGTCTGCTCACTTTGGAGCACAAAGTACGATGATGAGTGAGAAACAACAGTTTGGGATGAATCCATGACTCAGACTGTTGAACAATCAGTCAAATATTCCAGACAGCAGAGAGAGACGACAAATAGGCATCGTAAAAAGCAATTTCATGAATCCAAACATTTCAAATAACCAATTGTTCTACTGACAAGATACCAAAATGGTTTCATATTTGGAAAACAAATATGCAGTCCTTTAGAGTATGGAGATATTTTTCTGAGTTTGAATTCTGTCTGACAACAAAAACAAAAATGTTACATCAAAATGCTCAGTTTTCACAGCCATGCTATTAAAACACTGTTGTGGTAGTGTAGTGTGATTGGAAACAAAACAAAAAAACAACCAGAACTACATGATGGTGGCTTTATGCTATTGTGAGGTAAACAACTGTTAGAGAGTGACTGGTGCAGACATGGGTCAGGAAGACAGACTCAGGTGGTGTCTGTGGAGAAGCGAGTCATAAAATCTGGTGATTAAGGGTTGGATGTGAGACCTGACCTCCATCCATCCATTATCTATTCCGATCATCCTTTCTGGGGTCATGGGAGCTGGAGCCTATCTCAGCTACCATTGAGCAAGAAGTGGGGTACACCCTGAACCAGACGCCAGCCAATCATAGGGCCACATAGAGAGATGGACAACCATTCACACTCACACTCATACCTAAGGGCACTTTAGAGTCATCATTCAACCTACTGAGCATGTTTTTGGTCTGTGGGAGGAAGCTGGAGTGCACAGAGAGAACCCGAGCATGCACGGGAACAAGTAAACTCTACACAGAAAGGTCCTGATCCACACAGGGATTCAAACCAGCAACCCTCTTGCTGTAAGGCACAAGCACTACCTGCTGCTTCCCCATACCGCCCAGGTGAAGAAAGATGAGTGGGGACTTAATGAATCAGTCCCACAGGACTGACAGACGGAGCACGGGGCACGACTTCAGACCTGAGTCTGTCCCTAAATTGAGTCCCCACCTCTGCCATGGGGCTCCATGACCTCTACCTTTGCCCTATGACTTTTATCAATCAATCAATCAAACTTTATTTGTATAGCACCTTCCATACAAAATCTCGTAGCACAAAATGTTTTACATAAAAAAAATAAAATAAAAGAAGAAAATTGAATACAATAAAAATACAAAACCCCACAACCCTCATGATCCACACATATACACACACATAAACACACCCACATACACATACATACACACCCCCACACACACACACGAAGACATTAAGAAGAGATTCTAACAAAACAGAATTAGAGGACTGAGGAAATGCTAACCTGAATTAAAAATGAGGAAACACAGGAGCTAAAACTAAAATGACATTACAAGAAAAAAGCATGATAAGAAATGAGATAAAAATACTACAGGTAAAAATACATAAATTAACAAATAAAATACAATTTAAAATAATAATACAGTAAAATGAGACAGCCAAACACTAAATGCATAATAAAATCTGCTAAAGATAGATGCTAAAGTAGGACGATGAAAAGAAAATCGATGAACAGAGAATAAAATTCCAAAACAATAAATCTGAACTGAAATGGAGAAATAAAACAGATTAAGATGATTAAAACAAATAAGATGAAATAATAATTATGAATATAATCAGCTAAAAGCCAGACTAAAAAGGCAGCTCTTGAATTTGCTTTTACAAATATGAACAGTAGGTGCTGCCTTCAGGTCTCAGGTAGAATGTTTCACAGACGGGGACCCTAATAATGAAGAGAAGCTTTACTGTATGTTTCAGTTGAAACTCTGGGTACC
Organism: Cetoscarus ocellatus; assembly: GCA_037902135.1. Taxonomy (NCBI): domain Eukaryota; kingdom Metazoa; phylum Chordata; class Actinopteri; order Labriformes; family Labridae; genus Cetoscarus; species Cetoscarus ocellatus. The sequence continues at coordinate 212,334 of JBAMNC010001550.1, read as the reverse complement.
ATTATTAGACCTGAAGACCTGAGGGCTCTACTGGGCTCATAGGGTAAAAATCAATTGGATAAATAAAAAGGAGCAAAACCATTAAGAGATTTAACTAATAAAAGAACCTTAAAACAATTCTAAAAGACACACGAGGCCAACTTTAAAATCTTTAAAGAGTATCATTCAATCCACCTAAAAATTTGCTTAATAAGTTTTTTAAAACGCCCTTTCAGAAATCCTGAGATGAAGCATTCACAGGCAAAAGATGAAAATGACGCTGCTTTTTCTTGACCTTTGACCTCTGACCTTCAAAGTAAAACAAGTTTATCCTTTAGTCAGAGAAATTCAGTTTAAGGAAAATCACTCAAAGCATATTTTAACAAAAACAGACCACAAGGGTTCACCACCTCCCCTATGACCTTCAAAATATAATCAGTTCATCCTCAAATCCAAGTCAACGTGTTCTCAAAGTCTGAAGAAAATCCTCAGAGCTCACGTTAACAAGACTTCACCTGTTCGGATGAAAGTAATACGTATGCGTGTTCACAGTCGATCACCAACAGAAAGATCGTGTCACCAATGATCCTTCTGTTGGTGATTGACTGGATAATGCGGCAGGCCATGGCAGGCAGGAGAACAGGAATACAGTGGACCTTCACGAAGCAACTGGAAGACCTTGACTTTGCAGACGACGTCAGCCTTCTTTCCCACAGACAGCAAGACTCGCAAGAAAAGCAATGCTGTGTTGCAGAAGAAGCAGAGAAGACTGGCCTCCAAATCAACATGGAGAAGACTGAGGTCATGAGTGTGCACAACAAAAACAAGACCCAGTGCGACTACACCAAGAAAACATCAAGGAAGTCGACAAGTTTGTTTACCTTGGCAGTGTCATTAGTAAAGATGGGGGCACAGACGAAGACATCGGGTGCCGAATCAACAAAGCCAGACATGCCTTCAACACCTTGCGGCCAATCTGGAGATCGACAGCCCTCTCAGCCCACAACAAGATTCGGATCTTCAACGCCAATGTCAAGTCGGTCCTACTTTACGGCTCAGAAACCTGGCGGGTAACCAAGACTAGCACCCACAAACTCCAGACATTTACCACAGATGTCTCAGGAACATCCTCAACATCAGGTGGCCAGAAGTCGTCTCCAACGAACAACTGTGGGACAGGACCAGACAAGCTCCAATCGAGTCTGAGATCAGGAAACGAAAATGGGGATGAATTGGCCACACGCTCTGCAAGCCTGCTACAAATGTCACCAGGCAGACCCTTGACTGGAATCCACAAGGGAAGCGAAAGGTGGGCCAAACAAGGCAGACTTGCCGCCGAAACATCGACGCAGAGATGAAGGCAGCCGGAATGACGTGGGCCGATCTCCCAAAATCGTGTCCATTGGAGGAGTGTTGTTGCGGCCCTTTGTTCCTTAAGGAATCAAGAGGCATAAGTCAAGTAAGTAAGTCAAGTTCACACATGTATGCACGGACAGCCTGATCACATGATGCCTCCAGCCTCAGGCGTCACCAGCACAGAGAAATAAAGAACTTCAGATATCAAAATAGTGACTAATATTCCCATGATAGGCTTCTGAAGACAGCACCAAGGAACTGTAGCTCTGTTTGTGTTTTTATAATACAGGAAGGACTTGAAAATGACTGAAGTGTAGTGAAGCAGAAATGAAACAGCTGACCAGCCGATAAAAAAACAATATTCAAAGAAAAAAAATCTGCTTTTCCTTTTTGTCTTTGTTAGTTTTTGTGCCTCCCAGAGACTGCTCTGCAGAGTTTTGGTCGCAGAGAGCCTTGGAGCTTAAGTGGTCCCTGTCCTTGGTGCTGAAGGCAGCAGACAGATGGTCTGAGCTACTCCTGCAGAAAAGTTTGGTGAGAGAAAAGCAGACAGAAGGTTATGAGTCCAGGCTCCAGAGCTGATCTATCATGCAGCTGTTCTGCTGCTGAATCAGAGCTTTTTGTTTGCAAGCATCTGGAAAAAAAATGAGGATAAAAATGCAGCTTAACAATACTGAGGAGGAAAATCTGTGAGATCAAATATGACTCTGACAGTGGAGAGATGTGGACCTGTATTATAATAAATGTGCACAGGGTTGTAGATCTGACATTAATCTATGACATGGAGGCTCTTATTTTTTAAGATATACACAAAGACATGTTCACCAGATATCCAGCAAACTGCATAAACACATAATTGATTAAACATAGAAGGAGGGATACTGAAAAAACAGAGCTTTTAGATCTTCAGCTAACTAACAGACATGGAGGCCATCCTTCTTCTGTATGCAACTGATGTCTGTAGATCCATGCAACAGAGTTTTCAAAGCTTGATGCAGAGACTCTTATTCACCTGTTGAACTGATAACTTGGACACTCCTCTTTTTGGTCCTCAAAAAAAACATTTCACTGCTTCAGCTGCTTGAATGCTGACATAGTCCAGGAAGAAAGCCCCCATGACACCCAGTTTAAAGTCTCTGCAGTGCCTGTTACTCTGAGAATAGAATTAAGATTCTTTTCTTGGTTAGTAAGCACTGACATTCTTGTTTATTGTGTTCATGAGATTTGCCTTTGCCGTATGAGCTCAGTAGAGTCCTCAGGTCTTCAGGCAGGGGTCTTCTATAGCGCCCAAAGCCAAAACTCAAACATATGCTGAAGCAAAGTTTCATTATTACAGTCCCTGTACGTGGAATGGGGCTGCGTGGTTATGCAGCAGGTTTTGCATGTGCCCCAGAGCAAGAGGGTCACAGGTTTGATCCCTGGGTTGTTCAGGGCCTTTCTGTATGGAGTTTGCATGTTCTCCCTGTGCATGTGCGGGTTCTCTCCAGGCACTCCGGCTTCCTCCCTCCAACCAAAAACATGCTCATCAGGTTGAGTGTTGACTCCAAATTGCCCTTAGGCATTAGTGTGAGTGTAAATGGTTGTTTGTCTCTCTATGTGGCGCTGCGATTGGCTAGTGATCGGTTCAGGGTGTACCCCGCCTCTTGCCCAATGTCAGCTGGGATAGGTTGCAGTCCCCCCACTGACCCGATGGATGAATTTCTGTGGAACGATCTACCTGAGGACCGAAGGGTACCTGCTGTTCATTTTTGTAAGATAAAACTCAAAGTGATTTGTATCTTTTTCCTCTGAATGTGTCTCTTCCTCTATTTTGGTTACAGAGTCATTAGCTTGTGTTTTATTACCTCTCTTTATGAATGTTCTTTTATTACCCTATTTCAGCACATTTCAACATAATTAACCGTCATTATTTTATTCCTTCCATAGTTTTTAAAACCTTATTTTAAATCCTTTTGTGTTTTTTTTTTGTCTGTTCTTTTATCAGAATGTCTTATTTTCTTATAGTTTTACCAGTTAAGTCTTAGCTCCTGTGTTTCCTCATTTTAATTCAAGATGGCATTCCCTCAGTCGTCTCTGCCTGTTTCCAGAGTTTGATGTCTTTGTTTGTGTGTGTGTTGAATTTGGATAAGGAGGGTGGGTGAGGTTTTGTGTTTTTGTATTTTTTTATTATTTTTTTTTGAGTCTTCCTGCACTTATCTGTTTGTGTTTTTAGATGTAAAGCACTTTGAGTCACATTATTTTTTTTGAAAAGTGCCAAACAGATAAAGTTTGATTGATTGATTGATTGATTGGTGTGCAGGCCTTCAATAACAACAGCTGAGTCGTCATTCCAAAGCAACGACATGTTTCAGTAAGTCTGCTAACATTTGCCTGTGGGGTCGTGTTTCTGGTTCACTCATGAGTGAAGCTGATGATGGAACGCTGAATGATGATTGGCTGCTGAAATACCAACAATACTCTCAATCAGAGGTGACCTGGGTCAGAATTTTCATGTTAGAGACTCTTTTCATGGCATTAGATCTAAGAACAAATGCACACACACACAGACACAGACAGGATGGTGTACACACAGCTTACTGTGATAGCAGAGGCTGTGTTTGCCCTCAGGTCCTCCGTGGAGATAGGAGGTTACATCAGCCTGCCTCAGGGTACTGAGCAGCTCCCTCTCTGACTCTCTCTGACTCTGACTTGCTCTCAGACAGCCAGAGAAACGTTAAAGCCTCATTCTAGAGTACAGTTAATGCATCACAGAGTCATCTGTTGGAGCAGTTGTATTACTCTTGTGTTGTTCAGAGTAAGATATTACACTCTGTAATCAGTCACACTAAAAACTGTCAAAGGAATCTGTTACTGCCACATGACCCCCCAGGAAGGACAAACTATTGACATACATCTTTACATAAAATGTCTATATTTCTCAAAGACATAAATATGTCTAACCTTGCTCAGCAACTGGATCCCCTGATTCAATGTCTGTAACCAGGCACATCCATCTAGTCGGCTTTGTGCTCGGCCCAAAGCGGCACACCCCAATCAGCTGAGGAAGAGGTGGAGCTACGAGTGAAACGACAGCAGGGAGTGACTGCTTGTACAGAGATTAGCATAGATGCTAACAGCTTCAGCATTAGTTTCACCAGATCTGGACCACACTTCTTTATTAATTAAAAACCAGTTAACAACACTGAAAGCACTTCTCTATGGTAAATATATTTCCACTCCACTTTCAACATGTTTTGGCGAGAGTTTATTTTATGAAGACTCATGTTCTGAAGCGCAGCAGCGCCTGCCTACTACATTATCTGATTGGCCCATAATGAATTTGATTGATGGAAAGACCATCCAATCACCTGCTGGATATGCTGCTGAAAGTCTCCGCCCTCCACAGACACTTTGTGTGGGCTCTTTCCCGGATGGGCTGGTGAAATATATAATGACTGGTCCATCTGGTGTGCAGGTTAAAATATCTGTTAATCACATATAAATTATAAAAACTGTATTTAACAGTCAATCCAGTTCTGCTTTCTTGAAGGGAAGGGATGGGAATCAAAACCTAATTCCACCAGTAAGATCCCTCTCAACGATTTGACCTCTACAGTATTTTTGGCTATCAATTCCTTCAACTTTGCTCTACCTGCCTTACAAATCAAGGACATCACTCTCATTTGAGGCAGTCAGCAGATGCAACAGCAAAACATAATCATGGCAGACAGGGGCAGAAGTGGTAAAATTATAGATAATAGCGTAATGCTTGACAAAGAAGCCTGAAGCACATTATTGAGTGGGTGGAAACTCTAGCAACTTGCAGAGGCGTTCATCTATGCAGCAGATCACTTAATATCAGGAGTGACATGTGTTTGACACTCTGAAAACCTATTTAGGCCGACTCCTGCCAGCAGAGATGATCCACAGCAATCGACAAGGAAATTGTTTAAGAATCAGGTGGATAAGCAGAATCAACAATGGCATTGGTATCAATAAAATCTAATCAATTCCAATCCCGATCAAACTGTGATAATCAGGTTGGAGAAAAACAGGCAACTATCTGTGACACAGACAAAGGGAGCATCTCTGAGTTTGCCTATTCACAATAATTAATATAGTTATGATGACAGTTTTTAATAGAGAGAATGACTTTTTTAATCATAATTATGCACTTGTCAACGGACTTTTGATTATTTAGCTGAGTGATGTCAAAAAAGAGCAGAAAAAAGTCAGGAAGAGGAGAAACAACAGCTGAAGACTTCATGAGTGTGAACATGTTTAACATGTCTTGTCTTTGTCGTGTGTTCAGTGGAATGTAGTTCAAAAATTATCAGCAAATCACTGTATTCTATTTTTATTTAGACTTTACACAACGTCCCAACTTCATGGGAAATGGGGTTTGAGCCTTGAACGTACACCCACAGGCAGATTTAAATGACATGTAAATCAGTCTGACCCAGATCAGCATAACAAACAGAAAAAAGATCATCAGCAGAAACCTGAGCTGTGAGCACCAGGATAAAACGCAAAAACATCCACACTGCAGATTTTTTATCTTTTGTGACAAAGTAAAGAGTGAAGAGTGAGCAGGGATCATAGAAATGATCAGTGAGCCACACCGGGACTCCGTTAATGCTTTCAGTAGGTAGGGGTGCACTTGTGGTCTGGACACTCATGAGTTCGTCACTACCATAAATTCTTATTTTCAGTAAGACTTTTATTGATTATACTTCTATAAAACCCTGATCCCATCATTGAAAATAAATTATCTTTAATGAAATGACCGTAAGAGGGCAGCATGGTGGCGCTCCCTGTCACCTGTAAGTCGAGCAAAGCCGGCCAATCAGGTGGCTTAATGCTACCAAGATTGAACCAAGATTTGACCAATCATGGGTGGCACTGCTACCAAGAATTGCAAGAACAAATCATCGCTCATTCAGCCGACCAAGATTTGACCAATGGAATCACTGGATGATACCAAGAATTGCCCCCGCCCCCTCAAAAAGACGGAAGTGAAAGAATGAGATGGAAACAATAAGAAAGATAAAAACAACACAATTAATAAAGTAGATAGATAGAAAAATAAATAAAAGTTGTGAATAGTGGAAGTGAATGACAAACACAGTGCACAGTGAAAGCCAAAAGTTAAAATAGCAATAATAATAAAGTTAAGTTAATTAAAAAGTTAAAATAAACTAGTAAAAAAAGATGAAAAAATAAAATAATAATAATGGTGAATAACTATAGACACAACATTAAGATAAAACAGTCATTTTCATGTAAAAGAGACTAAAACCGAAGTAAATAAAACAGCTACAAACAAATAAATGACATGATAAAAAAGCAGAAATGGGTGAAAAGGCAAAGGCTATAAGAAGGCAATACTAACACAATAATAATAATTACACTATTCAGCTGATTTTTAAGTTTTACTTTAGAAATTACTTAACCCTTGTGGGCTGTTTTAATTATGACCCTTTGAGGTCATCAGAGGACAAGAATGTCCTCTCCCTCCCCCAAAAAGTGCTATAAAAACATAATCAGAATCAGAATCAGAATCAGAATCATCTTTATTGGCCAAGTATGTTTGTGACATACAAGGAATTTGGCTTCAGCAGGTGGTATCGCTCACAGAATAACAGCAGCAAAAATAAACATAAACATACTAGAAAAATATATGTATATATATGTATATATATACACACCTAATTTGAATGGAGAGGAATATGTACACTCAGTAAAAATAGAAAAATATGTGTATATGCTATATGTATGTACATTTGTGCAGAGAAATAAATATACGTACAAATTGGTGCAGAGTACACATTGTAGTGCAGTTGAATCAGTGGCCAGTGAAGGTGAATATATGACCATTTAGCAGTGCAATAGGTACAACATTCAGCTATTTAGGAGAGTTATGGCAGTAGGGAAGAAACTGTTTTTGTGTCTAGAGGTCCTTGTGCGCAGGGCTCTGTATCGTCTGCCAGAGGGGAGGAGGGAGAACAGGTTATGTCCAGGGTGAGTGGGGTCTCTGATGATGTTCCCTGCCCTCTTGCTGGTTCTGGAGGAGTACAGGTCCTGGATGGAGGGCAGGGGGGCTCCAGTGATTTTTTCTGCAGTCCTAACTGTGCTGTAGTCTGCGTCTGTCCTGCTGTGTGGCTGCTCTGAACCACACGGTGATGGAGTTGCACAGGACGGACTCAGTGACAGCAGTGTAGAACTGGATGAGCAGCTCCTGAGGCAGGCCGTGTCTCTTCAGCTGAGGAAGGAAGTGCTGAGCCTTTTTCGGGATGCAGTGGATGTTCATCTCCCACTTCAGGTCCTGAGAGATCGTCGTTCCCAGGAACTTGAAGGACTCGACGGATGACACAGGGCTGTTGCTGATGGTGAGGGGGAGCAGTGACGAAGGCTGTCTCCTGAAGTCCGCTGTCATCTCCACAGTTTTGAGCGAGTTCAGCTCCAAGTTGTTCTGGCTGCACCAAAACACCAGCCGCTCGACCTCCAGCTGGTATGCAGACTCGTCTCCATCCTGGATCAGGCCGATGATGGTAGTGTCGTCTGCAAACTTCAGGAGTTTAACAGCTGGGTGCTTGGAAGTGCAGTCGTTGGTGTAGAGGGAAAAGAGCAGTGGGGACAGGACACACCCCTGGGGGGCGCCAGTGCTGACAGTCCGGGTTGTTGAGGTGACGTTTCCTAGCCTCACCTGCTGTCTCCTGTCGGTCAGAAAGCTGGTAATCCACTTACAGATGGACGGAGACACGTTGAGGTGAGAGAGTTTGGAGGAGAGGATGTCCGGGATGATGGTGTTAAATGCTGAGCTAAAGTCCACAAACAGGATCCTCGCGTAGTTCCCTGGGCTGTCGAGATGCTGCAGGATGTATGCAGTCCAAGATTGACAGCATCATCCACCGACCTGTTTGCCTGGTAGGCAAACTGCAGGGTGTCCAGCAGGGGTCCTGTTACAGACCTCAGATGGCTCAGCACTAGTCTTTCAAAGGACTTCATGACCACAGACGTTAGAGCCACCGGTCTGTAGTCATTCAGTCCTGTGATGGAGGTTTTCTTGGGGACTGGGATGATGGTGGAGCACTTAAAGGCAGAGGGGACTTCACACTGCTCCAGGGAGCGGTTGAAGATCCTGGTGAAGACTGGGGCCAGCTGATCAGCACAGGCTTTAAGACAGGAGGGTGACACTCCGTCTGGGCCTGGTGCTTTCCTGGTTTTCTGTTTCTGGAACAGCCGGCTCAGCTCCTCTTCACACACTCTGAGTGTGGCGGGGGGGCAGGTTGGAGTGCAGGTAGAGGTGTGGCGGGGGTTGTTGTGGTAGTGCTGGTCTGGGTGAGAGGTGGGCTTGGATGGGTGAGGGGTGTGAAGTTGTCACTCTCAAACCTGCAGTAGAAGTCCTTGAGGTCGTTGGCCAGGTCTTTGTTGGCCAGGTCATAACAGATGAATACTTCCTGTACTTTTTTTTTGCTCAGATTATTTAATCAACTTCAGTCCTAATCAAAAATGTGAAATATTTAATAATTGAATTTTTGGGCCCCTGCTCTGCTGCACCTCAGAGAGCTCACTGTACGGTCCACACAAACAACAGTTTGTGAGTTTTCACACATGCGTTCACACATGGCACATCTTTTTGTTGTTCTCTTTGTTACTTGTATTTATTTAAATTATTTTTATAACTTTGTCTACTTAGTATGTTCACTGCTCTTTGCTGCCACAGAGGATGCCAAACGATGTTTCACTGTACGAACTCTGTTGCCTAACAAGTGTTTGATAGTGACAATAAAGAACTATTCTGTTCTATCTATGGCACATCTTTTTGTTGTTCATTGTTCATTCCTGTTACGTCTTGTTGATTCCTGTTACTTAAACATTTTTCTTTAAAAAATATAAAAAGATAAACAACTTTTTTAATTATGTTTGGTCCATCATTTATCCAATTGATTAATAGCTTGCATGATAATACATTTATTTAAATTGAGCTTTGGGTCTCCATGAAATGATAAATACAGCTTTGGATGTTTTAGAAAAACACAACTTTTGTTTAAAAGCATCATTTTTCAGTAACAAACATTAATTATTTGAACATATAACCAACCATTCCATTAAAAGAGACACTTTCTCGAGGGGAAAATGAAGGCATTAATTGACATGCTTCTAAACATGCTTTTAAAATGTAACATGAGTTTTGGTAACAGGACTGAAAAAAATGCAACCATCTTTGTCCTAAAGCCTGTATAAAAAATGAAATAAAGATAAAATAAATAAATTTAAATAAATTAAGATTGACCAGTGTTCATTTTATATAGTTAAATATGTGTGTTGCTTGATTAAGTTTTGAAAATTACAACAAAAAAAAATGATAATAATAATTTGGTGGACTTGCACATGGAAAAGGCACCCATTCAGTGGAATGACCCAAATATAGACACAACATTAAGATAAAAACAGTCATTTCACGTAAAAGAGACTAAAACCAAAGTAAATTAAACAGTTAAAAATAAATAAATAACATAATAAAAAAGTAGAAATGGGTTAAATGGCAAAGGCTATAAGAGGGCAATACTAACACAATAAGAAGATGATAAGATAAACTAAAATACGTATAATAGATACGATAATAAACTATGTTTATGTCTTTTAAGTTATAGATATAATCACTGTTAATAACAACAGGGAATCATTCAATAATAGAATTTAAATATAACTGACTTCCTGAGTCAATTTCAGTGTGTAATTTTAATAATGTGCTTTGTACATGGTAAATGTTTTCTATGGAGGCGAAGTGCCTATCCACTTGTAGTTTTCAAGTTTTAATTGAAAAGTGTCTTGATGGAACGGCTTGTGCCATGGCAAATTGTGGCGAATTATGGTAAGTATACCATGACAAACAGGCGGTAGCCTTGGCGCAGCAGGTGGTGCACGTGCCTCACATCAAGAAGGTAGCCGGTTCGATCCCCGGGGCGGGCAGGACCCTTCGGTGTGAAGTTTGCATGTTCTTCCTGTGCATGCGTGGGCTCTCTCCGGGCACTCCAGCTTCCTCCCACAGACCAAAAGCTTGCTTATCAGGTTGATTGGTCACTCTAAATTGCCCTTAGGTATGAATGTGAACGTGAATGGTTTTCTGTCTCTCTATGCGACCCTGCGATCGACTGGCGACCGGTTCAGGGTGCACCCCAATCACAGCTGGGATAGGCTCCAGCCCCCCCGCGACCCCGAAAGGGATAAGCAGTATAGAAAATGAAGGAATTAAATAACTGTAAGCCAATCACGATTACTGTTATTACTTCCGATCCATTACTGTTATTACTACTTCACAAACATTGTCTGTCTGCAAATAGATGTGGGAAGAATATCAGTTATCACATATCAGTTTATGATGTTAATCTGGTTTGTCAAATCAATGAATTGCTGACATCAAACACAACTAACCGCTGATTTAGTGACCAATTATTTATCAGGCAGAAAAAGCCTGCTGGACAAACTCTGATCTGTTTTCAAATATAGGTTTTGTTGGACAATTGCACAAAGAGAGTTAATGACCCCTTCATCAGGGGTCATCAACTACATTTATACAAGGGCCATTTTGTTTCTTGACATACACCAGGAGGGCTGTATTTTCAAAAAAAGTAGAGATATTTTGTTTTTATTAACATAAAAATTCAACATCTTTATTTTTTCAATAATTGAATGTATTTCTTCATCTTTCAAAGTGGAAACAGTCCCTGTCACCAACACTGCTTTCAGCCCCTCAGGGCAGCTTGGTTACTTCTTTCGGGGGCTCTCATGGTTTCCACTGCTGGATTTGACTCTAATATACTTGTTTACTGGGTTAAATGGTAGCTTGAATGTCTGACAGGTGGATTTCTGTACAACAGATTAAAAATGAAGTGGGGGTTGCATTGTTTGTTATGAGGTACCCTTATAACCACAACCAACTCTTCCCCTCGTGTTTTCTAAATTTGATAATATTAAGGGGGCTGGACAGAACACTGTGGAGGGCCTCCCAGACCACCAGCTGATGATCACTGGACTACATTTTTTATCTTGGCACTGATATTGGCATCAGCCCTGATTTTAACCATCAATAAATCACTTAAAATAACTGTCCTGTCCTGTCAGCTGTACCCCTCTGACCCTAAATGAGAGAAATCAGGACTAAACCACAAGACCCTGCTGAACCACAGTGGAGCAGCTGGTGGAGGACATCATGAGGAGTCAGGCCTGGTGAGTTTCTTACTGTAACACAGTTATTCTGTTGGGCACTAAGTTTACAGACTTCACATTATTGAAGTCCCATACATCATATTTAATGTCATTTTTTTTTTTAGGTGAAAAACAGTCCACTTGTGTTTATTCTGTAAGTCTCACGATGCCAGCTGTCCTGTCCCTCCCTGACCCTGTCCTGATAGAGACCCCTAAACCACTCTGCACAGGTCCACTGCAGCTTTAGCCCGCACTCCTTCTCTTGTTAATCTGAGCAGTTTATCCAGAGGCTGGGACTGAGCAGAAAGCTGAAAAGAGGTCAGAAGGTCACACAGTGATAATGCAGGCCAGTGTTACATCAGGGGACGACCCGCTGGAATGAGCCGATGTGTTCTGATCAGCTCTGACCTCTGAACCTGCCTGATGGCTCAGTCTGATAAAAACTTAATAAAGTCAGAGGTAACACAATCTCTGTGGAGTCCTGGTCATTAAACCTTAATCCATCTGTTCCATAAAAAGATGCAGATTAGATTAGATTAGAGTTTTTTAAAGAGGGATTAAACTGAAAACTTTGACCTTTAAAAAGACCTGACCTGTTACAGGGCAGACAGAGAGCTGGCCTTTAAAGAAGAGTGCTCACATAACCCTGAGCCTTCTGTTTCAGTGCTCCAAGTGACCAAAAGGAAAGGATGAATAAAAATGTCATGGAAAACATCCAACAACAAAACAAAGACTAGAAAGCACTCAGAGAGCAAACCTCTGCCAAGGTAGCTCACATGTTGCTGTTACATCTGTAAGCAATAGTTCCATGATGAAGTTAGCATCATAATATGATTCATGACTAGGGCTTAGCAATTAATCGAAAAATAATCCAAACCAACATTTAGACCCTGTAATTGAGGTAATTTTACTCATGTCGATTATTTTGATTATTTTCCCTGTGTAAATCACGTGACCACGCCCCCTCCATACAGTCTGCGTTCAGTTTTGCCAAGAGCGAAGGACGCGCTGCCAACATGGAGGAGACAACCGTCAATCTATCGGAGGACCTTGTAGCCAAGAAAAATGCCGTCTCCATTGTTTGGACACATTTTGGATTCTGTGCAGAGGACATCGAGTAGAAAGAAGCTAAGTGTAAATACTGCAGGAAGACCATTTTGACAACCATCAGTAACACCACCACTTTGTTCCAGCATAGCATAAAATAATCGTTCATTATTCGTAATTGAGGTAAGAGCTTCAATTAATCGTGATACTGAGATCAGGTAATATCGCCCAGCCCTATTCATGACCCTAAAAACCCACACCTAGCACTCAGAATCATGTTGATCATGTTGATCATTATTAGCTAGACAGCTATTGAGCCAAAACGATCATTCACTAATGGCAGTTATCTGGATCACCAAAAAATTACCAACATTATCCGTCCAGTAGTTTATGTTTAATAACAGATACGGATAAACAGACAAACAAACAGACAAAACAAAAAAAACCCTGCAAAAACAGAACCTCCTGGGTGGAGGTAACTCGAAAAGAAAAATTTAGGGGGGATTTCTGTCTCAGCATTTAAATATCATATGCACTGAACCTACAGTTCAACAGTTTCATAGCTTTGTGTGCTTGTACTTTCTATTTTAAGACATGTTGATTCACTAGTTGCAATTTGAAACAAATAGGTCCATTCTGAGGTCAAACTGTGCCTTTAGCTTTGAATTTTCCCCTTGTGTCCTTTAAAGCTTTGCACATACGTATTTCTGAATACCTCAGTAAGTGCTCTCAACAGTGTGTGGGGGGGCTTGAAGCTGAACAGAAAATGGAGGTAAAGTTTAAAATAAAAAGTGCATGTGATTATCCTGTACCAGACGGTCAGACCCCTCGCTGTGATCAAGCAGAAAAACACTTCAAGTCAGAGTTATGATGTAAATCAGGCCGCTGTTAGCTAACTTGTGCTGTAATCGTGATGATGAAGTGGGCCGGCCGCGGACTCGTGTAATTGGACGGAGCAGAAAGTGTGAAAGATCAGCGGCTGACAGACTCCCTGCAGACTGAAGCTGCCTCCTCTCTGCACACACACGCTTTATTAAGATCACACCGCGCTCGCTGTTCATTCATTTCACCACATTTCATCTGAAAATGAGGCACGAGGAGGAAATGAACAGAAATTACCACCTGACAAAAGCCATGTCTGCAGGGAAGCTGACTCTCCATGGAGATAAATTGCAGCTGAATTATAGCATTTTCATGAAACCAGAGTGAAGGTAAGTCTACTTTAAATGGTTTATGACGCTCAGCAGCTCAAATGTGCTGAACAGTTGCCGTCAAAAATTCAAAGCATGGTGTTTCAGGGCAGACAGAGCTCTTACATGCATCTATGATAAAGACAAAATCTAAAATTCTACCACATATGTCAGACTACTGTGTGTTTCATGGTTCTTTAATCTGTAAGTTTCAGCACTACCACCCAAATAGTCTCTGAAGCTCTCTAAAAAACAATCACTAACGCATCATCCAACCACTTAATTCAAACTGCTTCATTAAAACAAAGAAACATCTAAAGTTGTTTACATTTCATTGATCATCCAGCCCACAACAATCGTGAAAAGGTTTAAGTCCAATTTTCTAATTGCACAAATTGTGTTTATTTGCATTTGGTTTTAGGTTCAGTGTAGTTCAAATTAAATCAGTTTATTCAATCAGTACTTTCAAAACAATGAAATAAACCAGCATAGCTGCACAACATGAAGATATTTCTCATCTTAGCACCTTACTGCTCTCACAATGATGTACATTAAGGACGTTACTGCCCCTTTGAATGCCTCAATCACGATTAAAAATGACAAACATCTCAGTCAAAATAAGTCTGCAACTTATTATGTGCTACTGCTGATGCTAGTGTTAGCATCTGAGCAGAATTTTAGTCTTGTGGTCTCCATGTGGGTTTGTGTGCTGCGATGTTATTCAGTTTCTTTTTCCTGGGTTGCACAGACAGACAAATGGGAGGAAAGTTTTCCCTTTATCATATCATGCCATATGACTTGATTTCTGAGATCGAGAACTGTAAAATGATCCATGGTCTGCAATTACATGCTGTGTAGCGCTGCTAGCTAATTAAGCATCCCACCTTTAATGGGCATTTTTTGCAAAGGTTAAAGGTCGATAAGAGCCTGGTTTGCAGACACTTAACACTGAGAGGAGGAGAAGGAGGCTGAATGACAAGCATAGGAGGCGCAGTAAGCCAGTTTCAATTTGTGATTTTTGGCGAGGCAGGGCTCTGGAGTTCCGGGGAGGGGGCAGAAGCACTGGGCTGGAGTGTGGTGGGTGAAAGGCCAACAAATGAGCCTGTGGATTTTACATGGTGGGCCATTTGCTCATAATCAACACACAGTGGAGCCCAAATTGCTTCCATGCGACACTCCTCACATGTTTGGGTGTTGTTACTGTGCACTTGGAGTGGTTTGCCTGGCCTCTATTTCCTTAAGGTGTCTTCTTCTTCTTTGGTTTCCAGCAGATTAGATGCAGCTGATCTTGAGGTCAAGACAGCACTAGCTGATCAAACCACGCTGGGAGTGCCCTCTGCTGGATCAGGTGGTTCAATGCTCAAGACGTGCTGTTATTACCTCCGCCAACTAGGTTATGTTTTCACCAGGGTCTGTCTGTTTGTCTGTTAGCAACACTATGCAAAAACTACTGGATGGATTTATATCAAAATTTTACCAGAGGTGTGGTTTGGTCCAAGGAAGAAGCCATTACATTTTGGTACTGATCCGATCCAGATTGACATCACAATAAAACATTGAATTTTATAATGAAATCCCATAACTTAACACTGGGCCGTTTTTTGTCCCACCCACAGCACCATCCGATTGGTTACATCTCTGGTTACATGCAGAGTCAGGGCACAGCCAACAGCCAATCAGCACTGACAGTTGTGGATGCAGAGTTCTGCTCACAGACACAGAGGAGAGGAGGAAACGTTTTGCCAATGGAGAAAGCCCAGCGCTGTTCCTGGAGCCTTGGTTTCTAAGATAAATCAAGGCAGCAGACTGTCCGGAAATTGTAATAAACATCCCAGTCCTCTACAACCCACAGCTACAGTAACATTACTGTGAGCCCATTAACGTTATAGAAACATACGTGGCAGCTCCGCTCGCTCGCAGTCCCTCCATAAAAATTATAATGTCAATACCGAAATAATCCATCATAGCAGAAGTCTGTGTGTGAGAGTGTAAAAACCTAACCCCCAAACTCCACATAGAGCGAACGCGCCACACACCAAAGCACCGTGGTTTTGCTCCGACCGACAGGCTGGAGACATCGCCCACTAGAAGCACTGTGGCGTGCACAACACCAACATCTGTACAAGCAGCAGCAAACTGGTCCAATCAACAAGTTACAAGACCCACTACTAACTAGGTCACTCTTTTGGATGATATTTATATCAACAACAATCACACTTCTTGTAGACTCATATTTTTTATTCCACAATGTGCGTATAAAATAAATATAGGACTGTAATGTTGGGTGGAAATCACAATTTATGGGTGGAGGTCTGCGCTCTCGGAATGCTTTTCTAGTTAGTATTCAAATGCTTATTTACAGCTGGTGTAAGGATTTTTATGCCCATTTATTCTACACCTGTGATATTCCAATATCCAGTTTAAGGTGACAGCCCTAATTTATACTGAATTAATCAACTGATGTCCATCATGTGTTGTTTGGGGCACCATTAAACTCCATAAAACAAAGCCAGTACTTGACCCTGATTTGACCCTGCCTTGTTTTAATTGTTCCCAGGGGCTGAAGTGAAATTTAAAACCTGTGCTACAAACAGATAGAGAGCAAACACAATAAATCAATAATCTCTCACGTGCATCACAGAGGGATCAGTACCTGGAAGCACTCTGAGCTCAGCGTCTGTCCCAGTCCTGGTGCTGCTGGGGTTGTCAGCCAGACATCTGTACGTGGCAGAGTCAGGAGGCTGGACCCTGCTGACCTGAAGCGATCCAGATGGCAGCACGGCCAGGCGGGACTCAGGGTCAAAGGTCATCGGCAGCTCCTCTCGGTTCTTTTGCCAGCGGATGACAGGCGTGGGGTCGCCTGAGACCTCACAGCGCAGCAGGGCGGTGTCACCGAGGTACGACGAGACAGACTCTGTGGGGATGACGACCTTCAATGGACCTGAAGTGGACAAATACAGAGAAATGGATCATTGAGAGAATCCACTGAGTGTAAATAAACATGTTCATTGACTGTTTCTCTAGCTTTCACTGTAAACACCCTTTTGGCAAAGCATGAAGTCATTTTTCATTTTCTCTGTTTGAACATACAGAGAAAACCCTGCTCCACAAACACAGAATCAATCCTCCAAAAAGAGCAGCAGCACAAAGACGAGAGAGATCAGAGGAACAATCCAACACATCTGAACTAAACAATCGCAGATGCTCCACTTTAGCAATTTCACTGCACCACTGAAAAAATGTATGTGCTCACTTATCTTAACTGTAAAAGCCATGCTCACTGCACATCATTCACCACCACTATCCCAGGCACAATGAGTGACAGACAGGGTACACCTGAACCAGTCACCAGCCAATCCCAGGGTCAACATGTAGAGACAGACAACCATTCACACACACACACACACACACACACACTCAGACCAAAGGGCATTTTAGAGTCAGTAATTTACCCAATTACCTGTGTTTTTATTATGAACATGCTGTAATTAAAACATGAAAAGAGAGGAAAAATCTGTCATAAAAACTGAAAGCACAGCATCAAATAAAGGGAGATTCTTCTGGCGATAAAAGAGATGTTGTAAATGAAGGAAATACAATGGTACCAAATGAACAGACTCATTTCAGTTACGTTTCTGAAGGAAGTGCATGTCAGTATACCGCTACAGCCACAAAAACCTTCCCCACTGTCCCTGATAGGGTCTGGGCTGGTCCATGGCCTGTCCCTGATGGGGCCTATCCACCCTGAAAGTTTAAATTGTAAATTTCAGGCCTGTTATGTTAATTTGTGGTGTCAAGATTCCTCTCTGTTGATTTGGCAGTTCATCTGACAACCAACAAAAAGGCTGAAGCTGTGGGGAAGCACTGTATCAGGGAGACAGCCTGAAAAGGCATGAATGGGCAGGTTTTCAGAGGAATCCAGGCACTTGGAAGTTGGCTGGGAGTTGGCAGGATGCTGGAAAGGAGGGGAAAATTGAAGTGGCTGGATCTCTATATGCAGTTGTTTTCAAAATAATAGCAGTCCCACATCACTAGCAAGATAAATCATTGTTTTTGTTAGAATTTCACCTTCTACACTGCAAGTAAGTTTCTAGAAGGTTTAGTAAAGGTATAGAAAACCAACAGACCCAACAGGCATGACGTGCACGCTGCTGATTTTCTGAAACTGAACCATTAACTGAAAGGGACGTACAATTGTGGAACGTAGTACAATTGTCCTGGGCTTCAATACCTGTTGACCGGTGCCAGAAGTTGGTAGGCTCCATGCACCACAGATGTGAAGCAGTTATCAGAAACCGTGGTTATGCAGCTAAATATTAGTTTATGATTCTCAGGAAAGTTGAATCATCAAGCAATTCTTAGTTTATACACTACATTTTTGAGTTTGTAAATAAAGATGGAGTTATGTGAACAAATAATGTGCCCTGCAGTGCTGATTAGACTAGAATTAGAAGTATAAATCAGGCTTCATAGATCATTCAGCTTCAAAGTGAAGACTCAAACTACAGAGCGTGAGGACTTGGCACATTTATTTCTACATGTTAGTTGTGTGAGAAAATGATAATGTGTTGACTTAGTAGCACAATATCCATTTTTGAGGTTGATAACTTACAGAAAACAGACAGTAGTTGGAAATATATATTCAAAGGAACAAGTATGTAAGCATGCCCACCTGTCTGTATCCCAAACAATCTAGGTAAAAACCGATCTTATATTCTGTACCCTATGACTGGTTTGATCATCTTCTTCTGAAGTTGAGGATGATCCAGCTGGTGTGCCCTCTAGCTGTTAGTTTATCTAATCTGAACACAATCTGAAGATGATTTACAGGATACACGATATGCACTTCTTACTGCCTGCTGACAGAGAAGTAGAGTTAACCTTTGTTTGGTTATGATTTCCAAGCATCATGAATGTTTTCTGGGACGCTGCTGTGGGAGGACAGTTTGGATTTCACACAGATTTCTGCATGCTGCATCACCAGGTTCGTACAGAGAGAGGGGGGAGAATATTTCAGATACTGCGGCATGAGAATCTTCTCATTTAATCCTGTTAGAGTCAGCTGTAAAATCTCAGAACAACATCAACACAGATAGGAAAATAAGCTCATCTTTATTGAATTCCTGACATTCCTGCAGATTGTGCTAAATCTGCCCCAAGGCTGCGGCTGCCCGGCTCAAATGAAGATGGACCCAAACACGAGCTTCAGACAATAAAACAAGGGGGCTGTTCTGAGCGTGTGCAGAGCGGGCTGTCACGAGGTAGGGTCATGTGTTTGTGAGGCTACAGGCTGTTTGTTGTTGGAGAGACTGTGATCAGAAAGGAAGCGGCGTGTGGCCTGAAACACAGCGGGCTGAACACTTCCCGCTCTCATCGTCTCTGTGTCCTTCTGTCTGTCTGTCTATCCGACTGACTTTCATCCGTCCTCCTGCTGCTCGTCCTAATTCTCTCTCTTTCATATCAGTACCTGCTGTGACTCTCCGCTCCTCTGTTCCTCTTCTGTCTCTGTGATTCTCTCCGAGTCGACCTGAGAAACCTTTACTGTCAGACTGCATCTTTCTCTTGGCCCCTAATGCTGCGGTGTGTCTCCTGTTCTGACGCTGAGGCGCTTTAGTGCTAACAGCAGAACTGACAGCAGCTGTTTCAGAGATGAAGGAGTCCTCTTTCAACAGCAACACACCTCGGGCTAAGAAATTAGATAAATGGAGCTTCTCCAGAAAAGGCACTTCCTGGAATGGCTGACATGGAGCCACAGGACGTCAGGTGGTAAGTTACTGATGGAGGGTTTTAGGACAATTCACTGTGGCTGACATGCGCAGACCCCGCCTCAAACTAACTCTGGTTAACCAACAGACAGCAGTAGAGTCGAGGTGAGTCTCAAGCCTCCTCACAAACAACATGATGCAGGCTTGGAGTTATCAGCCATGCTCCAAATCATGGGTAACTCAAACCCTTGAAACCCTGATGGCACTTGTCTTTTTCCTACACCTGACCCTTAAATTGCTTCACACCAAAGTCAGTCATACAGCATTGGGAGCAAACATTGATGAGGATGAGATCACAGAGGAGGAAGTAAACATGGCTGCACCTCACTGTGGAGCTCCTGTACATGGTTATGGTAGTGTTCTGAGACCGACCCACAGAGAGGAGACACAGGGAGAAGGTCAGTGGAGAGGTTTGAGTCTCCAGAGAGTTAAGCTCAGATTTATTTAACACGCTCCATGAACTGGTCTGTGAACAAAGTCAACCAGCACTACAGGAGTTAAGCACAACTGCAGCTGGCTACTGGCTTGCTTTTATGGCTTACTAGCTGTGATTTAATGTTTTTCACAAGAGAAAATATGACAAATATCAGCAACTACCAACCACCGGAGCACCCATGACAGAAACAATACACCAGGAGAGAGGAGGAGTGGGTCTCTGGCCACACTAGGAAAAAAGACGAGAAAAGCGGGGCACAGCAAGTTTTATGTCATGACACTTGACAATAGAGCAGGCTGAAGACAAACTCTTCATTTTATGGATACACATATATGCATAGATACATAAATACATATATAAAATACACATAAACATAGATAAGATAAGACAAATACATACATCCAACACCCAACATGAATCTAGCCAATCACGAATCCCTCCATCATGGCAACAAGAAAAAACCTTCTGTTTAGCAGCAGGAAATCTTGAAGGTGGACCCCAGTCTCATGATGAACAGCAAATCCACACGATGCTGTGTTGGGTGTGTGGGCAAAGGGAGGGAGGTAAGTGGAGACAAGTGGACTAAAGTAAGAACTAAAGCTAGTGACAGATCCATGGACCAATCATAGACCTGTTGTCGTCAAATTTGTCAAAGGACTGAAAATAAGAATTTATGGTAGTGACAGACTCATGGACGCCCAGACTATAAATGCGTCCCTACCATATTTCTATACCTTGAGTATAAATTCATTACAGGTAAGTCTCTTGAGATGTGGCATCTCATTTTCAAGAGGGACCATATGGTGCTAGAGACAGTTACTATGGATGTAAAATCAACCATGGATAGAGAGATCATGCTTATGTCTACATTAACAACTATAATGATTATGAATTGGAATGGGGCTAAAAAAATGGCCAAATATGTTTTATGTCTGTAATTGTAGTTATTGAGGCTTCGTGACTCCACAGCAGCAGGCAGTCTCCACCAAGGATCCCAGACCACCTACAAGACCAGAGCCAGAGACGAGTACAGGAGCAAACAGAAAGGGGCAGAGGCAGATATGGAGAGAGAGTGTGAGAGAGAGAGGGATAGAGCCCAGTGTGCCAGATCCCCTCGGCAGTCTAAGCCTATTGCATCTTAACTATGTGTCTAAACTATGGACTATGAGCTGGTCCCTAACTGAAAGCTTTATCAAAGAGGAATGTTTTAAGTCTAGCCTTAAAGGTAGAGAGGGTGTCTGCCTCCCGAATCGTGGTCGGTAAATGGTTCCAGAGAAGAGGAGCCTGATAACTGAAGGCTCTACCTCCCAGACTACTTCTAGAGACTGATGGCACCACGAGCAGGCCAGCATTTTGGGAGCGTAATGTTCTAGAGGGGTTGTACGGCACTACAAGCTCTTTGAGATAAATTGGTGCCTGTCCACTGAGAGCTTTATAGGTGAGAAGAAGAATCTTGAATTCTATTCTAGATTTTATTGAAGCCAATGCAGAGAAGCTAATACAGGAGTAATGTGGTCTCTTCTCCTAGTTCTAGTCAGTACACGTGCTGCAGCATTTTGAACCAGCTGAAGCGTCTTGACAGCCTGATAAAAGAGAATTACAATAATCCAGTCTAGAGGTAACAAAAGCATTGACTAGCTTTTCAGCATCACTCTGAGACAGGATAGGCCTGATTTTAACGATGTTACCAAGATAAAAAAAAGGAAGAAAAAAAAATTCTGGCCATCCAGGTCCTAATGTCCATAACAGGATGAACCATCTCTGTTCCTCTTCAAGGTAGGCGGGGCCGTCATATCATGGAATCCTCACAAAAACAAACGAGAAAACAAAAGCAAGAAAGCTGCAAGCCCCTTCGTGGCTTTTTGTAACAGTGGGGATATTGATTTTATTCCATAGACGGTGCAGTCAAAGGAACAAAGAGGAGAGTTTTGGAGGTTGTACATAATCCAGAAGCTAAGAACTGGAGGTGTTGATATTAATATACCTGACTCGTGGCAATACTCTGAACATTCAGAGGTCAGCAAAGTCTCCACATCTTGTTCAGTTTGGAAGTGATATGAAGAACCGTGCAAGGTACTCAGTGGCTTCAAAATATCTTGGCTCCTGGAATGATTCATCTTTTTAACATGGTGGAAGCATCGTGTCTCTTCAATTAAATACTTACATCTAATGTAATTGTAGCTCAGTTCACAAGGGCGAGAGCTGGGGACTGAAGGGTGGCCAGTTCAAGTCCTGATTGAACTGTACTTGGGAGTTGGTTTGGGGGCCTAAGGCTGTAGGATTGCATCCCTGCGCCCTTAAACTTCTTTTCGTATTAACACCCATGATTGAAATAGGATAACATCTTTAATGTGCAAACGAGTGTTGAATGTGCTGCCAAACCTGACCTGGCCTGACATCTGAGGTTCAGACTTCAGCCTTTTTGTTGCAGTTTCTCATAATGAAGAAGTAGTGGATGCCAAGTCCAGGGGCATCATTTATAAAACTGTGCCCAGGAAAGATCACTATAGGTGGAGTACGCCGGAAACACAGGAATTGCGTGGGATCAAAAACTTTCAGATTTATAAAAGAGTGCACACGCACGTCGTATATTATAAATCACAATCAACTCTAACGCTGTGGCAAGTGAGGGAACCTTTTGCCCTGCCCTTATGGTGCCTATGAAAGATCAGGTGAACGCCTTGATGAATATTCAATGATACCCATTTCATGATGGACTGAGAGGGAGAACAAGCAAAAAAAAAAAATGTCACCCAATGTGAGGTCAAGATATTAATAGGTGGGCACAGAGTGGGCATCACTAATGCCAGAAAGGCAGCAGAGTGGAGCCTGTGTCTGATGCTGTAAATGAGGCTGCCTCAGAGGGTCGGACTGTGGCTGAAGGAAAAAACAAATGGTCTGACATTGGAGTGGAGTGGATAGGGCACACTGGCACATTTTGGGAACATGGGTACTGTCTGCCTTGTTGTTTATGTGACTGGATTTCATAAAAACATGCAAGATTTGTTTCACAATGACATAACTGATTCAATAATATAGGCTACGTGTGTGGGCATGCGTGCATGCATTCACAAACTCCCTGGGCATTTTCCCTTTCTTCAGTTTTGCAAATATATCCTTCATATATGATATGTGTTGTGAAATGTGTAATATTCGATCTTTTCACATAAATGTATCAGTTTCACAGAGCTGTTTTTAATTTCATCATTCTACTGTTAGGGTCTCAGTTTTCCTTTTGTCCAGATTTTGTGCGTACAGCAGGGTCAGAGCTGCCAAGGAGGTGCAAACATTCTCCCGTCAAGTTTGTTTTTTTTGAATCCCAAAAGTTGCTTACAAGTGGCGTACGCTTTCTTTAGTGCGTAAGCAAACTTTTTAAATGAGGCCCCTGGTCCACCAGAGAATGACTGCATTAAAACACCAGCCTGAAACACCAAGGAAATGCTTTTGTGACACTCAAAGTCACCTTACAAAAAGTACAAAAAAGTGCATAAAAAACAGGATTAAAAACAAACAGTTAATACAACAGACAATGAAAAAGATCAGAGGGTGTAGGAGAGCTTGGACACATGGGTTTTGAGTCTGGTTATAAAGAGGGGTGAGGACTCAGTATTGCGGAGGTCAGAGGGGAGTGAGCTCCATAACTGGGGAGCCGAGCGGCTGAATGCACGGCCCCCCATGGTGACCAAGCGAGCAGAGGGGACAGACAGATGGACAGAGGGTCGGAGAGTACGGCAGGTACAGAGATGTGAATGAGGTCAGAGAGGTACGGAGGGGCAAGGTTGTGGATGGGTTTGTAGGTGTGGAGCAGGATTTTGTATTGGATTCGGTATGTTAAGGGGAGCCAGTGGAGCTGCTGCAGGATGGCTGTGATGTGATGAGTGGATGGAGTCCTGGAAATGATGTGAGCTGCTGAGTTCTGGACCAGCTGAAGTTTATGGAGGATTTTCTGGGGGAGACCAAACAGAAGGGGGCTCCCGCTTCCTCACACAGACCAAAAACATGCTCATTAGGTTGATCGGTTACTCCAGTTTGTGTGGCCCTGGGATTGGCTGGCGACTGGTTCAGGGTGCACCCCGCCTCTCTTGCCAGCCCGCCACGAGGAATATGAGGTATAGATAACAAATGGATAAATGGACAAGGGGTGAATATCAAGAAAAGGGTCATTTATAAGAAAGTTAGTGTTTTTGGTTGGGTTTGGTTTTAGAAAGAAAAAATCTTTCTGCACAGATTTCAAAAAAGTCTGTCACAGACTGGCTGCTTGTGGGCTTGAGAATTTAAAGTGCTGCTACTTTTAATTCCCAGGAGTCCTGTATTTCTGGCGGGGAATGAATCCTCATGAAGCTTTTCAGCAGAGACAGAAAAAACAAATTCAGTCTGGTGTCTCATTTTCCTCCAGTTTGTGTTTGTTATTTTGATTTCACGCTGGCTCCAGTGCTTTTCAGAGACATACACAAACAGCCGGGAAACTTCAACTCCTACACACACACACACACACACACACACACCCGCAAACACACACACACAAACTGCTCCTTATTCTGTTGGGCATGATGCTCTAAAAGCTTCAGATTGACTCTTAAATCGTTGAACGGGGCATAGCTGGATAGAAGTTTAGAAAACAGCGTAGACTTGAGCGGCTGTGACATCACACAGATCGAAGGTGATGGGAACACTGATGTGAATTTAGATCATGTGTCTTATATAAGTTATGCTGCTGTCTGTTCTTATATGGCTCACTCTGCTGCCTGCAGCGGTACACACAAAACACACAAAACACACACAATACACTCAGACTCTGTTGTTGGTGGCTCTTGAGAGGACATTGTTCTGGCTTAGTTTTAATTCCTTTAGGATTAAGATAATGCCCCAACATCAGAACTACATGTTTCATCCATTAACAAAGTGTTCTAAGCTCATTGTACGCTCCCATGTCCCAACTTTATCAGAACTGGTTGAGGTTATTGAGACCTGCAGTTAGTCCTGATCATGGACTGTGTAAATCATGAACAGTCATGTTAATGGAAGATGATTCTCTAGAAACTGTTTTTTTCTTTTTTTTGTAAAGGCAAAAAAAGACAAACATAGGGCTATGTTGATCTGCAAATAAAGACTGAAAGACCTAGTACATACCTGCAGAAGTTGGGACTTTGAAATGAAACATCACACTCCCACATGTTCACAAAGTCATGGGACAGAGCATAAAAGCTGCAGTTCCTGAAATGTCCACTAGAGGCCTTCTGCAGGAGCACCAGAGGGCACACACACTCCATGTTAAAATGCCATTCCTTTACAGCAGATATACACGTGTTTATAACCCGGTTAAAACATGATTTTAGTCTGAATAGCTCATGGCTCTACTTTGGCAGCATGAGTGCATTCTCTAAAGTGCATAACAAAGACGCTTGGGCTGTGAGAATCTCAGCACAAAGCCAGGCATCATGTGATGTGCCTTGATTATACACGTGTGTGCTTTTGGCACATAGGTCAGACCAAACGCAATGTCTTCTCTCATTCCCTTTAAATCAGTGCGTGCCTGGTGGCTTGGTCAGAATTACAGTTGCATGATTCAATTCCTCTCATTTATTTTTAGGCGTATATGTATGTCTGTCTTACTACTACCTGAGTAGGTATGGTGGTGAACATTCTTATCTATGTCAGAGTGAAGTGAGTAGATGTCTCTAGTCCTTGGAGTGAATCCTGATCTCCGTTCACTGTCAATTTCCTGGCTTGCCACTGAACCGCCAAAGGTCCAGAATCGTACTAGTCAATCCCTGGTCCAGCATTAAACCAATCTACACACATGATGCAGAAAACATTTCAATAACTACAGTATCAATATTCATCACATGGCTTCCAACTTTTCCTACTCTGATTCTCTGCATAAACATATCCATTTACAGGACATGAACTGTTTCAATCACCGTAAATGATGGTGTACACATCTACATTAGAAATATTTTAAGAAAATTATTTATCATGAACTTGTTTGTTAAAGTTAACTTATTTATCTCTATAAGCAGTATTGATATTTTTAACAGCTTCTTTTCAATAATTTTTTTATTTTTTTTAACTATAAATGAACTGTATCAATCCACTTATTTAGTCAACATGAGAACTGAAATAACAACAATGACATAAATCACATTATGTACAAAAAACAGTACATCAGAAGAATATTATACTGCATCTCTGTCTCTCCCTCATAATATGGTGGTGACATGGTATCTTAGCCATTTACACAATTAGCCGTGTTAGCGTTAGCATGGTGGCTAGCGATCTTCTTGAAGTCATATTTTCATAGATCACAATGATACAACAGTACCACAATGGGTTAAAATACTGGACAACATTTCCGTAACTCAGACTGGTTTTATGAAGTATCTCAGTAAGCAGCATTTTCATATGAGCTAACATCAACAAGCTAATAACAAGGCTATGCCTCTTATCATGTAGTACTGCTCTTACCGGAGTCCAATAGAATCTTAGACGGTTGAAGCGGCTCCTCTTTCTCCTTACAACCCACAAGACTCTCTCCAGATAAACAAGAGATTTGTCAACACTATTCAAGGATTAATCATTAATTTATGAGGTTTACATCATGTTCCATACCAAGATTCGTCAGCCCACTTACAAGCAGTGCCTTCGGTCAGCGCCTAGTGCGAGTCTCAGAACAGGGCAGGTGCACCATGGTGTGGTGGGGCACGACAATTCCCTCACATGACATAAATGGGTTTGATATCCATATGGGTTACATAAGTATATATATATATATATATATATATATATACGGTGAGGGATGCCGTCAAGCTGAAGAAGGAGTCCTATCGGGTCTTTTTGGCTAGTGGGACTCCGGAGGTAGCTGACATTTACCAGCTGGCCAAGCAGAATGCAGCTTTGGTGGTTGCCAAGGCAGAAACCCGAGCATGGGAGGAGTTCAGTGAGGCCGTGGAGAACGACTCCCGGACGGCTTTGAAGAGATTCTGGACCACCATCCGGAGTCTCAGGAGGAGGAAGCAGTGTGCTGTCAACTCCTTCTATGGTGGGGATGGTGCACTGTTGACCTCGATTTGAGACATCCTGGTTCGGTGGAAAGAATACTTCGAAGACCTCCTCAGTCCCACCAGCACGTCTTCCAGTGCAGAAGCAGATCTGGGGGACTCTGTGGTGGGCTCTCCCATCTCTGGAGCTGAGGTCGCCGAGGTGGTCAAAAGGCTCCTCGGTGGCAGGGCTCCAGGGGTGGACGAGATCCGCCCGGAGTTTCTCAAGGCCCTGGATGTTGTGGGGCTGTCATGGCTGACACGACTCTGCAACATCGCGTGGACATCAGGGACAGTACCACTGGATTGGCAGACTGGGGTGGTGGTCCCTCTTTTCAAGAGGGGGGACCAGAGGGTGTGCTCCAACTACAGGGAATCACACTCCTCAGCCTCCCTGGGAAGGTCTATTCAGGGGTACTGGAGAGGAGGGTCCGTCGGATTGTTGAACCTCAGATTCAGGAGGAGCAATGTGGCTTTCATCCTGGCCGTGGAACTATTGACCAGCTCTATACCCTCCACAGGGTCCTCGAGGGTGCATGGAAGTTTGACCAACCAGTCTACATGTGCTTTGTAGACTTGTAGAAGGCAATCGACCGTGTTCCTCATGGGGTCCCTCGGGGGGTGCTCCGGGAGTATGGGGCAGCAGACCCCCAGATAAGAGCCGTCTGTTCCCTGTACGACAGGTGCCAGAGCCTGGTCCGCATTGCCAGCAGTAAATCAGAATCGTTTCCAGTGAGGGTTGGACTCCGCCAGGGCTGCCCTTTGTCACCAGTTCTGTTCATAACTTATATGGACAGAATTTCTAGCCGCAGCCAGGGTGTTGAGGGGTTCTGGTTTGGTGACCTCAGGATCGGGTTGCTGCTTTTTGCAGATGATGTGGTCCTGTTGGCTTCATCGGACCGTGACCTGCAGCTGTCACTGGATCAGTTCGCAGCTGAGTGTGAAGCGGCTGGGATGAGAATCAGCACCTCCAAATCTGAGTCCATGGTCCTCGCCCGGGGGAGGGTGGAGTGCTCTCTCTCCAGGTCAGGGATGAGATTCTACCCCAAGTGAAGGAGTTCAAGTACCTTGGGGTCTTGTTCACAAGTGGAGGAAGGAATCAGGAGGTCAACAGGCAGATTGGTGCGGCGTCGGCAGTGATGTGGACTCTGCACCGGTCTGTTGTGGTAAAGAGGGAACTGAGCCGCAAGGCGAAGCTCTCAATTTACCACTCGATCTTCACTCCTGTCCTCACATACGGTCATGAACTGTGGGTAGTGACCGAAAAAACAAGATCACGGCCGAAATGAGTTTCCTTCGCAGGGTGTCCAGTCTCTCCCTTAGAGACAGGGTCAGAAGCTCGGTCATCCGGGAAGGACTCGGAGTAGAGCTGCTGCTCCTCCGCGTTGAGAGGAGCCAGATGAAGTGGCTCGGGCATCTGGTTAGGATGCCTCCTGGACGCCTCCCTGGTGAGGTGTTCCAGCACGTCCCACCGGTAGGCAGCCCCGGGGAAGACCCAGGACACGCTGGAGGGACTATGTCTCTTAGCCGGCCTGCGAACGCCTCAGGATCCCCCGGGAAGAGCTGGACGAAGTGGCCGGGGAGAGGGAAGTCTGGGCGTCCCTGCTCAGGCTGCTGCCCCTGCGACCCGACTACGGGGAGGCGGAAGAAGATGGATGAATATATAGATATACATATATATACACTACATTGCCAAAAGTCTTCGCTCAGCCATCCAAATAATCAGAATCAGGTGTTCCAATCACTTCCATGGCCACAGGTGTATAAAATCCAGCACCTAGGCATGCAGACTGCTTTTACAAACATTTGTGAAAGAATGGGTCGCTCTCAG
The DNA here is from genome assembly GCA_037902135.1 of Cetoscarus ocellatus. Taxonomy (NCBI): domain Eukaryota; kingdom Metazoa; phylum Chordata; class Actinopteri; order Labriformes; family Labridae; genus Cetoscarus; species Cetoscarus ocellatus. Next base: position 183,505 of record JBAMNC010001550.1, on the reverse strand, counting down.
GAGCTCAGTGAATTCCAGCGTGGAGCTGTGATAGGATGCCACCTGTGCAACAAATCCAGGTCGCCAACTTTCTGCAGAGTCAATCGCTACAGACCTCCAAACTTCATGTGGCCTTCAGATTAGCTCAAGAACAGTGCGCAGAGAGCTTCATGGAATGGGTTTCCATGGCCGAGCAGCTGCATCCAAGCCATACATCACCAAGTGCAATGCAAAGCGTTGATGCAGTGGTGTAAAGCACGCCGCCACTGGACTCTAGAGCAGTGGAGATGCGTTCTCGGGAGTGACGAATCGCATTTCTCCATCTGCCAATCTGATGGACGAGTCTGGGTTTGGCGGTTGCCAGGAGAACAATACTTGTGGGACTGCATTGTGCCAAGTGTAAAGTTTGGTGGAGGGGGGATTATGGTGTGGGGTTGTTTTTCAGGAGCTGGGCTTGGCCCCTTAGTTCCAGTCAAAGGAACTCTGAATGCTTCAGCATAACAAGACATTTTGGACAATTCCATGCCCCCAACTTTGTGGGAACAGTTTGGAGCTGGCCCCTTCCTCTTCCAACATGACTGTGCACCAGTGCACAAAGCAAGGTCCATAAAGAGATGGATGACAGAGTCTGGTGTGGATGAACTTGACTGGCCTGCACAGAGTCCTGACCTCAACCCGATAGAACATCTTTGGGATGAATTAGAGCGGAGACTGAGAGCCAGGCCTTCTCGTCCAACATCAGTGTGTGACCTCACAAATGTGCTTCTGGAAGAATGGTCAAAAATTCCCATAAACACACTCCTAAACCTTGTGGACAGCTGTTATAGCTGCAAAGGGTGGACATATTGAACCCTATGGATTAGGAATTGAGTGTCACTTAAGTTCATATGCGAGTCAAGGCAGGTGAGTGAATACTTTTGGCAATATAGTGTGTAAATATATATATACATATATGTATATATATATATATATATATATATATATATATGTATATATATATATATATATATATATATATATATATATATGTATATATATATATATATATATATATATTTATATATAAAGATTTACAAGTTGCTGAAACTAAATCTTTATTGAACTAATCAATGCAGTGTTAAAATTCTTGTCAAATCCTCCATCTAAAAAAGCCAGTGTTCTGCTTCCTGGAATTGTATTGGCCCTCTGGTGTGTCTGCATGTCTCCTCTGTGTGACAGATTACTTTTATGCAAAACACAAGTAAGTCTGCAGCATCATGTCTTCTCCCTCCTCCTCTGTGAACAGTGCCAGCAGCTGCCTGATACAATTCATTCCCATGCTCATTAGACCTATCAGTGTGATGTCATACCATTGTTTCATCTGAAGTTTGAGCCCAAAGGCACAGGTCTGCAAGCCCAGTGCAGAGCATAGAATGAATGTAGAGTCATTGACAACATGTTGCTGACCAGCACCGTTGTCACAGAGCATATCAGTCAAACAGTCAGAGCAGATGGGTCCACATGGGAAAGGAAGCCTCTGGCACTAGAAATGGCAGTAGCTTTGCTTCATGGCTGCTGCCTTACTGACCAAATGTCCTCCAGCCTGAACATACACCAAGGACATCAAACAAAGGCTACTGAACCACCAGAGAGCATTAGCAGGGCCTTAAAGGAATAGCAAAAACAGGTCCCCCTGAACTCAAGTGCACAGAGGACTTCTTCATCAGGTTTAACCACACTAAACAACATAAAATAAGAAAAGAACAGTCTTAGAGATGAAAACTGGGACACATCTTTCTAAGAAAAAAAACTCTGATCCAGAAATCAACAAGTCCAAAGCAGACCTCCATATCAAACTCCTCGATTACAGTAGCGCTGATCTCCCCACTGTTTCATCCTCATTAGATAGACGTCCAGAATAACTGAGACGGATAATAAAATGCAAATCACTGTAAACAGTGGAGGGAGGGTAGCTGAGGGATTTGGAGACCCTTCTGTTCAGAATCTTTGCCTTGGGAGTGATTATTATCTGCTTCTGTGGCTCGAATGTCGGCCTCCTCATCGCTTCTAATTGGGATTTGTCCAAATCCTTTGAGAGTTGGTGGCTAATTGGAAGATGGACAGACTGAAGGCTATTCTGGTCCTCTCTCCAAACATGTCGACTAAGGGCTGTGAGATGGAGGCTGTGGTTAGTGTGGTTGGAAAGAGGGCTGAGGGTGACACATTTTATCTTGAGATTAAGTTAAAAGGGCTGGATTGTATTAAAATATTCTGTTCGTGAAAATATCCAGTAAAGTTTTAAATGCAAATGGCCACCATTATATAACCCTGCTCTCACACTCCTTAATAGCCTGTAAAGACAGAAGATGGGCAATTAATAAATAATGTTAACACGAACTCCTCGATCATTTCTTTAGAATAACAAGTTTATGGACTAAATATGGAAACTGAGAGTTTCAATGTGACTTTAATTTTACCATCACAGCCTAGGGGTGCCATTTACTGCAAAAGCTCCAATAAAATAATGTGGAGTTATATGCACAAATGTCGAAAATAGCCTCACAATGTTAAAGAATCCTTTGAAAAATACCTGGATCCGGACGGTGATCCGGATCAGTCCCAAAATCTAATCATTTCTTCCTTATCCCATTACACACATTTCCTGGAAATTTCATCCAAATCTGTCCATAACTTTTCAAGTTATCTTGAACACAAACATAATGATCATCATAGCTCACAGAAAGTATGTGTAGGCTGACCTCAGCATTGGTCAATAAGGAGTATGCTTGATTTTTGAAAAATTGTTATTGTAATGTTGAAGAACTAAAGATTAAATCTCTGGAACATTGCTTCATTTTACAGTTAATTCATTTCACCTCATTTTATTATGTCCCTGTGTCTTTTATATGGCATAGTTAAACACATGGCATTGGCACACTGCAAAATAAATTCATTCTGAATAGACCATCCTCTAGAAATAAAGATCATCTCCTGCCAGAAAATGAAACTAGTCTGTTGCATAACTTTAGATAAGAAGCAACAGATCATGGATGGCCAACATGGTGTCTCCGAGCACCTGATAATCAGCAGGGAGCCTGCGAGGTGCCTTCAGGGACGTTCTTGAGACAGCATAAATTACCACCACAGAGTCTGAAATAAACAGGATTTTTTTTTTATCTTAATTTCTGTGTTTTGCAATTAATTGTACTTTCATCAGATGTAAAGCAATGAATTCTATATCCATCCATTATCTACACCACTTATCCTTATAGGGGTTGTGGGGGGGCTGGACCCTATCCCAATTGACATTGGGGGGGAGATGGAAACACCCTGAACCAGTTGCCAGCCAATGGCAGGGCAGCATAGAGAGACGGACAACCATTCATTCTCACACTCACACCTATGGACAATTTAGAGTCACTAATCAACCTGATGAGCATGTTTTTGGTCTGTGGGAGGATGCTGGAGTGCCCCAAGAGAACTCATGCATGCGCGGAGAAAATATGCAAACTCCACATAGACAGGCCCCGGCCGTCCAGGGGATTGAACCAGCAGCCTTCTTGCTGTGAGGCACTTGCACTACCTGCTGCACCACTGTGCCACCCTACAAGTTCAACTTGTGTTATATTTTAAAACAGTTTATTTTCTCTTTAAACTTTGACCTGTGAGGAGTCAAAGTTTCCGTTAATGCCCTGACACCACCCCTCTGTCACTACATATGCTAGCTACAGGGTCACCTGTCCAAGAAAGTCACAGATTGTGACTGTTGTACAAGAATCATAGGTAAATAAATTGTTTAAGATGCATGTACATATGTCCTCATATATTTAATGAATAATTAGTAATAGTTCTTGTTTGGACTCATTAAATGTGAATACACATGTAGTCCGTTAAATAAATTATACTATTTTTTTTTACAGTACACTGTAAATATATATATTACACACCCAGATACATTTAGTCAAACACTTAGCCCCACATTAAGATTATGGCAAAAATCCTCATTGCAATAATTTTCATAGATTTCTTTTACATCAGGATCATGAAACATGAAACATTTTATGCTTTTGACATCATCAGTTTGAACATTAAAGTACAGGAAATACATAGAAATATTCTTGTACAGTTACAAATTCCTCAAAATAAGGCTTATAATAATAATGGAAAGAGAAACAAGCTCAACATGTCATGTGGTACAGTCACACATTAATCATTTTACACAGTTTTACACAGTTTTTATAAAAGCGGAGGGCAGTAAATGTTATTGAGATTAAAAGTTTGTCAACTGTCCAGCCCTACCCTCCATTAACCTTGTAGAGCAGATTAGATGTTGATAATCAGGCAGATCCATCTTGCCAAGCTCCAATCTATAACGATCGTGCTCGACCCATAGCAGAGTCCTACAGAGCAGGAAGAGGTGGAGCTACGAGGGAGACGACAGCAGGAAGTGACTGCCTCAAACAGAGATTAGCATCGATGCTAACAGCTTCAGTAGCAGTTTTACCAGATCTGGATCTTTCTTGAATGATAAACGCATATCAGCACTGAAAGTATTTCTAGATAGAAAAAAAAATTGTTCCACAAGAATTTGATATACAAAGTGGCTTATGCACCCACCTACTGCATTATCTTGCTGGCCTTTAATGAAGATGATTATCGGCTGCTGGATATGCTCTTAAAGGTTCCACCCAGCCCCAGGCACCTTCTATTGGCTGCTGCTCAGATGGACCAGTGAGACACACTGACCGGTCCATCTCCTCCTCATCTTTGAGAGCTCTCAGAGGCTGATGATCTTTGCTGTACACTCTGGCTTGCCATCATTCAAATTCCATTCAGATTAATTAGTGCGGGTAATGAGTAGAAACTGTCTGAACCTGTATTAACATAAGCCACCAACAATAATGTATGATTATGAGCGCGGAGTGTGCTAATTCATTCGGTCAAAGTTTTTCATTTCAGAGGTTACTCAGTGTTTAGTGTTGTTTCACATCCCCCGTGAATAAAAACGTAGTTTGCATACATTATAATAAAACAACACGGGTGTCAAATTGATGTTTACTATTCAAATATTGATATTCTTTTTTTAGACTATTTCCTGTTTCCTCATCATGACTCCCTCTTCTCTGTGATACTATGTCAGCAGGGTTCATTCTATGTATCATTTATTTTCCTCTCTCTCATCCTTTGGTATTTTTAGTCTACAATTTATCTTTCCCTCTCCTTCGATGTTTTCTCTTTGCTTCCTCCTCTTTCTCTCTCTCTCTCCCTCTCCCTTTCTGTCTCACTCTATCAGTGTTCACTGTTTCTAATTAATTCCCAGTTTACAGTCATCTTCCAACACACATGCTCACACACAGTCAGAACACTAATTGAATTTTTAAGCCTCTGCTTTTCATTAGCATTTTGCCTTGTAATGTGTTTTGTGTCTCTGGTGTGTGTGTGTGAGTGTGTATATGTGTGTTAGGGAATGACAGGCAGGCAGAGCTGATTTATATTTTAATGTAACATGGTGCTATCAGGGTGAATTATTTCTCATTAAGTGTGAGTGTGTGTGTGGCACAGTTTTGGTTTTGGCAGCCGGGGGAAGAGCACAGGCATGGAAGAGTTTTTATAAATAGTCGAATAAATGCATTACTCTTGGTCATGAGTTCTCCTTTTCTTAATTCCTCTTACTTGAGTTTTGACTGAGACAGACCTTTAATGTCATTGTAATCTGTTACATACAGCATAAGATTGCCCCCAGCAGATGGAGCATGAAAGATATCTGAATATACTGAAGCCATATAACGGCTCATTAAACAGATGAAATGTTTACATGGAGTCGTGATGATTTGCATAAACTGAAGTCCAAACCTGCCACACAAGCCGACCTTCACCAGGAAGATGAGGTGAAGCCACAAATCATTCAGCTTTAAAACAACATCTGAATACAGACACAGTATTCAGCTACACAGCACATTTCTGCTCTTGCAGATGTTTTCTCTTATTGAGCTGCATCGTGCCATTGTAGGCTGTTTGCCCTCGTTGGCCACCATAGTTAAGCCAAAATGGAATTTTTACCTGAGTGACATTTAGACATATTCAGCATGGAATTGCAGATTTTAACCTGCTAAGAGAACTGGATGCTGGCGGTGCTAGCAATGCTAACATTAGCCACTCCCTGTTGTATTTGGCCAAATTCAAGCCCCATCCACTGCTTTCTGGTTAGCTGGCCTTGTTTGGTCCCTATTTGGCTCAGATGAACCAGCTCTGGTTTGCCTTTGCTTGGACCAGACCCGAGTTTCATTCTTTGGTCCCCACCAGAGCTCAGTGGGCTTTCACACCAGAAAAAGACATCCAGAGTGTGTTTGGTTCAGGCCAAATGTGTTAGGTGCCAGCTAATTAGATTTGCAACAGTGAACAGATTAACAAGTCCTCCTGCTCAACTGCTGTTGGAACTAATCTCCACATCTAAGTGTTATGAGTTTGCAGTTTTCGTTTGTGACAAGGTTCAGACCATTAAATATGCCATCAATTCCACAACACCAATAACAACCCTGCAGCCACCTAGACACTTAGAGCTGACCCATTTTGCACCTGTAACTGACAAAACTGTCCAAGAGATCATCACCAGTCTGAGTTCATCTACATGCTGCCTCGATGTGTTCCCCACGAGATTTCTAAAATCTGTGCTGAACAGTTTGTTACCACCACTCGCTCACATAGTTAACATGTCACTACAATCTGGAACATTCCCAAAGGCCTTGAAAACTGCGGTCATAAAGCCTCTCCTAAAGAAGACCAGTCTTGATGCCCCAGTACTGAACAACTACAGGCCCATCTCAAATCTGCCGTTTTTAGGTAAAGTCCTTAAAAAAGTTGTTTACCAACAGCTTACTGACTTTCTCCTAATGAACAACTCCTCTGATGTTTTCCAGTCAGGTTTTAGACCCCATCACAGCACTGAGACCGCTCTTATCAAGGTGACTAATGACATCCGGCTGAACACTGATGCAGGCAAAGTCTCAGTTTTAGTCCTGCTAGATCTGAGTGCTGCTTTTGACACTGTCCATCATGAGATCCTGTTACAGAGACTAGAGGACTGGGTGGGCATCTCTGGCACTGCCCTAAATTGGTTGAAGTCCTATCTAGAAGACAGGAAGTACTTTGTTGAAATTGGTAACTGTGTCTCAGACCACATGGCCTTGACCTGTGGGGTGCCCCAAGGGTCAATCCTGGGACCCCTTCTGTTCAATCTCTACATGCTGCCTTTAGGCCAGTTAATACAGAGTAATAATGTGTCCTACCACAACTATGCAGACGACACTCAGATCTATGTCTCACTGACAGCAGGTGAATATGGACCAGTGGATTCACTCTGTCACTGCATCCAACAGGTCAGTGTGTGGATGCAAAACAACTTTCTCCAGCTAAATTCAGACAAGACTGAAGTCATCGTATTTGGTCCACAGAAACAAAGAGAAAGTGTCAGCAGTCCCCTCCAGTCTCTCTCTAAAACCTACAAATCAGGTTAGAAATCTCGGGGTAATAATGGACTCAGACCTGAACTTTAACAGCCACATCAAATCAATAACATCAGCAGCCTTTTACCATCCAAAAAACATTGTCAAAACCAAAGGTTTAGTGTCTAAACCTGACCAGGAGAGACTTATCCATGCATTTGTCTCCAGTAGGTTAGACTACTGTAACGGCCTGCTCACTGGCCTCTCCAAACGAGCTGTAAGACAGCTGCAGTACATCCAGAATGCTGCTGCTCGGGTCCTGACCAGAACCAGGAAGTACGAGCACATTAGTCCTGTGCTCAGGTCCCTACACTGGCTTCCTGTGGCTCAGAGAATAGACTTTAAAGCAGCTCTGCTTGTGTACAAGTCTCTCCACGGCCGAGCACCAAAGTACATCTCTGACATGTTAGTGCCATATGAACCATCTCGGACTCTGAGGACCTCAGGGACCGGCCTCCTGCTGGTGCCCAGAGTCAGGACTATACATGGAGAATCAGGGTTCCAGTTTTATGCAGCTAAAATCTGGAACAGTCTTTCTGAAGATGTGAGACAGGCCTCTATACTGACAATGTTCAAATCTAGGCTCAAAACAGATCTGTTTAACTGTGCATATGACTGAAAGGATCTTATCTGCACTCTTCTCTTTTAAAGTCCATTTTATAATGATTATTTTTGTTTTTATTTTGTATTGTGATTTTAATGCATTTTTCTTGTTCTGTAAAGCACTTTGAATTACCTTGTGTACGAATTGTGCTCTACAAATAAACTTGCCTTGCCTTGCCAAATTAAACCACAACACCTTTGAAGTGTGGAGAACAATTCATTCATACGGTGCTGAGGGTGTGTGTTTCATCCACTGGTCATCACTCTGAGCTGATCCTACGATCCCTTTGATTACTGATGGGTATTTTACGAAGTTTGTCCTATGAATTGTGTTCCGCCTTGACTATCCTACAGTTATTCACATTGTGCAGCCCATAGCATAGGTAAAAAAATTGCATAAACACAAGGTTTAACATTGAGTTTACCTCAGGTTGTACTTCTTTCTTCATAACAGCAGTGACAGGGACAGAGAGCTTGAGCGTAAAGTCTGCACATTCAAGCTACACGGGTGCACCGACAAGGACCTGGTCATCCTTTCAAAATAAAACCCTTTAGTTTATTTATTCTAAAAAGCTTACAATAATCGTTTTTATTTCTCTATGGCCCGAACTCAATCATCTTTGGTTTGGTTCTAGTCCACAGCCCCCAGTGGTTAGTGGCCTTGCTGTAGAAAACAAAAAGCCAAAAATCAAAAGTGATCGTTCCCATCTGTGTGGACACCTGCTATGAGGGGATGTTGATTTTTTTCCTGGAGTAAAGTCCTGCTCAGTAGAAACGGTGAAGATCCTGCAGCACGAGAAGGTAACAACAGTGCAGGTTCGGGGTTTAGCGCTTTCACACAAACACACTTTCCCTCTGCAGCTGCTGGTCTGCAGTGTGTGAGCGTCTGAGTGGGCGGCTGAGAGTCACTCCAGAGACCAAAACACTCCGACACAAAGAGCTGAGCGAGCTAAAGAGATGACCAGCACACACTCTGGTGCTCAGGGTGTGTTCACGTGGGTGTTTGTGTGTGTCTGTGTGTGTGTCTGGGTGTGTTTGTGTGTGTTCATGTGTGTGTTTGTGGGTGTGTTTGTGTGTGCGTGTTGGTGTGTGTTCATGTGTGTGTTTGTGTGTATTTTGTGTGTGTTTGTGGGTGTGTTTGAGTGTGTGTTGCGCAGCAGCTTGTTATCAGAGTCTCAGAAGTAATCAGCATGTTGTTTAGGCGATAATTTAAATTCAGTCGACTAAACTGAAGTCATTTGAGTCTGAATGAGGAACTCTGTGACCTCACCTCAAAAATCCCATCATGCACTTTGTCAAAGTGAATAAACCAAAGGGAGTCAGAGTAAATATTCATCAGGTCTGACATTTTAGACCTCTGAACACAAAATGCTCCTTTCATTTTCCTTTAATGCCAGTCAAAATCATTTACATATCAACTAATAAGAAGAAATGGTCGGGGAAAATGTTGTCAAATCACCATTAAAGCATTAAAATTACACTCTAGGGATGGGCTTTTCATGGAATATCACTCTTGACAAGTCAGAGGCAGTTATTCAAAGAATATTTGATGATTTTGTGAAACTGACCCCCACTCTACCAATAAATCTGACTAATTATTACAATAAAAATAATTTTAAAAACCCACCAATAATCAATCAGACCTCACCATCAGCATCATCTGCACTCTGTTTCTACAGTATGCACTGCCCAACAGAACAATACTGTGTCTCGGTGTTGTGGTCTAATGAGTATCCATGTCAACTGATGAGTCTGGTCAACTATGCTAAAGCATGTTCTTGTCAAAGCACCAGCAAAATCAGGGGATGTACCCTTCAGTGCTGCACGTAGAAATGTTTTAACACTGTATCAAAACATAAATTAGTTTATACATTAGAAAATTCAGGCAAAGAAACTAAACCAACACGAACAAATACACGGACGAGATCCACCATGGTGTCAACTCAAGTATAACTCCAAGCCACCAAGTTACACGGTCACTCCTTAAAGTCATACAGTTTGGAAGTTCACCACCTGGTAGTTTGGACATGGTACTGCAGCCTAAATGGTCTAAAATGTATTACAAATAAAGGGTTAATGCTAATAGTGTTTTTTTTCTTACACTTCCAGCTCTACTTTCTGTGTAATGACCTCCTTATCATCAGTGCTATCACCAACAATGTGTGTTGCCACATCATTTGGCCTCCTCAGATTTACCCTACGTGGTGCCAATGACACAGGCTGCACCCGCATGCATGATTTAAACTTGCAACAGCTCTCACTGTTCTCATACAAGCATGAAGTGGGCTGGAACTAATTTATTATCTAAGAAGTGGTGATGATGGAGAGCTTCATTCAGCTGATGGCTGCCCTGCAGATCTTATAAAGGCTTCAGTTTACTTTTAATCTACTGATGGACGAGACGCCAAAGAAACTTTGCATATCAGACAAGTGAGGATATTTTAAGCCGTATTAAAGTCTGATGTAACCTGTATTTGATTACTTGCTGAACCTCTTTGTGTTAATGTGTGTCAAAAAATAGGAAAAAAGTTTGCTGAAAGTCAAAAAACTGTGGCTATTTAGATCATTTTCATTATTTTCAACAAAACAACTTGAAGTGTCACCTGTATGAAAAGAGTTGACAATGATGCCCTGTTTTTTTTATATATAAAAGCACAAAAGGTTCTTAATATTTATAAATAGCTCCATGCTATCAGTGAAAATGTGGGGACACTAGCTTATGGGTTAGTGCGGACAATCTACAGGCCATTAATTGTATGTAACGATGGAAATGATCTAATGGATGATAAGTGTCTGATTTTTCTCCACCATGTATGGATTCTCCTCCCATAACCGAGCATTAATTTAAATTTCCTCTGACGTGTGAGCAGATATGAGACAGGATATTACTTTGGAGTGTAGACGGGGCACATTACTGTTGATGGTGCTGCACTTAAGCCTGGGAGCCTCTCTTTCTATTCATGTCTTCCATAAACAGTATTGATCTTAAGCCACCCTCCACTTACCAAATTACATTACAGGTGAATTACTTAGTTCTATTAAATAATACCAACAGTGATACAAATGGAGGCAGCGGGGGAATAAAGGGCGAGGGGTGCAGGCGGATGGCAACTGTAACCGTCAAGGACGGGTCAAGGTTTTGAGGAAACGTTTTGTGTGAAACAAAAAATCTGCCCACTTACATCCTTTTTTTCTCACATATTTCCTTAAAGGATCATATTTGGGGGAATAAAACCACAACAGGATCTTTATTTAAGATTTTTAGTTTATGAATATCTACTTTTTAATCCACAAATTGTTGAATAATGCTTTTCACAAACTGTACTCAAACTCAAACTGTTCAAACCATTTTACACTAAATTTTAAACTCACTCCAGTCATCAAATAAATAAATTCTAGTTTTAACTTTATTTCAACATGAGCTTTTTCAATAAACACAATGCAAAGTAGGAATTTTTGCAATAAACAAGATATAAATATCCCATGCTCATAAGCAATGTCTTTGAAATCCTTTCCATTTTACACACCACTTTCGTGCATTAATATGGAACTCAAGCTAGTTTTCAGCTTTCCACACAGAAATTGTTTCAGTACCGCCAAAATGTCTTAATTTCTGACTTTATCAATGGTAAAAAGAAATAGTATTGTAAAAAAAAAAAAATTCAGCTGTGACCAACCCTAAATTGAACAGTTGTGAACTGATATCTGAGGATGTAATCAGGGTTCAGTATTTTGTCAAAAGGCATTTCATCATGTTCACAAGATGATTTAAGATGTTGATGCAAGACTGGAACAGTAAGACTGGAAAAAAACAGAGGACCAAAAACACAGCCCTGTGGGACACCAGACACATCTTTACTTCATCTTCATCATTACCCCAAATGAAATTAGGTTGGCATCAGAACACAAGAAAATGAGAAAAGCCTAAAACATACAGGCATATGGAAATCCTTAGCACACATGGAAAGCAAAGGTACTGGTGACACCAAAAATATGCATAATTAGAGGCAAAAGTAAAGTTAAGCTAGTGCTGACTTTGTCTTTTTTATTAAAACTTTGGTAAGCGAAAGGAGGGTTTTTGTCAGAAAGAGGCAAAAACATCAATCAGTCAACCAATTCCCGAGTGAGAGTTCACCCCAAAATGAAATCTGGAGTTTGACACCATCACTGTGTTTTTTCCTTAAAACTGAAGCTCCTACGCCAGGTCAAGGATTTCTTTAAGCTTAACAGAAAAAGCTCTGTCTATCAAGAAGCCTATAAATGAAAGAGTTCAGCCAAAGCAAACTGAGGGAATCAGTGGGTGACACCAAATCATTCACACAGTGAATATCTAAAATGACATTTTTGTGCAGCAATCACTGAGCCCTCACCAAGACAGAAGACATTTACATAAAACTGATAGACGATCACAAATAAAAACAAGAATCACACAGATCAAGATGATGATATTAGCAGCATCTGTTTCATTTAAGTGTTAGTTTAACTTCTGGATTTTTGTGAGAAAATTAAATTATTTGTCATAATTGACTGGGGTACTGGCTGTGAAGTCAAGAAAAGTCCCCAAAACGTTGAACAAATATGGATAAAATGCACATTTTCCTACTGGAGCAATAAACCATGCTTTGAGGCTGACATGTAAAGTGTCATCGAAATTACTGATATCATGCCAGGATCAGGTCAGCACCCAGCCTTCTTGTGTGTGATGGAAGTAAAACAGAGTTTTTGTGTTGGCAGAGCAGTCTCTTACCTGCCACAGTGACCTTCGCTGTACGGCTGACGATGCTACCCACTCCGTCCAGTGTGGCGAGGCATTGATACGCTCCCTCGTCGGGCCGGTGGTGCCGTGAGTGCACGACATTCTGCACTATTAGCGAGCCGTTGGCTAACTGCCTCCGCCTTTCATCCACCACAGTACTCAGCAACACTCCATCTTTTCTCCATGTGATGCTTGGGGTTCCCACAGCCATGTCAGATTGCGCCTGGCAGTCGAGGTGAAGCACGCCGCCCCGCACTGTCACTGTGTCCTGAGGCTCCTGGGTGAAGGTAAAGTCCACAAAGCCTCCGAGACTGGAGGAGGTGGTGGAGGAGGTGGAGGTCAAGATGTCTGAGGCTGCAGGCGGAAAAGAGACAAAGAAGAGTTAGAGGGAGGCTGAAGAACCTGAGGTTTGATGTCCATAAGTCATCATTTAAACTGTGCTATAACATGGCATGGTTCATTCTGGATCAGAATAAGTTCTTTAAAAATGACAAACCAATCATGCTAACCAACGACAAGCATTTAAAAACTGAGCGTCGTCAAAGGAGATGTCATTTCTACTGGAACTGGTGGCTTAGTTTGGTAGTTTGCGCTACCAACAATCAAAAGGTTGTAGGTTCAAAGCCCAGCTCCAGCTGTTGCTCCCACTGCATCATTGGCTTGTAAGTGGGTATGAAAGCATGTAGATGTGTTAGCAAATGCTAATGGACAACAAATATAGAAACTTCACTTAACTAAGCTATATTAGCTCAAGTACATTTATCATTAAAATGGATAATGTTAAGTATTCATGGAACTTTGGTCATGCACATGCAGGCACTTAGAGTTAAGTTTACACAAAAAATGTACAACCTGTTAGTTTTAATAAAATAAGTTATGGGCTGCAGAGCATAATTAACATACAATTTCTTTTGAGACACTGTCAGGGTCTTTTTGGGTGTTAGCATAAAAGCAAACTTGATATAATTGGAAAATAGACACATTTAAAGTTAAGTTAGTGTGCACGCATGTGCAAGTGAAAAAGTTATGTTAAATTACTCATATAAATACATTATTTTGAAAAGTTAAAATACTTAAATAAATACATTGTTTTGGAGAATAAACATTTATTCTAGATTTTACATGGATATTCAATCATCTTAGAAAAGATGAGAGAACTGTGTTAAGCCATCTGATGTTTAGTCATGCACATTTGATCATTCAATAATAAGCCCTGTACATCCATCCATTCATCAGGCATCCATCCATCCATCCACCAAACAATTAATTCACCCACCAAGAACTCCATAAATCCCTCAACTCATTCATCCATAACTTCATTGTCTATCCATCCATCTGTCTAACCCTCCAGTCTTTACCCACCAAAAGCTCAGTCCATCTGCCTCGCACTCCTACCACCCAATTTGACCAAGCATTTCATCCATCCATCCATGCATCCATCCATCTATTCTACCTTTAGTCCTTCCATCTGACACTCAAGACAACGCCAAGCACTTCATCCATCCATCCATCCATTAAGACGTCCTACCATCAACCATCTAGCCCTCCATCATTCATGTGTCCATCTTCTATTATTAAATAAATCATTCATGTGTTTGAACCTGCTAATCACTCCATCCATACATCCATCCATACATCCATCCTAGCTACTTAGCATTCCTCCATCAACAATCCTCTCATTGATCCATACCTCTATTTATCCAACCTTCAATCCATAAATCATCAACCCATCATCCATCCACTTAGTCCTGTATCCACATTCACTCCATCCGCCAAGCTCTTCTTTCTTTCATCCATCCATCCATCCATCCACCCAACCATCCATCAAACACACCCTCAAGTACTCCATTTAACAATCAACTTATCCATCTGATAGAATAATTGTACATAAGTTGATCCCACATTTGCTTCTGTGACTGCTTGTTCTGTGTAATTATTAATCTTTGTCTCTCACTGATACAGGGAATTTCCGATCTAGGTGCAAGCTGTGTAAACAAACCCTGAGCCTTGGACTTATACACCCACGCAGAATAGAAGACTGTTAGAAAACATTTGTGCCACGTTGTATTTGTGTGTTTCCCCCACCCTTTAGATATGCAACGTGGTCAATGTGGGTAGGGACTGCCTTAATAAAAAGAGAGGGAACACAGAATGTGCTTCAGAGTGTGTTGAGATCTGTAACTGAGCACATCTCTGCGTTCTCCTTGCAAGTACAAACTTAAGTCCGTTGTCTTTGCCTCATTTGTGTCTCTTTTCTCAGTTTCAGGCTGTTTGAACCTGACATTTACTTGGTCCTTCGAGCCGGATTCCAATATACCTGAAGGATCCAGTGGGTGGGTTCGAACTGCAGTATAAGACCGTGGCCACGGCAGGCTAGGTGCGACCTAAGAGACCCTTTTTCTGGGACTGGACTTCACCTCCCTGTCTGGATCCTGACGGTTGACGGAAATCCAAGGGGAAAAGACAACGGTGGTGAGAGTGTTTTAAATTAAAAAAGGAGTGAATGAGAGAAATGATTATCGTGGCTTGAAAGGACGGGAGGGTCCGTGAAATCCTCTAAGATTGCGTAGGACGGGAGGGTCCGTTAAAGCCTCTGAGATTGCATAGGACGGGAGGGTCCGTTAAATCCTCTAAATTAGAAAAAGAAGGTTGTGCGGGATCGTAAGCCCGTGGTTGCGCGGGATCGTAAGCCCGTGGGAATAAATTAAAACGCAAGTTAAAACGCAAGAAGATAAAAACCCTGTGAATACTAGTCAATGGCAGGTAAATAAATGTAAAACGAAGGTACTGTTTTACAGAGTGAAATAAAGAGTATCCTAGGAAAGTGTTCACTCAAAGATTCAAGTCCACGATAAAACATAAAAAGAAGTGATTGTGAGTGTGAAAGGATTATTAATACCACTAGGTATTGGTAATCATACTAAAACAGTGGGACGGGAAGTGATAAGACCCTTGTGGATGCACAGGCAAGACACTCCACTCGAAAGAGTTGAAGTAAGACGTACCACAACGGTAAATTGATTATCACCCCACTGAAAACATCCCAGTCTATAGGACACCCCTAGGTGCTTGAAAGACTGGACTAAAGGACCTCTTTCACAATACATGTAATTTTGCCCACAGCCCAATTTTTTGTTTATTGTGTGGTATTTGTAGTACACCCAGAGACTCCCAAGAATATACCTTTAGAAAATCCAAAAGTCATCCAGGGCCTGTACTATGACCTATTTTATGATCATTGCCATAGGTGTGAGCCAGGGTGCACACTTTACCCCAAAACTTACTCAAACACAAATAATAAATCATCAAATTGGGTCAAATCACCTTCACTGAAGTCTGGTGCATCTTTTGAAATCAAATGTAAAGCTAAGTATTACAATTGAAAGAAGTTATTGAATTTTAACTGGAAAAAAAATAGTTTTTTTTATGATTTTTTCAACAAATTCAATTCTTTGAAGATGTGTCTGACCAACTTACAGTTGCTGTACACCTAAAATACTCACAAATTATTTGGCCACATATATATTCTCAAAGTGGGAAAAAAATCATCAAATTCTGAGACCGGTAAAGTTGTTCAATTAACAGGTTGGGTTACTGTGGAAGAATCAGGATACTGTTCCATGTCTTGTATTATATCAAGGGTAATGTTTTATTTCATGCAATTTGCAGCAAATGAATGTTAACTTCAATTTAGTATTGTGCATTCAATTGAATTATATTTTTTTTCAAAATGTTTTTCATTTAAAACAGAAAAGGTATGCAGGGCCTGTAATTCCTCTTTTTTAAAATATCATCCAACGCAATGCTAATCAACACTGCAATACATGCTATATATTTCAAATGAATAAATGGGATAGTGGTGCATCTCCTTGTATGATAGAGTAGTACGTTCAAGCTGAGGCAATATGCTATTGTTGACCTTCACGCTTGTGGTCAAGACGAGTTTAGTCAGTTCTGCCATTCTGTAAAGAATTGTTGTCCAAGCAACATATGTCCCTAGCTAGCTAGTATCAATTTGTCATTTGAGTATAAACAACATATATTCTGCTGCAAGTGTTATATTCAGCAGATTTCTTTTTAAGTATAGCTGTTCATATACAGTGTCTTCTGTTACCACAATGTAGCGTGCACACATGTACATTTTATGAAAAAATTGTGCATCTAGTACAATACTAAGTGGTATCCATACCTATAACTATACCTTTTTGTTGTTAGTGTATTTTCCAGGTTTGTTTCTCTGAGAATACCAATATATATTTAAATCCTCCAGATAATTTATTTTCATATTGTTTGAAGTTAAAATGGACGGGGTTTGTATTATACCCGATTGCAAAACCAGGTTCAAAGATAAAGGGAAGAGCTTAAAATCTGGAAGGAGTCTAGATTCTCCCAGTAACAACTGGTTAAAGCAGGTGCTCGGTAAAGAAGGATTGAATGTTGAGAGTGGAAGTAAGCTGTGTCTAAAATGCTACATGAGATATCTTAGAAAAAGGCCACGCCCTGACTCAAAAGAAGACACTCACAGTGACAATGCATCCACAGGCATCTGTGATTCATTTGAGATTGAGGATAGCCCCACTAATCCTGGAACTAACCGATCTGTTATACCTCTTATCCAAATCAAAGATTTGAAGTATGCTTCCTCTTCACATCGTAAGTGTTCTTTGTGTTTAGAGTACAATGACAACTGTATAAACATTCCTAAGTCTGTTCGTCACTCTCTTATCATTGAATGTTCACTTTGGTGCCCGCCTGATGCTCGTGTTTGTTCTGAACACCTCATCGGGAGTTTTCTACACCCTGACACGAAGATAAATATGCACAGTCGTGTTCCTCTGGAAAGTAAACTGCATGAATCTATTTCTCCAGTTGTTATTAATGATTTGCTTTAAATTGTACATGAAGTATCCAAACATGAGACATCACCCAAACTGAAGTTTGAAACCTTGTCAGATTCTGACTGCCATGCATGGACTGGCTGGACATTGGTGCAATTTAAGAACATGTATGACATGTGTGAATCTGATCTTGTTTCAGGTTCAAGTGATAGTTCCAGAGCAATAGATTTGCTTCTTTACTTTTGGGCAAAACTGAAAACAAACCTTTCATGGAATCAAATGACCATGCTTACTAATCTTTCCCAAGCTACACTGTCAAGATATTTTCATACAATTGCAGATATTTTGAACACAATAGTTGTTCCCAAATACCTTGGCACAAATCATATTTCACGCCACGATGCCATAACTCACAACACTGTCTTTACTAAAGCTTTTTATGGTGACCAGGTCACTCTTATCTTAGATGGTACATATATCTACCTCAACAAATGCAGTGATCATCAGTTTCAAAGGGCATCTTACGGAGGACAGAAAAAATGAAATTACCTAAAATTCATGTCAGTTGTACTGCCTGATGGATATGTTTTTTACACTATTGGCCCCTACCATGGTAACGTAAATGATGCAACAATAACTCCGCTCATCATGGAAAAAATTGAAATATTGAAATCTTGGTTAGAAGCAAATGACAATATGATTGTAGGGATGCCTTAGATCTTCTTGCTAAGTTGGGGTATGATGCTAGAGTGCCGTCATTTTTACCAACTGGTAAATCCCAATTGGATTCCTCAACAGCCAATAGTGATCGTTGCTGTACCAAAACAAGATGGATAGTAGAGTCCTACCACGGGCGTTTAAAGAAGTGGATGTTGTTTAAGGAACAACTTACCTCAAATTATTTCGTTGAGGTCATTGGCAAATTAGTGCGCATAGTAACTGCATGTCTCAATGCCTTCAGAGGACCAATATATGTTTCAGATCCAGATCGAGAGGAACGAGATACTAAGATGGCTCAGAGTATGCTTTCACTTTTAAAAAAAGACAATGTTTTGGCAAAACGAGTTGCAGAAGACCCAAATATGTCACGTAGAGCTCGTAGTGAATGGCAGAAGCTTGAAGCATCTGATATCTCATTCCCTCATGTGGATCTGGAATACCTTGAGACCATAACATGCGGTACATACCAAATCAAACAGTCCCCTGGCTACATTGCTGAGCATCAAAAAAATGATGGTGACTATGAGATTTGGGTTTACCAGCATGATGCTGATCTCATTAGGGGACAGATTCATTCTCGTCACAGATCTCAAATAAAATACAATGTTTGGATTCAATTTGACAAGAATACATCAGATGATCCTGTGAAGGCGTATTATTGTCTCTGTCCTGCTGGAAAGAGAACCTCTGGCATGTGTGCACATGTTGCATCTGTAATCTATTATTTGGGATATTATAAACATTTTCAAAATCAGAAACCCCTCCAACCATACACAAGCAAATTCAAAGACTCCATTCTATGAAATAACCAGCCAATCATACATCTTATGGATTTCTCAGATCCCCTTTCCCTCACTATAGTTCCAGTCTACAAATTAAAATTGTCCAAGCCGTTGCTATGCAAAAAGACACGAAGGCCATAAAACAGATTACATGTATATATAAGTACTAGAAACAGAAATTGACAGAAGTAATGTTTATGTATTGCTGTCATTGTAGATATATACAATCTGATTACAACAATCCAAAACTGCTTCGGTTTTTACTTGTATCAATGGCTCATTATTATCTCATCACAAAGGCATAATATACAGGCCCTTTGTGGCTGTTCAATATTAAAATGAATAACATTTCATGTGAAATGTTTGTTTTGAATCTAGCATTCAAATTCTAAAAGAAATCATACTTAAAGGATGAATTCTGAACAAGTCTTTAAAGGTTCCCTGATATACAAGATATGGAACAGTATCCTGATTCTACCACAGTAACCCAACCTGTTAATTGAACAACTTTACCGGTCTCAGAATTTGATGATTTTTTTCCCACTTTGAGAATATATATGTGGCCAAATAATTTGTAAGTATTTTAGGTGTACAGCAACTGTAAGTTGGTCAGACACATCTCCAAAGAATTGAATTTGTTGAAAAAATCATAAAAAAAACTATTTTTTTTCCAGTTAAAATTCAATAACTTCTTTCAATTGTAATACTTAGCTTTACATTTGATTTCAAAAGATGCACCAGACTTCAGTGAAGGTGATTTGACCCAATTTGATGATTTATTATTTGTGTTTGAGTAAGTTTTGGGGTAAAGTGTGCACCCTGGCTCACACCTATGGCAATGATCATAAAATAGGTCATAGTACAGGCCCTGGATGACTTTTGGATTTTCTAAAGGTATATTCTTGGGAGTCTCTGGGTGTACTACAAATACCACACAATAAACAAAAAATTGGGCTGTGGGCAAAATTACATGTATTGTGAAAGAGGTCCTTTGCCAAAAATGGGTAAAGGGAATAGCAAATTGAGGCCAAGAGATAAACTGCAATGTAATGACTGGAAATTTGTCGAAAAATGCTGCACAGATAAAGTCCAAGCGTTAGATAAGTGGATAACAGATTTTGGATTTAATGGACAACTAAAATCCCAGAAATTAACAGAACTGCAGGATAAAATTAAATAAAAAACAAAAAATGACCCAAAAAAAGATGAAAAAAGACACTGAAATATGGAAACAAATAGCATTAAAACGAGAAGGGGGCAAAGAAAGTCAAAAAGAGAAGCAAAAGATAAGTTGGACAAAGAAAAACAATGTTTCACAAGAAGGAGGATGATGAAACAGGTCCGAGAGGTAGACGAAGGAGAGTGCAAGTGATAGAGGAGGAAGTAGAAGAAAGAGAAGAAGAGGAAGGGGCTGCAGGAGGGACAGAAAGACTGTATCCTGATCTGAGTAAAGAGGTGTATCAAGAGCCACCCCCTGCATATTATACAGGCAGTCCATCTGGTCCACAAACCAGATCCAAGCAAACAGATAAAAAAGGTTGGTCCACAAAACTAGGAGCAATTTTCACACCTCCCAAGCCACTAAGAGGCCCAAACTCCAATCAAGCTGAAGCGTTATTCCACGGTGCCTCAGCTCCAAAAACAGAAGACATGTATCCAATGATTGAAGTTGCAAATCCAAACACAGAAGCAGGTCAACCCCGCGACCATCCTAGTTTACAGAACTTGGACTATGGAGGACGTAAAAAAGGCTGTAGATGGAGTAACCTCACACAAAGAAGATGTAAAACTCTTTGCGGAAGGAATGGAAAATATCAGAAAAAACTACCATTTAAACGGGTTTGAAGTCCAGGAAGTCTGGATGGCCAAACTAGTACCAGTAGATAAGAACAGTCAGTTTTGGTTTGCTTTCACTTTTGAAGGAAAAAGATACACATACACCAGGTTACCTCAAGGGTATTGTGAGAGTCCAACAATTTATTCTCAAGTAATGTCTGCTAGTATGGCTAAATTTCAACCGCCAGGGGGAAGTCAAATTTTGATTTACATAGATGATGTATTACTAGCGTCACGTGACTTACAGACATGCAAAAATGACACATTAGCACTTCTAAACCACCTAGCACATGAGGGACATAAAGTCAGCATGAACAAATTACAACTGTGTAAACATGAGGTCAAATATCTAGGCCATAATCTGAGTGCAGGAGGCCGCACCATTGTTGAAGACAGGAAAACAGCTATTTTACAAGCACCGACCCACAAACAAAAAGACAAATGATGTCATTTTTAGGACTCACAAACTACTGTCGAAACTGGGTCCCAAATTATGCTGAAATCACAGCGCCCTTACAACAAATGATGTATGACGAGGAATTAAAAATGTCTTCACCTCTCAAATGGAACGAAGAAGCAGAAATAGCTTTTTGCAAAATAAAACAGGCCTTAGTGTCTAGCACAGCGCTAGCATTACCAGATTACAACAAACCGTTTGTACAGATGGTTGATTGCAAAGGACACTATATGACCTCAGTCCAAGCGCAGCAGTCTGGTGCAAAACTAAAACCAGTTGCTTATTTCTCATCTAAATTAGACAGTGTTGCCCGTGCACTGCCACATTGCGTAAGAGCAGTAATTGCAGCCTCTATGGCTGTAGAGATAAGTGCTTCAATAGTGTTGTTTCACCAACTGACATTAAAAGTACCGCATGCTGTATCTGCACTGCTTCTGCAAACCAATATGACTTTTCTGTCACCAGCTAGACATCTGTCCTGTATGGCAACACTATTATCACAACCACATCTTACTATAGAAAGATGTACAACACTAAATCCTGCAACCTTAATGCCTCTTCCAGATGATGGCGAACAACATGACTGCCAAGAGCTGGCAGAACAAAGTGCAAAATGTAGAATTGATTTAAAGGATCAACCCCTAGGAGTAGGGACGATTCTCTTTGTCGATGGCTCATCAAAGAAAAATGAATATGGCAAAACCCTGACGGCATATGGTCACACAAAACAAAGTACTAAAAGCTGCAGCCTTACCATCAAACTATTCAGCACAAGCAGCAGAATTAGTGGCCTTAACTGAAGCATGCAAAGAAATGACAGGAAAAGATGTAACTATCTACACAGACAGCCAATATGCATTCGCTACAGTTCATACTTTCACACAATATTGGAAAAACAGAGGTATGATAACATCCACAGGTAAACCAGTAACTCATGCTGCACTTTTGACAGATCTTTTAAACGCTGTCCAATTACCAAACCAGGTAGCTATATGCAAATGTGCACCCATACATCAGGAAAAGATGATGTTTCTCTTGGTAATACATTCGCTGACAAAACAGCTAAAGCAGCGGCAGCGGGTGAAATTGAAGTACTCCTACTGACTAACAGCACTATCGTTGAAAAAAAATATACTCAAAGACATGCAGCAACAGAGCCTGCCAACAGAAAAAAATTACTGGATAAAAAATGGCACAAAACTACAAGATGATGTCTATGTATGAGATGAAGGGAAACCTATCCTACCAAAAAATCTGTATAAATGGGTGGCCATATTGAGCCACGGTGTTACACATGTCTCAACAGGAGGGATGGTAGGACAGATACAACAATATTATACAACCTATGGATTTAACCTGTATTCAAAAAATTTTTGTAGAGCATGCTTAACGTGTGCAAGACACAACCCGCAGGGAAATTTAAGACCAACCAGAGGAAAGTTTCCCAAACCACAATACCCATTTCAAATCATTAACATGGATTTCATTGAACTAAACAAGAGTGAGGGGAAAAAGTATTGTTTAGTCATAGTTGATGCATTTTCAAAATGGGTGGAACTGTTTCCAACCAAAAATCCAGATGCACTAACAGTAGCAAAAGCATTATGTAAAGACATCATACCTAGGTATGGAATTTACTGCGATAACGGAGTAAGGATTTACTGCGATAACGGAACTCATTTTGCTAACCAGATAATTAAAAGGTTATCTCTGTTGAAAGCTCCGTCGGGAAGGTGAGCAAAAGTCTGATGAATAGGGTGGATTTAGACGTATAGAGTCTGGATAGACCCAAAAGTCAGTGAAGGTTTTAAAACAGGTGAACCTGATTAGTTAATCTGATCAGTTAACCTGTGACACCAACCCCAGTAGAGGAGTCTATTCACCAGTTGATAACATTGTTTACAGTAACAAGTAGAGTATAATTTAAGATGATCCCCAAGTGGTTGCAGTGCGCTATCAGGTGTTGGGTTCTCTCAGTCTTATTCATATTAATGTTCCTCTTTATATGGTATCTCTGGGAACCTCCACAACATAGTAGCAATAACTCTAAAATACAACGTGACAGACGAGCTACCAGCAGATGAGCAACCAATGGCATCGAAATAACTTTCACACAACAATATGAAGACCTGATATGTCATTGCAAGATCAAAGAAGGAGTTATTACGTCACTTAGTATAGATATTGAACCCTGTGAGAAGACAGAAATACGAACTCTTGTTACAAATGTACCAGGTATGGGAACAGCTTCTAGATATTGTCTCAGTTTTGGGGCAAGTCAAACTCCAGAATATAACCAGACGGAAATAACTCTGAATTGTACCTTAGATATGACTCAAATGGAAGGGATAGTTTATTGTAAATGTATCACCTTTCCTTACGGCATTGAAGAAACATCTATCGCATATAATTGTAGTAAGCCTAGTACAATTGATACACTCATTGAACCAAATATAACGATCATCCCCACTAACCACATTACACCCACCGGTACTCCACCACCTGTACGTATTTTTCAGCCACCGAATCCAAGTGAAGAAGAAAATCCATATCTAGAAACATTTGAGGCTAGATGGAATAGAACTTTAATTAACATAGTTCAACCCCTAGGCTTAAAACCTGATGACTGTATTATTTGTGTAGTACCCAGACATAGATATGTTGCAGTCGGAGTAGCTGCAGAAGATGATTCATGTGAAAGTTATATCATTGTTAAAGGATTCGGTAAACTGTATCTTACTGACATAAATACCCTTTTGTTGTTGCACATGGATAAATTCTTTACTGTACCTGTACTGTAACAATTATCACTTCAGATAAAAATCAGGTATCGAGGAAGAAAAGAGAAGTTCAATTGGACGGTCTTGGTATTCCGGATGGTGTTCCACCTGATTTTGAGGCAATTAGAAATTCTGCAGGGTGGTCTATATTAGGCGCCCTTCCATTTCTTTCAGGTATAATTGACGATACACAAACTAGGTGGATTAATTATATTTATTACAACCAGCAGAGACATATTAACTCTTCAACTAAAGCATTAGAAGCCATTGAAATGAAACTGACTGATATCACTAGAGCTGTGTTAGAGAACAGACAGGCTCTAGACGTTATACTAGCTGAAGAAGGAGGCCTTTGTACATTCATCAATGCAGACGAAGGATGTTGTACCAATATAAAGAAACTGTCTGACATGACAAATATTTCTCTTGCAATCGAGGAACTTAAAGTTATCCAACAGGAATTTGCAGACATAAATGCTATGTTGGACAAGGGCTGGTTTGACAACTGGCTAGCAAAACATTTTGGACATTTTTCAAATATAATCCCATCTATTTTGATTCCCATCGCTACTGTAGTTATTTGTATCCTACTTGCTTGTACATGTATACCATGTATTATTGAGAGTATTAAAAATAGGATGGTGAAAATAATGCTCGTTCGCACTAATGAAATTTACAATATATTGCATCAAGCAGAGGAAACATTGTGCCTGGATGATGATGATGATGATGAAGAAGGTATAGGTTTGTTTGTGCTTCAAGCCAATACTGAACTATAGAATTATGTTTGAACCTTCACACGAGACTCCTATCATTATCCGTCTGAGTGTAAATATTGTTTGGCCTCATGAACATGACCTAGCAGCTAAAAATCTTAACCAGAAGTGGCTGTATAGTGAATATGAGAATTTGGGCAAATATGTGATAAACAGGAGGGAAATGATAGAATAATTGTACATAAGTTGATCCCACATTTGCTTATGTGTTTACTTGTTCTGTGTAATTATTAATCTTTGTCTCTCACTGATACAAGGAATTTCCGATCTAGGTGCAAGCTGTATAAGCAAACCCTGAGCCTTGGACTTATACACCCACGCAGAATAGAAGACTGTTAGAAAACATTTGTGCCACGTTGTATTTGTGTGTTTCCCCCACCCTTTAGATATGCAACGTGGTCAATGTGGGTAGGGACTGCCTTAATAAAAAGAGAGGGAACACAGAATGTGCTTCAGAGCGTGTTGAGATCTGTAACTGAGCACATCTCTGCGTTCTCCTTGCAAGTACAAACTTAAGTCCGTTGTCTTTGCCTCATTTGTGTCTCTTTTCTCAGTTTCAGGCTGTTTGAACCTGAAATCATCCATCCATCATAAATTGATGCATCCAACCATCTGCTCATCCATCTTAAAAAAAAACACCTATTAAACCCACCAAGTAATTAATCTACCCATCCATCCATCCTTTCATGCATCCATCAATTGTCTGCTTATCCAAGCCCCTCCCCCCCGCTCCTCCTGGGAGAGCTTGGGAAATTCTGTAGATAAATGTCAACATTAGGGTCTTCTTCAAGTTGAACGAGCCCCAAAAATGGACCCCAGGGGGTAGTGTCCAGGAGGAACTCGATTAGATACACCTCAACTGGCTGCTTCAGAAGCAAAGGAGCTGTGACAGCACTCTTAATATCTGCTTAACACAAGAACAGAAGAGAGTGAGCACAGAGCACACAGAGAGAGTCTGAGGAGAGAGCTTTTATCATTTTATTCATCGATTCAGGCTTCACTGGATAAATCTGTTCATCTCTGTAGATAATTTGTCAGATAGATCTCTCAAAGGCAGAAACCTGGCTCTGACCTTTGACTTTTTCAGCTTTGCTCAGCAGGAATATCCTCATCTCCCTCAAAGCTCCATCAACATGTGGTTTTTGTTTTCATGTGTTTGTGTGCATTTTGTTCTAATCTTTCTAGAGGCTCTTCCAGCGGTGAGCGGCGGTGTGTCTCTCCTTTGAAGTCGACGCTGCGTTGAAGCCTTTCATCATGATCAGAGAGGCAGTTTGTTCGGTCAAAGCCGCCGTTCAGCGCCCTGTCTTTCCTGGATAGACTTTACAGAGGTGTGAGAACCACCTAAAGTCACATCTTTACTGCACAAAGTCGACTTTGAAGCTCGGCACATGTTCTCTCTTCTTGCTTTTGATTTGGCTGACGTCTCTTTAAAAGCCTCAAAGCTTCTGGTTCTCCTGCAGGAAATCTCTGTTCAGATTAACATCAGGAACAAAAACACAAAACTATGTGGCTGTTTCCAACTGGGACAGGGAAACAAATCAGGGACATTAAAGTCATTTGTCTCAAATGGAGGCGTTTTTGCATACCTTTGTTCCAAGGCTCACCGGCCTATTGTTGACAAAACCCCAAATCTCCTACTCCCACATTTTTCTGCCTTTCTTCAATCTGCCTGTCATTTATGTGTCCTCTGTCCCCTGATTCATCATCTTTCATGCCACCCCATCCTTGTGTCCTCTTGTCCACCTTTATCCCCTCCTTTCCTTCTTTCCTTCCTTCCCTCTCTTTCTTTTGCTTCACGGTTTCCTTCTTATTGATTCCCCTTCAGCAGTCCTCCCCCTCTCTTTCTCTCAGTAAATCACTATCTTGACAGCTCTATCTGTACGCACTCCCACCAGTCGCTTACACACACACACTTCATCAGGGTGTCCTTGTCCCCGTTGTCCTGTGGTTTGATGTTATCATTCCTCTCCCTCCTCTCCTCCATTGTCACTCCTATCTCCCTCTCTGTTAGATAATTATTAGCACTTTGTTCCTGATTTTTAATCACTTATTTTGCTGAAATTTACAGGACAAGATGCACTCACACTAGGCCAAGTCGTCCAGCATGGTGCTGAGAAATAATTACACCATCCCCGCAGCTCCTTACCAGCCTGCACTCTCAAACCAGGACCACCGTGGCTTGGCAGGAGCAGTCACTGATTTCAGATCACATGATTTTACGTTGTGCACAAAGCGTACCCATGCTCATGCATGAGCAAACATAGCCCACCTCCTCTAACTCTGCGAGGCTGAGAAAGTGCAGTGTGCAGAGGCGTACTCTGGAGTACTTACACTCCACAAACAAACTTTGGGGTCAAATGTGTTCGGCCATGGTTGGGGTTGAGCATGACCTTTAAAGAGGTTTAGAGTCCTCAAATAACACTTCCTGTCGAGTAATGTGACACAGAAGTCCGTTCCTATTTTGACTTGGTAAAGTCACAGTAGCTGGAGACAGTCCAACTTCCCAGTGATGGATCTATTTTGCATTTCGTAGAATCTGAGTTCCAAGATCAACTGAACGCACCATTAGTTTGCCTCTGGTCCATAGTTAGGTTGCATTCAAACCCAGTGACCCAAAACACGACAGGTCTGACCTCACACAGCTACCACACCACAGTTTGGGAAACTCTCAGATGCATATAACAGCAGAGGGGAGAGAAACGAGGAGGATATAGAGCTGTCCAGGACTTCACTGATGAGATGAGAGTCGCTGACAGAGAGGTGGACTACAGCCAAGAGACTCACACATGCACACACACACTGTGGCTGTCACGTTGGGATACAGTCTGAGGAGCAGACTGCATTAAGACTCTGGACAGTGTCCAATAATGTGTGTGTACGTGTGGATGTGTGTTAAACTCTATCTGCTGCCAGCACAGAATCATCTTGACTAAAAGGCGACTCAGAAAGAAGCATGTAGGGGGAAAGTCATCTCAGTCTAAAGAACTGAAGCCTCCAATCTGACAGGCTGAAACAGAAAACCATCTTTGGACAAGTGGATAAAACTACAATAACTATTCAGCATGACGATAAAACATCCTCTAAAATCAGCCCATTGAATGGCTCTGATCCAAGACAGATGAAAACAGACAAGTTAAAGATACACAAGAAGTATCTGCAGAATCTTCTTGGAGTAAACGTGTTTGATTTTCAGGAGCTAAAATATTCACTGAGGTTTTTGTGGAGTCAGACCAGCTGAGGCTCTGGGAGAGAAAGTTAGAAAGAAGTGAGAAGCTTCAAAGTACAGTGAAACTTACAATTGACGATGATGAAAAAGCCACTTTTTAGAATTCTGCACACATTGCTGTACTCCAACATCTCTCCCACTGCTGAGTGTGCTTTAGAGATGTGGCTCAGAAGTCGGCAGGGTTAACAACGGTGATGGCCTGTCGCAGGGCCTCATAGAGAGACGGACAATTACACTCCCACACTCATACCTAAAGGCAACTTAGAGTCCCCCAATCAACCTAATGAGCACATACAAACTCCACACAGAAAGGCCCTGACCCACACCGGGATCAAACCAGCAACCTCCTTGCTTAGAGGCAGGTGGACTACCTGCTACTCCACATGCCACCCCTCTCCATTGTTTTTTATCCCCAAAAAATATATATAAAAAAATAACACAAGCATAAAAATGTGCCTTTGAAAATATTCAAACTGTCCTTAAAGCAATGCCCCAGCCTACGAAGTGTTAGTGTGTCTCTGTTTGAAGGAAATGTGACAAAGTGTTTTAACTACGGGAGTCCAGGGAGGGCAAAATTAATGGCAGGGTAAGTCTAGGAAAATTGTATGGAATTTAAGTTTTTAAATCTTCTGCAACAAAAAAAATTGAAATTAATTGATACATTGCCCTGTCCTAAATCAAAGTATTGCTGCAGTGTTACACCAAGCTGGTGGTACCCAAACCCTACAAAGTCAAGCCCAGCTGAGCAGATAGCACAAATGGAAAAGCACCATGTAGACCTCGGGTACCAGTTCTTGAGTCTTAGAGTCAAAGATGTCCACCTTTCTTCACCTCCGGGCAGTGAGCTGCCTGCCCTCCTCCTAAAGACACTGACCATGCAGACCAGAGGAATCACCACATGCTCCAAAGGAATAAACACCTTTTCCCTCCCTCCTTGAAGATTGGATAAAGGTACCAAATTGGACTCGAGTCATAGGGACTCGGACTTGAGTCGTCTCAAGTCGCTAATTTGATGACTTGAGACTCGACTCAGACTCGTGAGGTAAAGACTCGGGACTCGACTCGGACTCAGGAGACAATGACTCCAGACTCGACTCAACTTGAGACAACATGAGTCAGAAAAATTGTAGCATATGTTTTTTTCATGTGGATATCATATCATTCCAGCATGATCAGAGCGCTCTGGGTGCATGCCGCGCTCTCCAGCAGGTTCAGACAGGCTCCGTTTGTTTCATCAAATCAAATCAAATCAAATCAAACTTTATTTATAAAGCACTTTTCATACATTATAAATGCATCGCAAAGTGCTATACATGTTAAAAATAGTCCCCCCCCCCACCGCCCCACCCGATCTCCAACCCCAGCACATACACACACATCCACATACACCACACACCACACACACATACACACCGACACACAAGCACATTCAGGCACACAGAATAAAATGATCTTAAAGGTGTGTTATAAGCTTGTGGCTGAGTACAGAGTTGCCAGGTGAGGAAACGCCAGGAGGCCGACTGCACCGGGCGCCACCCACAGCCCAGGGCCAGGATGCCTCCATCCAGGCGTGCACCGCTAAAGGACCAGTGAGGGGCCCACCACAGCAAAGCAGTGCTGCAGACCTCACACTTGGCCAAGACGATGCCCACCATGAGACAGAGACATCCCAGCCACAACCACATAAACATACACAACATAAAACTACAAATCTAAAAGTCATAAAACGAAATAAATAAGGAAAGTTAAATAAAATATGAAATGAAATAAAATATAGAATAAAATACAGCATAAGAAAACTAACAAATGGCTAAAATATCATAAAAAGTAAGTAAGTAAAAAGAGGGCTAGGATATATAAATAAATAAAATTAAATAAGAATATAGATAAAATAGAACATTAGTTAAAAGCCAAATTAAATAGGTGGGTCTTGAGCCTGCTTTTAAAAATATGAACATTCTCTGCAGCCCTCAGGTCCTCTGGCAGTCTGATCCACAGACGGGGGCCATAGTGCTGGAAAGCTGCCTCACCGTAAGTCCGTGTTCTAGCTTTGGGAATCATTAAGAGGCCACTGCCAGAGGACCTCAGGGTCCGCGAGGGTTCATATGGTAAAAGTAATTCTGAAAGATAAGAAGGTCCAAGACCCCTAAGACATTTAAAAACCATTAAAAGGACCTTAAAATCAATCCTAAAACACACAGGGAGCCAATGCAGTGATCTGAAAACCGGTGTAATATGTGCCCGCCTTCTGGTCTTCATCAGCACACGTGCCGCTGAGTTCTGTAACAGCTGTAAACTTGAGATGTTTCTTTTTGGAAGACCAGAAAGCAGGGCGTTACGATAGTCTATACGACTGTGGATAAAAGCATGCATTAGCGTCTCTGTGTTAGCTCGGGAGAGAAAGGGGCGGACTCTGGCTATGTTCTTCAAATGATAAAATCCTGTTTTTGTTACGTTTTTAATATGTGGAATAAAGTTGAGCTCAGAGTCAAACATGATGCCCAGATTCTTCACCTGATTGGATGGAATTAAAGACAGGGTTTGTAGTTTTGATAAAAGTTTCTCTCCCTTAGCCTTAGGATCAATAATTAAAACCTCAGTCTTGTCCTGGTTGAGCTGTAGAAAGTTTTCTGCCATCCAGGATTTAGTGTCTAAAATACAATTAAAAAGGGCATCAATCGGCCCTGTGTCATCAGGACACATGGATATGTACAGCTGTGTATCATCAGCATAACTGTGGAACGTGACACCATGCCTCCTGATGACGTCTCCCAATGGAAACATGTACAAGTTAAAAAGTACAGGGCCTAAAATTGAGCCTTGGGGAACACCACATTTAATTTTATGGATCCTTGATGAGCATGTGTCTAAACTTACAAGAAATTTTCTATCTGTGAGATAAGAACTGAACCATTGAAAGGCAGTACCAGAAAGGCCTACTCAGTGTCTTAGTCTATTTAAAAGAATCGTGTGATCTACAGTATCAAAAGCAGCGCTTAGATCCGGTAGCACAAGGACTGTAAGCTTGTGTAAGTCCAAGTTGCACCTAAAATCATTAACAATTTTCAGTAGCGCAGTCTCTGTACTGTGGTTCGTCCTAAATCCAGATTGAAATTTCTCAAGTATGGAACGGTTATTTAAAAAAACATTCAACTGAATAAAAACCAGTTTTTCTAAAGTTGTGCTTAAAAATGGTAAGTTGGACACTGGCCTGTAGTTATTAAGAACATTAGGATCCAAACTGTTCTTCTTCAGAAGGGGTTTCACTACTGCCGCTTTAAGGGCAGCAGGGAAAGAGCCCGTCTGAAGGGAACAATTCACTATATTTAAGAGCTCGACTTCAAGGAATCCATAAAGCGTTTTAAAGTGATGTGGGAATTGGGTCTAAAAGGCAGGTTGTTGGTTTTACTTGGGAGAAAACTCTACCAAGCGCTTCAGCATCAACCAGTGCAAAACTGTCCAGTGTTTCCTCAGGTAAAAACAAACTTTCTAATGTATTAGAAACAGTATTCTTATTGGATAAAACAGAGGATCTTATAGAATCAATGTTACCCCTGAAGTGGTCTGCAAAGCCTTCACAAAGAGAGTCTGAAGGAGTGATTTGGTATCTGTTAAAAACGGGATTGATTAAAAGATCGATGGTGTCAAAGAGGATTTTTGGGTTGTTTTTATTATCTGTAATTATGTTGGTAAAATAGGTTGTTCTTGCATGTCTGAGAGCATCGTTGTATATTTTTAGTTGTTCACGGTAAATCTGGTAATGAATCGTTATCTTATTTTTCCTCCATCTCCTTTCAGCTATCCTGCAATTTCTTTTCAATTTTTTGATGTCTTCATTTCTCCACGGGGGTGCACGCTTAGGCAGTGCTTTCTTTGTTGTTAGTGGAGCTACGAGATCAAGAGTTTTTTCTAATTTGTTTATAAAATGTTCAACGATAAAATCACAGGATGCAGGTGTAGTAGCAGCCACTTCTGAGGTAAAATAGCGTCTCCTGACAGTTCTAACCGAGGTCTCCCGTTGAATAAAACTGGTGATATTAAAAAACACACAGTAATGGTCCGACACAGCCAAGTCAACAACAGAGGACACACTGGCTGACAGGCCAAAGCTGAGGACTAAATCCAGTGTGTGTCCTCCCTTGTGACTCGGCTGTGTGACATGTTGTTTAAAATCCAAGCAATTAAGAAGATTTAAAAACTCTTTTGCCATAAAATCAGATGGATTGTCTATGTGTATGTTAAAATCACCAGCTATAATGATAAAATTGTAAGTGGCGTGGATTATAGATAAAAATTCTGAAAATTCACTGATAAAAGCAGCATCATGTTATGGTGGTCTGTAAACAGTAATGCAAATAATTGAGGGACTGTTAAAAACAATTGCATGATGCTCAAAGGTGGTGTACTGATCGACTTTTATTTCTTTGGACTTTAGTGAGTTATTAACTATCGATGCAGTACAACCACCTTTCCTGCCACTTCTCAGGGAGAATGTAAAGTTAAAATTTGGTGGGGAGGCCTCAGTGAGAATAACTGGAGCATCTGCACCCAGCCACGTTTCAGTTAAAAACAAACAGTCTAACTTGTTATCTAAAATCAGGTCATGGACAATAAAAGATTTGTTTAAAAGGGAGCGAACATTTAAAAGTGCAAAGTTGATGGTGACAGGTTTATTACAGACTGTATTGGTGGACTGTTGATGTTTTGGGAGAGGTCTGAGGTTATTCAAGTTCACAGAATTAACATGGTGGGGTCTGGTTATGGAACGCTGAGTGATGATTACAGGAATTGATGAATGGTTAGTGAAAACAGAGGGCCCAAGTCCAGTATTGTGTGTGTCAGAGGTGGAATTAAAAACATAGGAAGTGGGACCTGGGGGACATCATTGAGTGGGGGATAGGTCAGTCAGTGCACGTTTGGGGTGATGGGAGGAGAGTGTTGGTTGTGTGTGTTGTACACCATATGCCATGTTGGCTGACAGCACACGGGTTCCAGCTCTGTTCAGGTGGAGGCCGTCTGAGCTAAAAAGATGTCTCCTCTCCCAGAAGGCATCAAAATTGTCCACAAAGCCGACACTGTGGGAGCTGCAGGCTGTGGAGAGCCAGGTGTTCAGGCTGAGCAGACTGCTGAAGCGCCCAATGCCCCCTGCCACAGGTGGGGGCGGGGCCGGAGATAATGACACTCAGCTGGTGCTGTGAGAGTTTGTTAAACAGCAGCGTGAAGTCACGCTTTAACAGCTCTGACTGTTGTCTGGGGGTGTCGTTGGTGCCCACGTGAATGACGACCCTGTTTACCTGTGGGTGAGAGCTCAGGACGCCTGGGATCCTCTCAGTTATGTCTGAGACTGTGGCGCCGGGAAAACACAGGGTGAACGCCCCTCTCAGACGGACGTTCCTGATGAGGGAATCCCCGATGACGAGCGTCGTGGCCTGTTGTTTGAGGGGGGCAGCCGGCTCGGTGATCCCGTCATCCCCGCCGGGCGCCCGGGGGTGAGGACACCTCGTGTGCCATCGCACCGCGTCCCTGAGGAGCCGCTTTCGCTGAGCCGAGGGGCGGGAGGACGGAGGCGTGCGGCCCGGTGCTGGACGTCCATCCGCTGGAGCAGTGGCAGCCGTGAGTGGGGGGAAGGCTGTGGTGTCTGTGAGCGGGGGCACAGCGTCCGCCGGATGGGAGGCATCGTGGTCAGCAGGACCCCGGACCCCCGGCTCCGCGCCCATAGATAGAGCCGCAAACCTGTTGATAAGGGGGATGCTAATGGAGGGGGAAGCCCCACACGGAGCCCCGCCAGGAGGCCTTTTCCTTCTGCGGACCACCACTTCGGACCAGGAAGTCCCACCGCTCGGGATAGAGCAGGAGGGCCGCTGACAGGTGGAGGAAGGAGGCTCCCAGACGATGGTGTTCCCCAGTGCAGCGGTGGCGCCCTGCTGTTGCAGCTCACCGGTCTGTGTGGTCTCCAACCAGCTGGACAACGCCGGGAGCCGAGATTTAAAGGTGGCCAGCAGTGAGTCCTTCCTCCGCAGCTCGTCCGATAGCCGTTCAATGTCCGCAAGAAGATCAGCGATCTTTTTCTGGGCTTTTTTAAGCTGGTGTCCTTCCTCTGCAGGTAAGGTGTCCACAGCGTTAGCCTCCATGGCTCATGTCAGAGAGAAGCACTGACAGCACACACGCACTGTGATTGTTACATGCGATGCTCAGGCATTATATGAAGAGCCAGACAGGAGACATACGTAGCTCTTACCTTTTAGATTCACCTTGTTGATACTCCATTCAGAGTACACTCGGTCCGTCACCTATTATTGTCCCACACACAGGACAGTACACACATACGTTCCTACTACAGCGTCCGTTACAGTGATGATCAGTGTATGTAATACAGGCTCTGCTTGAGTCTATAACATTTAAATAGGACATTAACTTGCATAAATAGTTTTCAGTGTTTCCCCTATAGTTTATTCGGGATGGCGCCCCGCCGTGCCAACAGGATCCCCACCCATAAATTCAAGTGCAGATTTAAAGAAAAAAAAACATTATTTGATTTTTATTTTAATCAAAAGGGCGTTTAACAGGCATTGTTTATATCAAACAAAAAAGCTGACTCTAATTTGCGCAATTTTAGAGTCTAATGCGTCACTATCGTTTCATTACATTCATTAAAATGCATTCCTCCTCTCCTCTGACCCTTCTCTGATCTGTCATCTGACTATTTACGCTGCTCGCTGGTCAAGCCATCCACTCTGTCCCGCACAGTCTGATCATTCACGTAAAAACATTCAACAAAACAAACGCTGCCTTCAGTTAAACAGCGCAGAACATGAATGAAACATTCACTGATTTAAGTAACACTTTCACACAGAGCAGAGAAAGGAAAGAAAAGCTGAAGAAGAAGAGAGATTTTCATCCGATGTTTATGTGAACATTTGATCTAAACCCCTGCTCTGTGTCTTTGCGCTCGCGCTCCTCCGTGTGCCGGTGAGCGTAAAGACACAGATAGACATGTATCACAGGGACAGTGAGGGATCATCAGTCACTTTGTGTGATTTTATCATTCAAATGGTGTCTTGATAGCTCATGTGCCCGGTTTAAGTGAACACAAAGACTTAAAAAATGACGAGTCAGCCATTGATGAATCACAACTCAACATTCTTCATCAGTCCAGCTCTTGTTTTCACTCACTGTTTTCTAAATGATAAATTCATCTTGAGGGATCCTCCATCACTTATTCTCCATGATATAAGAACAGTCTTTGAAGGATCAAGCTTCAAATACAATCTACTAGTGCTGCGGTTCTCAACCTGTGGGTGGAGGCCCAAAAGTGGGTCTCAGAGCTGTTTACAGTGGACGGTATATAAATCAGGTAGAACTGTGGCAAACATGTCTTCAGTGTATGGAGGCCCTAAGAGAACAAACATCCATCAGAGTATGTAAGAGTATACCCACTAGAATAAACCAGACTACACCACTGGATAGATAGATAGATAGATAGATAGATAGATAGATTAGATAGATAGATAGATAGATAGATAGATAAATGATAGATAGAGAGATAGATAGATAGATAGATAGATAGATAGATAAATGATAGATAGATAGATAGATAGATAGATAAATGATAGATAGAGAGATAGATAGATAGATAGATAGATAAATGATAGATAGATAGATAGATAGATAGATAAATGATAGATAGATAGATAGATAGATAGATAGACAGATAGATAGATAGATAGTTGAATGAAAAAAATGAATAGAAAATGATGAATATAGAAAGATAGATGAATGAATAAATGAAAAATGATTAATATGGATAGATAGATGAGTGAAAAAACAGAGTGATTAATAGAGATGATCCTGAATGATGGACAACATCTGACCCTAGAAGTTATAAACATTGAGCTTTGTGCCCGATGTTGGAATACATACAGTGCTAGAGTAACTGTCCTGCTTTATTCTGGGACATTACACTAGTGTTGGTCCTTTGTTCAGAGGTCTGCACCCATAGAAGGATATCTTATGTTCAGGGGAAAATGGCTGCTCTGAACAGCTTTACAAGTCATAGAACTTTTACTTTGGGCCCCATAGACACCTGCTTCGCTTCCAAAGACTTTGACAGTGATTACACAATTTAAGCACGACTGTGGCCCGACCCGATGGTGTAGGGACCCCTCAGCCATGCAAATCAGTCTTGTGTAGGGTGTCATAGTCACCAAAACAAAAGACCAGTCTCACGACTCTACAACAGAAAGTCTAGCAGGTTTGATTTCCTCTTGCCTCGTCTATTTGTCCCTCCCAGTCAGAGAAAATGACCAATGAGAGCGCTGGGAGCTCTGCATGTGTGACAGTCACTGATGCTGAGAAACTGAGGTTGATGTCTTGAGAGCGGGCGGCGTGGTGGCGCAGCAGGTAGTGCACGTGCCTCACAGCAAGAAGGTCGCTGATTCAATTCCCGGGTCGAGCAGGGCCTTTCTGTGTGAAGTTTGCATGTTCTTCCCGTACATGCGTGGGTTCTCTCCGGGCACTCCGGCTTCCATGCTCATTAGGTTAATTGGCCACTTTAAATATAAAGGTATGAGTGTGAGCGTGAATGGTTGTCTGTCTCTATACGTTGCCCTGCAATCGACTGGTGACTGGTTCAGGGTGTACCCCGCCTTTCGCCCAATGACAGCTGGGATAGGCTCCAGCCCCCCTGCAACCCCAAAAAGGGATAGTCGGTATAGAAAATGAATGAATGTCTTGAGAGCTAGAGAAGGAGATGTTATGCAAAGCTCTAAAACAGCATCCTAGCCCTTATGGTATGTTGTAGAGGAGCTAACACAGACTGTGAAAGGAGAGAAACTGCAGATTTAACATGGTCTGACCCCTACATTAGACCTTGAAAAGTCAGCTTGTCTTTTAATGATTTTCAGCAATTTTGTGCAAATTCCCTTCATGCCTTTGAGTCGTCTTGGTGATTAATTGCAGTTTGTGAAAAACTCTCTCGGCTCTTAATAATCATAATTTCTCTTGCCAGTTTGAAGATTTAAGCCGGCTGGTGATGTAATCTGGGAGTTTATCTCTCCCTGACACTTTCACATCCAGACGGTGGAGGTCAAACAAAAGTGGCGCGTTACTTTCTCCGAGGCCTGTGACATAACCACTGCGAGACGAGCGCTCCGGGCCTAAATAACTTCCACACACTCACGGGGACGACCTTCAGCTGTCAGAGGAGGCGACTGCTCACACTGCTCTGCTCTCACAGTCAGAGAGGATACATGCAGACGAAGTGTGCCCAACACTTATTTAAATGTCAAGAGTGAGATGATTGATGCCGCCCAGTTACCAGTCATAGTGTATGAAGGAGATGATGGATCATTTCAGGTTTATTGGCGCTCTGGCTCTATTAAGAGTCCATGAGCAGGACGGCTTCAGGGCAGCTTTTTAGCATCAATAAGGAGACAAAGCTTGGACTGCCATATGTTTAACACAATGGGCTCTAATTTCCTGGTGCAACTCAGGGTGGCGCAGGGTGGCGCACCCCGCGCAGTGGTAATTTTGTCCGGCGCACCACCGTGCGCAGCCAATTTGGTAGGCCGGCTGCGCCAAGATGGGTGTGACGGCGCACCAGGGGGAGGTGTCGACAGACTCAGCTTGGCGCAGTGACAATTTCGTGCCAAAAAAACGCGCAGAAGGTGCACTGAAAGCCCGCCAGCTCCAACCTGGTCTATTCTCGGTGCAGGCGAGGCGCACTCGTGCAGTGGTAATTTGGCTGACAGGCGCACAGTGCGCACACGTCACCAAAACCTCACAGGCAGGTGTCTAGAGCGTCAGGCACATTTCAATGCAATAAACAATCACAGCAACCACTATTTAATGTAACCGTCTGAACGGTTATTAATATTAATTGTCCCGTCACATCTGATGTCAGGTCAGAAACGTTTGTCATAACTAACTAGTTCACATCTCTCAGCCAACCACAAACAGCCACATCATCCGATACGGAGATTCTCTCATCTCATGAAATTAAATAGAAAAGAAAAAAGAGAGAGACACTCGCTGAATAAATGTAAGTCACTCGGTGTCTTAAGGATTTACCTGTGATTGCCCATATTTCTCTGTTTTAATCTTTATTCGTAACGTGATCTAAAAAGATGGAGTACATTACTGCAAGGAGGATGAGGAGGAGATATATTTTCACCAAAGGTTCTGCTATTTGGCGATGACAGACCAGTAATGCAGGTGGATCACAAGCATGATGAATGGATTAGCCTGCTGCTGTGTTTAAATGTAATTATCACTTAATTTTGTACTCCTATTATGACACAGGAACAGATTACATCTGTCCCGCGAGGTGGTCCACACGGTGACGCCCATCTTGTCCTCCGATGCGGCCCAGTGGCCCCTGCGCTCACCCAGCTGCTGTAAAAGTGACAGCGGCTCTGACCTTCTTCTCCACTGAGGTGAAATTGTCACTGCGCCTCGCCCGCGGCGCATTTAAAGGCGAGGAGAGGCGTTCATTTGATTGGTGAAGATCACACTCGGCTGTGTTAAACCCACTCAAGTCTTATCTCCTCCCTCTCTGCTACGTGCGCCGGTAGGAAGGACGGAGGCGTGGGTGCGTCTGCCTGCGCCAGACTGCGCAGTGCACGAAACTTGCAAAATGCCCTGGACACACCCTGTTGGTGCGGCGCAGGCGCAGCGCAGGGCAGGTGCGCCCCGCCTTCGCCTGGTCTACGAAATTAGAGCCCAATATGTTAAGGTCACATTATTAACCATTGACTTGTTGGCTGTTAATATGCTAATAAGAAGCATAACGTACTAATCATTACTGATAGCACTTATCTGATTTCACACATTATGGGGAGTTCTCTTGGCAGATATCAATGCCTAATGCTGTGGAGACTTTGATAGTTGTGGTTGCCAAACATGTTTTTAATAAAGTTAATTTTGATTTTCTAAATAAATGACTTTTTCTTTTTTTTTTTTTTGGATGCACAATCTTTTTTGGGGAATAACCTGAACTGTACTTTCCCAGAGCCCCATATAACAGAGAAAACCTCAAACAGGATCAAATAGTGGATTTTTTTTTTTTTTTTTTTTTTTTTTACTTCAAGAAGATTTTAAAGAACATTTATTGAAGAATAAAAAGACAAGAAACACAGACACATAAAAAAAATAATTACAGCTGGATTGTTTTAAGTGTCCTGATAGAAGAAAGATGTTAAGTAAAAGTTCATAATGGGACAGAAAGTAGGAAAAAATGGTTGAGAAATGACTCCATAATTGCAACATTGTGCAACAATTCTGAGTGTAGAATAAAGGACAGATGATAAAAGTATCATGATCACTGCAGCTGTTTGATTTAAACAGCAAGGCAGTCTGCTGTGGAGCCTCTGAAAGCTCTGATCCCCTATTTGCCCGCTTCTGCGTCCTTTCTCTAAGATGGGGCTGTGTTGAAGTAAAATCTAAGCTTGTTCCTTGAACGATTTTTGCGTCTAATTCATAAATAACTTTCTGCTTCTTAAGAAAATACAGGAAATAGATCAATGAACCCCTTCATAACCTTCAGCAGAGGGCAGCATCTCTTACCCATCGGGGGATGCCTCCATCAGTGTGTCAGTCCTCATATATTATCATGTAGATCAAGGATGAGCAACTTTGGCCATGTAGAGGGCCACATCAATGTAATCCACACAGCGGGAGGGCCACGACAGCAACAGCAAAATGACAGATATTTTAAATTCACTTGTGAGCCACACCGAGTGAGGTGGAGGGCCACGTGTGGCCCCTAGGCCGCACTCTGCCCTTCCCTGAGTTTGACAACAGTGCTCTATCCTGTCATCATTTAACATAAATTCATTGAATCTATATTCAGCAAAGACAAATGTGATGAGGACAGATTTATGATCTGGGTTTGTCTCTATCATAAATTCGTAATGTTTATCCCTTTGTCTCTGCCTGCATGGATACATCTCTGGATGTATATATGTGTATATATGTGTATCTATAAAATGAAGAGTATGGCTTCAGCCTGCTCGATTATAAAATAAAGATTGATTGATTGATGAATAAGCACTTAATGAGAACTAATAATTATCCAATTTGTCTCAGTATGATAATATGCAACAAGGTAATGGTGAATATTATGATCCTATAGAAGGCGTATGGCCCTATTTCAAACATATTTATTTTACGATAAGAACTTTTCATGCCAAACAGATTTCTTATCTTTCTCTGCCCTCTCCTGCTGTATTTCCCCTGTGGTTGTTGTTTTGGTTTGCTGATTCAGTGCTCTAAAAGTTACAGATTCCACCGAGCCCCGGAGCTACAAATAAACAAACTACACCCTGAGAGGTGACTTTAAGAGGGGAGTCAGTGTCTACCCGAAAGAGTGCACCTGTTTCTGCCCCAGTGAGTGAGTCGTTTCCCTCTGAATCA
Source organism: Cetoscarus ocellatus (assembly GCA_037902135.1). Classification (NCBI taxonomy): domain Eukaryota; kingdom Metazoa; phylum Chordata; class Actinopteri; order Labriformes; family Labridae; genus Cetoscarus; species Cetoscarus ocellatus. Next base: position 142,860 of record JBAMNC010001550.1, on the reverse strand, counting down.
GCAGGAAAACTAAAAACTACACCCTGCAGCCAGACACATTAACAACCAACCAGCGGTGAGCCAATTATCCCCACTCAGAGAGAAGCACACACTGAGTTTGTGAAGGTCCCATCTGCAGAGAGCTCTGACACCAGCTGGGCTGAACCAGGGTGTGTGCTTCTGAGTGTGTGTCTGTGTGTGTTTAGCATTAAGCCTTTATTAACAAGTCTCACCTGTTGTCCACCCTTTGTGTCTCATTGAACTGTAACTCCCATAATCCCTCTGACAGACTCACAGCTGAGCTCAACACAATCCAAACACTCAGGCCAATAACCAGGAAGAGGTGACAGACAAACTCAAAGGTTCAGCCCTGACACAGAAGCTTCACTGATGAATTAAAGGTGCAGTATATAAAAATCCACCAACAGGTGGCGCTCAGCTAGACAAACAACTGACGAGTGGAGACTGAAGAGTGTAGAAAAACAGAGGCATTAAGTCCCACCTTCTGTCTTTAATGTTGTTTGTTTCTTATTGAAGACTCTATCACAGGGGGGGCTGGAGCCTACCCAGAGGCTGGGTACACCCTGAACCAGTCTCCAGCAAATCACAGGGCCACATAGAGAGATGCGCTCATACCCAAGGGCAATATAGAGCCACCATTTCATCTAACGGTCATGTTTCTAGTCCGTGGGAGGAAATGGGCAGAACTTGCAAACTCAACACGGGGAGTCAAAACCAGCAATCTTCTAATATGAGGCACTAACCTGCTGCATCGCTGTGCCACAGGACTCGCCTGATGTCTTTACGTTCTGTTTACTCTTCTTGTCCTCTGGGTCAAAAATGACAATATCACAAACTTTGTGACCTCACAGTGAAAGAGACTGAAACACATCACTAAACAACTGAAGATTCAAAAGCAAGGCAACTGGACTGTGTAGAGTTTGTTGGGAAGACGTTTCACTTCTCATCCAAGAAGCTTCTTCAGTTCCAAATGGCTGGTGCTGGAAGCAGATATTTATCTTGCTAGAGGAAAAACAACAACAAAGGAAGGGAGGAGTTGGAGAATGACTCATAGAAACTCCTTTGCTGTGTTGTGCAATCTGGGCCTTATCCACAAAGTTGTTAACTTCAGTGAGAATGTTTTCTGGAAGCAAAGATGCCAGTGCTTTCTTGGTGTGGTCAATTTTATCTTGCAAGGCCTTAATGGTGAAGTTAGTCTGTCTAATCCTCTCGTTGAGAAGCTGATTTTGTGCCCTCATGAGAATGAGGTCTGCCCTGTGCCATTTCACCGTCAGATGGGGAGGCAGATGGGGATCTCAACGTTGAAGTGTACCGGAAACCCACACACACGGATCAATATTTACTCTTTGATTCGCAACATCCGCTTCAGCACAAGCTGGGTGTCATCAGAACCCTCAACCACCGGGCTGAGAGTGTTCCTACAAGGAAGGAAGGAAAGCAAAAGGAACAGAAACACATTAGAGAAGCCCTGAAAACCTGTGGATACCCAAAGTGGGCCTTTTTGAAGAACAAGAAAAGAAAGGAGACGGAGCATGAAAGGGAAGAGAGACGCAAGAACATTGTGATTCCTTATGTTGCAGGTTTATCTGAAAAACTCAAGAGAATCTTTGGCAAACACCACATTCCTGTTCACTTCAAGCCTGGAAACACACTAAGGCAGAAGTTGGTCCATCCCAAGGACAAAACACCAAGACATAAACAGAGCAATGTGGTGTATGCAGTCCAGTGCAGTGAGGAATGCTCAGACCTGTACATTGGGGAAACTAAACAACCGCTTCACAAGCGTATGGCTCAACACAGGAGAGCCACGTCCTCAGGTCAGGACTCAGCAGTCCCCCTTCACTTAAAGGACACGGGACACTCTTTTGAGGACAGCAATGTACAGGTGTTGGCGAGAGAAGATAGATGGTTTGAAAGAGGAGTTAAAGAAGCTATCTTCACCAGACTGGAGAAGCCTTCTCTTAACAGAGGTGGTGGACTCAGACACAACCTCTCAGCCACATATAATGCAGTGCTAAGCTCTCTCGCCAGGAAGTTCTCCAGACATTCACACCTGGGCACATGTGACCATAACACCTCACATGACAGGGGGAGTTAATGACCCATTCAGGGTAACGACTCTCAGGGGTTACATCACCCTGGGATAAGTTTCTATGAGTCGTTCTCCAACTCCTCCTTTCCTTTGTTGTTGTTTTCTCCTCTAGCAAGATAAATATCTGCTTCCATCACCAGCCATTTGGAACTGAAGAAGCTTCTTGGATGAGAAGTGAAACGTCTTCCCAACAAACTCTACACAGTCCAGTTGCCTTGCCTTTGAATCTTCAGAATGACCATGACCTGGATGAATGAGAATCTACACAGACGTATCACTAAACAACACTCTTTAAAGACTGAATCACTCCAAGAAGAACAAAATAATAATGACAGATAAATGATTTTACCCTCCCCTAAAGGCTGATGAAGTCAGATGACATGATAGCAAACAAACAAACAAACTAAAGCAAAATTCATTTCCACTGTTCTTATATATGGGACACAGTTCACACATACTGCCAAAGAGACAACTCTCCTCACATCGTGATATTAACACCAATTCTTTTTTATTAGCCAAATCTCATCATTCAGGCTGCTGTTCCTGCTGCTAATGACTCTTAATGTGTGTGTGTGTGTGTCAGCAGCATCAATCAGTTTGTTTATTTAAGGTGTTGATTAAATCAACAACAGCAGATGTTTGAATGCTTGTGAGAATAATGTCACATGTTTTTTTTTTACTTTTCTTAGTTACCAAAACTCAGTGAGAGTAAAGACCAAAGGTACATGCATCCTCATTTAATATGACCCCCTCCGCAAACTAGGGCTGTCACTTTTCCCAAAAATCAAATTACAACAGCTTTCAATGCTAATATCTGAAGATACTCCAACACACCCCACCCCATTAGTTCACTATTTACCTCTCTTTAGGCTACATCAGCTGGCCACATGTCCTTGAGTATAAATCTTTGAATCTTGAGGTTCAAGGGCTTTCCAATAAAGGAGTCCACAGATTTGTCGTGGATGTGGAGAGGGCCAGCTGCTTTGCATATTATCAACACACAGCCCAATCTTTGTATATTGTATACAGCCCTGAGGTGCTCGACATCACAGAGGCTTATCTGCATGCCAGATTCCTGGAGGGTGTGAGGAACTTTGTTTTTCTGTTTTGCCTTTTGAGTGGAGCCTGAAGTGCCATGTCTTCTATTAACTCGAGGTGTACTTCTCTCATTGTAAAGGTCAAGAGAACACATTAGTGCTTAAGCCGCCCTCGTGCCGCTGTGCTGTGTATTTTCATCAATCCGTCATCTATGCACCTTATCCCTTTCAGGGGCAGTGAGAACCCAAGCATGCATGGGGAGAACATGCAAACTCCACACAGAAAGGCCCTGACTGACATGGGGATCAAACCAACAACCTTCTTGCTGGGAGGCATGGGCACTATTTGCTGCGCCACCCTGTAGATTTTCAATCGCAGTGCGTTTTTACTATTTGAGAATGGATTTTTACTGTCAAGTTTGAACAGATATCTGAATGTCTAGGTTAGATCGACAGCACTACTCCCCACCCCTTAAAAAATATGGTGCTTACATTTGAGTTGTTTCATTTGAGTGAAAGAAAGTATTTTTCCAGAGTATTTGTTGCTTTTAAATTGTTGTTTTTGTGGGGGTGTTTTTGGCCACAAAAATCTTAAATTAAAAACCTAATATCCTGACAGCCCTACTTCAAGACTCATTAATAAGAATATTTCACACATGCGGTAACTTACACGGCAATGGAATTGTTTTACATCTTATTTTTTGATCGATTGGCAACTTAAATTTTAACATTGATTTTTTATAACACATAACACTGTCGGGCACAAACCTCCTATCTCCATTTCCTTTGTGTGAAACAGTGCTATTGGTCACCTTCCATTTTGAGGAGTGGGTTTTATGAACTTTTGACCAAATTTAAGTAGAAAAAAAACTTTTTTATTCAGGGCAAATCAATGTTTATTCATTCAGTGGTGGAGCGTTTCTTTTTTAGTTTCATGAAAAGAAGCAATTTTGGGGAGGTTTGTGCCCAACAGTGACAAAATAGTCCATCTATTTCCAATTATTATTATTTTTTCCAACTGATAGTGAACAAAAAGTTTGACACAAGAAAGCAGCAACAGGAGTGAAGGATAGAGACTAAACCAGATGAAAATAAGGGATTAAAGAAACACACACTCTGAGGGTCCAGGCCGGTGTGTGTTTCCATTTGGTCCTTGTCAAAAAGCCTCCAGAGACGTCAGCGACACGCCGTCCCCCGAGACCAAAATCATCATATTCAGAGTGTGTGTGTACAAGCCCGTCTGTGTGACTATCTGGAGGTTTAAAACCCCAATAAGAGCTCCTTTTGCACGTTTTTAACGAAGACCTTTGCAGCTGTCGACTAAATTAGCACCGGTCAACAGCAGGCCAATTATACACACACACACACACACACCCACACACACACACACACACACTTAGAACACACACACAAATAATCCATGAATGACTCTAACAAGGTAGAGCTGTGTGAGGAGGGAAGCTGTCACAACCCGCGTACACTCTGGCTTTCCTGACTGACAGTTTTAACGCAGCTTTGTGTTACAGTCAAATGGGAATAGCTGTCATAAAGTCCCAGAAACACACACACACTGCAAGACATCCAGAACAAACACACAGACACACACACGCTGCAGTGATACCTCTGGTCCAGATCAGGTCAACTCCCACAGCCCCCGTCTCTTTAAATATTTACACTCTGGTGAATTATTCATATGTTTGTGAATTTATGATGAATTATGATTTGTAGAAAAGTTCTGAGAACGGGGTCACCGCCCTTTCGATGTGTCAAATTTAAAATTCTTAACTCCTGATTGTCCTTGTCTCTGCTGCAGAAAGGTTTAAATGAAAACAAGAAGAAGGGATTAAAGGTTCATTTCTTTTAAACAATAGCAGTAAATCTATACAATATTATGAGCTATTTTACTGTGGCTGATGGGGGCAAACGGCCTACTCTGGCTTGATGCGGTCCAATGAGAGGAAAACAGCTGCAAGAGCAGAGAAGCAGCAGGCACGGAGCTGTGCCAGTGTAAAAGCCCTCTTACTGAACTGCATCGAGCCAGAGTCGGCCGTTCGCCCTCGTAAGTCACCGTACTAATTTGACACCAAGGGCACAAAAATGACCTCCTGGACATCCAAAACTGGTCTATCAGTCAGACTTAATTCCCAGGCTGTTCATTGAAAAATGACACATAACTGTGTCTTGAATGTGATTATATGTAAAATAGACAAGATTACAGGGTGTTGAGTCCAGTGTAGGGTTTGCTGCAGTCAGGTGGGCTTCTAAAGGTACGCAGACAAAGTTATGAACTGACGGACACAGAGCAGGGATGTGTCTACATGCTAAACCTGATCAAAGGTTGATGAGAGGTTTCTTCATAGAGGAGAGGGATCACTAAACTGAAGGAGCTTAAACAAGTGGGAGACAGGAAGTGGCTCTGCCTGATCAGACTAATGCTGAGTTTCCACAGAGCACTGAAGATCAGTTCAGCTCTGTATGGTACGCAGTTACAGGTGATTCTGCAGCCCAAAGGGAGGAAAAGGTACACCAAAGAAATTAGCTGTACCCTTCTGAGGGGGTGCTGAAAGCACCTGCTGATTGGTATCCCATCACTACATAAGCATTAAAACAGTAAATAAATTATAAAGCTGCTGTTGTATGTTGTTCTCTATTTTCCCAGTGAGCAGCAACACAAACCATTAGTCAAATAGCATGTGTGCATGCAGACTTTGTAGAAAATGCAGAAGCAGTTTTATCTGGGGTTAAACTGTCCCTGATCTCCTAAAACTGGAGCTGGCTGGAAGCTCTGCTGATGATCTAAGAGTTGCATCATAGAGCCACGTTCACACAAAAACTGCACTCCACAGCATCATGTCTGAGGAGAACGTTTGGTCTCTGTACGTTTACAGCCTCCTCCCTCTGAGTGTGTGTGACAGTCCCGATAATCATCCGTAATAAAAACAAGCCGGCCGATTAGCCGAGCTGTAATATGATCACAGGCAGGGTAAGTGAATTCAGAGGCAGATTTGGTGAGCTCACAGTGGGATAACATCAGGGATGAAATCTGCAGTGTGAAGTCAAAAAACGGTGTCAGAGAAATTCCCCTGCTCTTTGATCACAGATTCACTTCCTGAAAACTCTGAGAGAGGAGAAATAAGACAACACGGTTGGTAAAAGCTGCAGGATGAAAGCAGGAATCAGAGAGAGAGGGAGGAGGGGGGATGATGTTGGAGGGATTTCGATTTTAAAGCCATTAAATCCTCTTTTAGTCCTCTGTTTGTCTTTTATCTTCACTCTGTGTTTCCTTTACATCATCTCACCTTTGTATGGCACTGTAGGTACTGTATACTGTATACTGTACACACGGTCAGGTTAGGTATACATGCTCAAAAGGCTGATCAGGTGGGGCTGGGCAGTTAGTCGATTTTTAAGTTAACATTAAAATTACTACTTCTCAGAATTATAAGAACTGAATAATCAAGATCAGATGATTTCTTAGCCACAAAATGTTCAATTGTCTGTCTTTTTTCCCTCTAATTGTATTTTATCTTTCACCATTGTATATTTCCACATCTTTATTTCTTTATTTTATGTTTCTTTTTGTGTTTAAGGTCGCTGAATGCAAGTGGTGCATGTTTTAACATCAGTGAGGAATTGTGTTATAACCCTGATTTGTAGATCTATTAAAACAGTCAGGATTTGCCATTATCAAGCAGCCCTATAATCAGCCAATCACATAGCAGCAACTCCATCCATTGAGGCATTTAGACATGGTCAAGATGACCTGCTGAAGTCCAAACTGAACATCAGAATGAAGACAAAATGTGATTTAACAGACTTTGAATGTGGCATGGTCCTTAGTGCCACATGGGCTCGTCTGAGTGTTTCAGAAACTGCTGATATGGTGGGATTTTCACACTCGAAAATACCTAAGGTTTACAGAGAATGGCCTGAAGAGGAGAAATATCCAGAGGGCTACAGTTCTCTGGATGAAAATGCCTTGTTAATGAAAGATGTCAGAGTGTTCTGAAGCAACAGTCAGGTGGTGATAACGCTAAAGGCGTCGTCACGCCAAAGAACCCCTCAGGGAAGAAAAACACTTTAAGAGAGGGTCCTCATCCCAACAAGAGAAACCAAATAAAACGAGAGGAAAATGTACTCAAACACACACACAGTACTCAAGCAGGTTGTCACTCACTGATTTTATGCCCTTTCTGTCACTCAGAATGATTCTTAAAGCTCCTTAATAATAGCTGGCTCATCGAGAGAGCATCAACACCACCCTACACCAGTCCCTTTGCCTGCTTCCATCTTTATTTATGTCTGCTTTGGCCAGAAGTGACATCATATGTACTGCAAGACCATTTCTGAGTGCATTACACAGCAGGTGGGATACAGCAGCAGAAGACCACACCAGGTGCCACTCCTGTTAGTCAGGAACACGAAGCTGAGGCTACAGTTCACACAGACTCATCAAAACTGGACAATAAGAGATTTTAAAAATCTGTCTGGTCTAATGAGACTGCACCCCTGCTGCCACAGATGGTAGGGTCAATATATGGCATAAAACATGAAGGCATGGATCCATCCTGCCTTGGATCAGCGGTTCAGGCTGCTGGTGCTGGTCTGATGATTTGGGGGATATTTTCTTGGTACAATTTGGGCCTCTAAGTCCCACCTGAGCATGGTTTGGACCCCACAGCCTACCTGAGTATTGTTGCTGACCATGTCCATCTCGTTATGACCACAGTCACCATCTTCTGATGGAGACTTCAGCAGCTCCATGTCTCAGAGCTCAGATCATCTCACACTGGTTTGTTCAACATGACAGTGAGTTCACTGTACTCCAGGGGTCTCCACAGTCACCAGATCTCAACCAGACCTCTGGCATGCGATGTATGTCTAGTCGGCAAAGCTGCAGCAACTTTGTGATGCTATCATGTTATCATGCTAACCATGAAGAATGAAGGCTGCCCAGAGGGAGATCTGGCTCTGGTATGGTGGACCTAATTAATTACCCAGCAAGTGAATTTTGTAGTTGTTTGGATTAAAAGTCCTAACAGTTGAACTCACATGATGTGTTTGCTTCTTTTGGAGCTGTTTCCCTCCAGCCTTGAGGCCATGCAGCAGATGTTTGGTTGAGCAAACGGAGCAGGAAGGTACACAAATTGGTTCCATGTTGTGGAGAAAATGTCTTGCAGCTGGAGACCATTTCCAGAGGTGGAAGGTCAGCTGTGTGCAGCTCCGGCTGACGCTCCACCAATCTGATCGCTGCCACAGACATCGAGCACACCGAGGTAAAGGTCAGCCAGAGCAACGACAAGGCCCAGAGGCTGCATGCTACGACTACACTGCCTGAAGCTAGCTGACGGCTCCTACTAAAAAAAATACAGATCTGGCCTGAAAGAAAGGAAAAGAATTACACATTAAGACACAGAAAAAGGAACTCCACAAGGCCTGGATTTATGAATTAAAAATGTGGACATGTTCTCTTTGAATGTGGGAGGCAGTATGCAGAACAAACTCCCTGCAACAGTGAGAACAACAGGACTCTGTGCAGATTCCCATTCCTCAGTATCAAAGGAGAGGTGGTTTTTCTTCACAGTGGTTTTCTGGTATTTTAAAATCAGGCCTTTTCAAATAAATTGGTCTTTAAATGTTTAATAGGTACAAAATGTTTAGAACTGCTTTAGCGGATTGCTTCAGGCTGTTCCTTGGAGGCTCTAATGGCTGGAAAAATCCCTCTCCGATAAATACGTCCAGTCGATTAAGGTTTTCTTTTTACCTCTCTCAGGCTCAGACTGTTATTTAAGCATCAATGACGTTACAGAGAGACTCCACACACAGAAAGAACTGTGAGAACAGGTTGCTTTCTTTGAAGCAGCTAGGCTCGATGGTTAAAAACAGTCATTTTGTCCTAAAAAGGTCATTGTGTGTGTTGACTGGAGTCCCAACAGACTGTACTTTGTTTGTGCTGAAAATGGTATTTCCACACGTCACATAGACGGTTCAAAAAGTACACAATACAGGATTTCATGTGATTTGGGGAAGGCGGATCCTTTCAAAGGCAAATCTAGAAGGTTGTTATCTTAACCTTAAAAGAAGATTCAGTTTTAGGTGTGTCCATTTGTTTGTTGGTATCATTGGATTTTGATTAAATTCTCAGGCAACGTCAGCAACAGGAAGAAGTTATTACATTTTGGTAACGATACAGGTATGGATAAGAACAGTTTTCAACAATTTGAATGGTAACTTTAACCATGTGCATCTGCTGGATCAGCCTGATTAAGTGTCTGTAATCAGGCAGATCCATCCTGCCAAGCTCCAGTCTACAACGATTTTGCTCGGATCAAAGTGGGACGGACCAATCAGAGTCCTTTAGAGCAGGAAGAGGTGGAAGCTACAAGCAAGAGGACAGCAGACTTACAGAGATTAGCATGAATGCTAACAGCTACCATAGCAGTTTTATCAGATCTGGAGCACATTTCTCTATGAGATGAAAAACAAACAACACTGACAGCATTTATTGATTGAAAGGATTATTTTGCTCCACTGCCAATCAGTTTTATGAGAGTTTATTCTGCAAAGTGACTTCCATTTTGTAGTTTGTAGCCCACCTACCACATTATCTGATTGGCCCTTAATCGTCCAATCACCTGCCAGATATACTTTTGAAAGCCCACCCAACACTTTTCTAGTCATACATACTAATATTTACCCACTCACCCTCAGTTACTGATGGTTGAAGAGGGGGCAGTTTAATTATGGCAAAAACTACAATCCTGATTATTTGATGCTGAGATGTTGATGATAAAACACAATTAATAAGTGATTTTTACAATGTAAATCACATGAAGCAATTGACTGAAATTATTTGAATATTAAAGAACCACTAATAGATGGAAACACATGTAATAAAATACAAATATCTTTGAAATCTAATAATTAACATATACATAATAGATTAAAAAAACACTACTTTTCACAAATGTGGTACAACATAATTATAATTGAAACTTCCTTAAATGCACAGCTCTGGCCGAAATTTCTGTGTTAATTATGGATTAGTATCAGCGAACACATTCACACCAGTGGGAGCATTTTTGGGGGTGCCCAAAGACACACAGCAAGAGCAAGGCTTGAACCTTTGACCTCCCAGTTAATGATGGTTTGACTCTCCAGACCAACCCACACATGAATACTGTACTTTTATACTCAAGATGTAGTCAAGTGCATCAGGACTTCTCCCTCTCCTCCTATGACCAGCATCAGCTGCTGCCTGAAACGGCTGTTTCCCTCTACCCCATAGAAAAGGCCTATCACTGCCCAAGCCCACTGGACCAGAGTGACAGACTTTAGAGAGAATGCAGAGCCATTAATGATGGCACTGAACAGCACTTGTCTGACCATTTACCATCAGGTAGTCTGGACAACCGATCAGATCAAACTAGGTCAGCGTGGAGAGGAGCTGCAGCACAGCCTCTCATCTTTATCCTGACCAACCTCCACAGTGGGGTGTAAGGATGAAATGTCAGCATGACAGTAAATAGGGTACCTATATCAGGAAGTTTTTCCCATTCTCTTCGAAGAGCCTTTCATCTTCATAATCCTGATCCCATCTTTCAGTTAACTCAGTCAAAAAACTTCCTCCATTGCTCTGTTTCCTTCCCTCCTTTCCTCCTTTCCCCAATCGCCCCTTCCTCTTGTCCATCTTTACTCCCCTCACTCTCTCTTTGTCCCGCGTCATACAGCTCCAGCCCTGATTACCTCACAGCCGCGGCCTTCAGCATTACAAGGCCAAACAAGATCAATAGCATTGATCAGGAAGTCTCCTTATAACCAGAAGAATGTGTGTATATGCATGTGTTTGTGTGTGTATGAATTTACATAAGAGTGCATCTAAATGTTTGTTTGCATATTGATCTCTGCTCGTTGACTGTTTGCATGCATTGACCTCTTTGGATATAATGAGGATAAATGTAAAATGCTGAAGTTTGACCTCATTTACACACACACACACACACACACACACACAGACTGTTTCAGTGAAATGTAAATGAGGTCTTGTTTTCTGGCTCTCTTTGCATGAATGATTTATGTAAATTCATCTGTTTCTCCGTCTCTCCATCACTCTCCTGCTCTCTCTCTCTTTCTCTAGTATGATAATGTTGGTTTTTAAGGACAGGCGTTACGATTGTATCCTAGTTGAAGTGTAAGGTGAATAAAGTCAACAGCAAAACAACATACTGTGAACATGGTTTACAACAGCAGGTTTATCATCACAGCTTGGATCAGACTGTCCAGGGTTCACAGCAGCTCTGTGAGGACGAGGTCAGGTCCACGACATCTCCACGTCAGCATTAAAACAAAAGACAAACTAAAAAGGAGCTGAACTTCAAGAACAGAGAGGGACAAGGACATAAACCTCCCTCTGCATCACTGGGAGGTGTCAGCTGCTTCTGGGTCCTCTTCATCCTGACCTGGTCTTACCTTATGTCTGCTTGACCCATAAGTCCTGTACACACCCACGGCAACACGAATAAATGAAGCTGTGGATATTTCAGAGCAGATTTTGATGCATCTATTCACGTTAAAAGCAACGCATGTTTGTGTGTCACTGAGTAAAGTCTTAGAGATAATGATCCTGTGGGGGTCAAAGTGGACTCCACATCAAGTGGCTGTGACCCAGTGCGGATTTTGAATAAAGAGAAACTAAGTGCTCACATCTGAATCTGTAGAGAGGAGGACTTAGGGAGTTTTACCATTTAATACAGGAGTGAAGCCGTACCACAGCTACTTCAGAACTGTGAGTACACTCACCATCATCAACACTATCTTTAAATTAACTATCCATGTTATTTTCAAGAACTCACTAAATAAAACAGGCTGCTGTGATACAAATACAGAATCAAGTGGGCCACTATGTTGGATGCTTAGACCAGGGGTCAGCAGTTAAGTATGTCCTCGATCCAAATTTTTCAAGGTCACTTTACAGCCAGAACATAATCAGAGGTTAATATAAAGAGTGTGAGGATTCCCCCTTCTCAACCCTTTTTGTGCATTTTTGGACAGTTTTGTTGCCTCTGGAGAGGCATTTTTGCTCCTCTACCTCTCTACCTCTCTGGGAGTGGGCGTGGTTTCCCCGGTGCAGATCCACTGCACCTCAGCACCTGTTCCCGATCACGGCAATCTCCTGCACCTACAAAGCTGCCACTCTGATGCCTTTTCAGTGCCTGAGGATTTCCACATCTCAAGTGGTTGTGACCGACTCTCTCGTCTCTAGTTGTTGATAGATTGTGTTTAGAACTTTTTCCCTTGTTGAGATTTTTGTCTCGTGCTTGTGCTTTGTGTTTTTTGTGGATTTTTTTCCATGTACTTACCTAATGTCTCTGCTCCTTCTCTCCCCAGTTCCTTCCACCAGCCCTCACCATGCCAACCATCGATATCCCTAACTCTGCCCCCTCATGGATCTCTGGGTTCCCCTCCCCTCCCCTCCTGGCCTCCTTATCAATAAAAATCCTTGTTTTCAGTAAGACTTTTATTGATTATACTTCTATAAAATTACCACCACAACCACACAGACATGAGGATCCTCCTCTAATAAATTTGTTTCCAGCAGAAACAAATTTGACGACGACAGGTCTATGATTGGTCCATTGATCTGTCACTAGCTTTAGTTCTTACTTTAGTCCACTTGTCTCCTCTTACCTCCCTCCCTTTGCCCACACACCCAACACAGCATGGTGTGGATTTGCTGTTCATCATGAGACTGGGGTCCACATTCAAGATTTCCTGCTGCTTAACAGAAGGTTTTTTCTTGCCGCCATGATGGAGGGATTCATGATTGGCTATATGGATTCATGTTGGGTGTTGGATGTATATATTTGTATATATATGTACATGTGTATTTTATATATGTATATATGTATCTATGCATATATGTGTATCCATAATACGAAGAGCTTTGTGCTCTATTGTAAAGTGTCTTGAGATAACACTTGTTATGAATTGGCGCTATACAAATAAAGATTGATTGATTGATTGATTGATTGTTACACCTATAATCTGCCTCCGGTTTCCAGCTTTTGGGTCCAACTATGATCTTTAAGGATTCATGTCCTAACAAAGAGGTTATTATTCTAAAAATGCTACCCTTGTTTTCCTAAAAGAAGAGTTTTAGTTGATTTTGCCTCTACAAGCATTAAATAATGTTTGAAAGAGAGAGAGAGGGCTGGGGTGATCGACACTTGGTGTCTCCATTATACACAGAATAAGACAAACATGAATCATATGTCTTTTTATACTGTTTGCATTATGATATATGATAAACTTAATTTATTTCACTGCATCAACATCTTTAATGAGATTTATCAGGTGGAAATAACAGTTTTTATGAAGACAAAAGTCATGTTTTTATTTACTTATTGGAATATATTGAGGAAAATTCCTGCTGAAAGCATCTTTTAACTGCTCTCCATAAAAACATACAGACTCTTCACAGTGAAGGTTCATACAGATGTGTTCCTGAGCTTTTTATAATGAACAGATCACTGATGAACACCTCATCTGGGTGTTTCTATGAGACAGCGTCAGTAAGTGAACAAATCTGCTCCTGTCTGATCTGCTCTCAGAGAAAATAAGAAACATCAGAACAGATGATAAAAGTGTTTTTGTATTTTTTAACCTGTTCTGCTCAATGGATCACTCTTGTGCTGTTTAATTGCTCTTGTATAGCGATCTCTCATCAGGAAAGGAAAGACTGAACACCTTTACAATCATAAGAAACGAAATAAACCATAAGTACTTTAATAAGGGCTCACTCAGGGTAAGCTGCTGTAGCATCAGGTTCTGTGTTGTGGCCTGCACAGAGGAGGGACTGTGTTTCCTTTTCCCAAATAAAGCCCGTGTTTGGAACTTTAGTTTGTTGGGATGTAGAGATTATTCTTCCCTCAGCCATTAAAGGAGAAACACTAACTTCATTAAAACTGAACAAAAATGAGTGATTGTATCTAGAGCGGTGTTGACATGCCATTAGCACAAAAGAATTCCTCCATTAACCGGAGCGCACAGAGGAAGAACTTCTGCAGACGGAGTCACAAGAAGGAATAGGAATGGAGAAACTGTTGTGAAAACTGAGGAGCAGGACAGATCACAAGTTACCTGTGGTGCAGATGCATGAACTTAGCACCCACGGCCACAAACCTGGAGACCCAATGCTGTTACGACTGGTAACACGGCTTCTCCTAGACCTTCTTCTGAGCCCTATTTTCAGTAAGCCTTTGAAACTGCTGTCATAGGTCGTAGTCCTGAAAACAGGCACTGCTGACATGACGTTCTGCTGGGGGAATCCTGATGACCACATAGAAAAAGCCAAAGTTGCAATGTGATGAAATCTGAATTTTGTACATTTCTTTGGGATAAATAAAGGAGTGAGCCATCCTTAAACTGTCCTTGGAGTTCGATTTATATCAGTTTGTGCTCCAGTGATCACTGCAGCACTCTGACCTGAATATCTAATATGAGTTGCTGAAGGAGCCCATACACAGGGTGGTGTGGAAAATAAGAAAAAAAAACCTAACTGTAGCATCTAGTCAAGCCAACATAGTTTTTACATAGTTCCTCCCTTAAAGTGAGGTGTCTTCCATCAGGGACAGAGCTGGCTTCATCAGTAATCATATTTACAATGCCATGGGCCTTGAGCAGCCCCACTGCACCCTCGAAGACTAATTATCCTTTCAACATTACTTCTGTGATTGCAAACATAAGACACACATGTTGTCTAATTTGTTTGGACCGATGAAAACATGTAAAATATTTATTATAATTTCATTTCTGCTGTGCTCTGAAACCCAGGTAATATTCAGGGTGAGACGGACCCAAACATCTTCTGGAGAGCACACATGTTTAGTATGTAAACTCAGAGACCTTTGCTTCCTCTACAGAATCCTCACTGACAATAAGGCCAGGCCACAGAGTTTCAGGATGTTCATGTCTTTCTCACGTGTTTTTCCTGTAGGAAAAACCTTTAAAGGAGTCACTATGACCCAAACACAGAAGAGTCGAACCAGCCAGGAAAATGTGAGAAGGAGAGACCTTCTGCAGAGATTTGAGGTCGAGGAGGTCAGGTATTTGTTTACAGTAAACGTTCCCCACCTGAATACATGAAACCACAACATTCACACCAACACATGGACGCAATTTACACAAATACCCAACAATGCTGTGAGCACAGGAAAGACTGAGGAGAGTCAGAGTTTAGTGCCTGTGTGTTGTGGTGTTACTCCAGGTGTGTGTGATGTGTGAGTCCTGAGGTCAGCACATTAAAGTCTGCTGCTCTGCGTCCTTCACCAGCAGCTGGGTTAGATTTGGACTTCACACATCGTTAGATTTTCACGTCTGACCGTCTGTCGGTGAACCTCAGTGTGTGGGCGAGTGCCAGGAGTAAAATAACAACCTGAAGATTGGAGTCTTTGTGTTCAGAAATAAAGAAGGAGGTGAGAGCTTGGGCTGTGTCTGCAGGATGGAGAGTTTGTGTATTTAGTGTTTCTCTGTGCACATGAAGAGTAAAAGCAGCCGGCGGCTTCTTTCTCTTTTTTACTCTAACTGACAGTGAACTTGACTCTGTGATTACAGGACTATTCGTGCAGAAGGTGGTGCTACTACAGCTAAGTGCTTAAATATCATCCTCGGAGGGATGACTGATGATTCAGGCTGTCAGCATCTCTTTACCTGAATGAAGAAACAGAGTCTTCGTATCACCTTGGGTGTTTAAATAATATTTAAACAAACGGTCTATCAGGATAAACACTTTTACACTATAGAGCACAGCTGCTCCCTCCTGTCCTGTTGTTTAACACATATTGAGCCACTTAATAAACTCATTTGTGCCCATGTTAACATAAAACTTCAGTCTTCAGGGTACATTGTTGATCGCTTATGTTGCTATATTGACGAATATGCCCTGAAGTCACACCTAAAGATGGCTTTAGACTTGACTCACTCCAGACTTCACGTTACACTTGGTTGAGACCTGCACCCCATCATCATCTTTGCTGGTCTAGCTGATTTGAAGAAGAGCCTCCTGTTATTCACACACATCAGTCGTCACCCTCCACATCTGATGCACAATCATCCAACCTCCATACAGACAAGCACAGCACCCACAGCTAAAGCCCAGTTCATTTCATCATTTCGTGGGGTAATATTTACGCCCCTGTGAAGATTCCCATCCACTGTGAACATGGAGGCAGAATGGTGGGGGTGGGGGGGTTTGTATCCCTTTATTTGACTGGTACTGAAATCTGTATCAGCCGCTCACACCAACAGATATGAGGATCGGTATTGGCTGAAAAAAGCCTGAGTGTGTCACCCCTGGTGGGCAGTGTAGATATTTGGTTGATGTTCAGATTCTGATTCAGATTCAGACAACTTTATCAATCCCCGAAGGGCAATTCCATTCACAGTTACCCTGTCTTATTGAACCATCCAAACAAATCAGGGAACAAACAAACAAATGCAAGACATTCGTAGCTGCATATGGACAACCACATTTCCCTGTCAGTACCCACAGATTAGCAGATCAGCAATAAATACTAAATAACTACAATAAGTAGTAAAGTTCCGCAGTGAAATTACTAAGATACAACAGGATAAGGAAATAAAAGAAGAAATAACACACTCCTGAGACTCCAGGTTCGGCACAGGCCACATATCATCTGAAGGCTTCTTCCCAGCATTTAGCAGCCTGATGGCTGAGAGGATAAATGAGTTGGAGTATCTATTTGTTTTCTTTGGGGGTGCATAGTAGCACCGCCCAGAGGGCATAAGAGAAAAGTCAGAGAAGAGAATGTGTCTGTCCTGATCCATAATTCCTCTGGCCTTCTGGACCACGCGTTTCTCCCAAAGAGAGCTCAGCTCTGTCAGCTGTACTCCAACAATCTTGGAGCAGACTTTTACAATCTGGTTCAAGCTGTTTCTGTCCTTTACCGATAATCCATGAAACCAGCAAATAAAGGAAAATGTTAAAAGACTTTCAATAAAAGAATGATTAAAACAAGATAGGATACCCTCAGAAACATTAAACGAGTCCAGCTTCTGCAACACGTGTATCCTTTGTTGACCACGTTTAACTATTGACTCTGTGTTACCTGTTTCTTGAAAAGAGAGAGACAACTGCAGGAAGTGACTGCACATACAGGGATTAGCATAGATGCTAACAGTTTCAGTAGTAGTTTCATCAGATCCGGACAACATTTCGTTATTTAGTAAAAACAAGCAATAACACAACAAACTTTTCTATAATAAAGATATTCCCTCCACTTCTGACAGGTTTTGAGAGTTTGTTTTATGAAATGGCTCACTTTCTGTAGCAAACCTACTACTATCTGATTGGCCCATCATAAATGTGAATGATGGAATGATCGTCCAATCACCTGCCAGATATCGTCTGAAAGGTTCTGCCCTCCCCAAACACTAGCTGTGGGCTCTTTCCAGATGGACCAGTGAATATATTGTTTTCACAGCTCATTTACATATAACTATCTCATGAAATACTGAACCCACCAACATCAGGGTAACTCACTGGTCATCTCAGTTTCCTGGGAGCCCTTGCAGCCTTTCACTGAATATTGTCAAGTATCCGTATCTATATAACTCACCTTAAAAATACTTAAATATCCCTTTAAAGCCTGTTATGGCAAACTTCTCAGCAGCTGGATCTGCAGGTACTGTCTCAGTGTCTCAAAGAAGAGATCACAATAGAAGGTCCCTTTTCAGGTGATAATTAAAGAATATATTTTGATTCAGAGCCACACAAAAACTAAAGAAGAAAAACACTATCCAAGAAATTAAAGTAAAGTGCAGCACCTTGAGGATGTGTTTTTGTTCTCTAATAGACAAAAAAATGAAGAGAAGGGTTTGATAGTTGATAAAGAAGAGCATAAAAGCTTCACCCTGATGGACCCTAAGTGATCAAATCAGCAAACACGGGGCCTCACAGACGATCGACACGCTCTCTGTCCTCGTCGACCCCCCACGTTCTTCTTCTCTTTGAATCAACCCGTCCTCTCCATCGCTCAGCCTCTCTCTCTCTCTCTCTCTGGGGAGACTCTGCTGTCATCCTCCTGATCTCAGAGTCTGAGACCCTCTGATTCTGTCTGCAGTGTGTGTGGGGGTGTGTGTGTGTGTGTGTGTGTGTAGGAGACAGTATGGGGGTTTCTATCGACTGACATCTTATCACAGCTCCTGTCAAATCATGACAAATGCTGTCAGGCGAGCGTGTGTGTGGTTTTTTATATTTAAGGCCTGTAACTCAAACTGCCCGTCAGGGGCCCCCATCATCTGAATGAACGTCCATGTCTGTGTTATTTTATTCAGTGAGGATGGAGAGTTCAAGGCCACACATTCTACATTTACTGAAAACAAGCTGCATTTACAACTGAGGGTCATGAAAACACACTCCTGGTCATTTTCTCCAAGCTGGCCTCCTTGGCTTCTGCTTCATTTTTCAGCACTGGGGCTTTTGCTTGGAAATGACATGCAGGAGAGGAGCCACAAGCTAGAGCTGAAACCCACACTAACCTTAATTTTTCACATAGTCCACCTGGGCAGCTTCGCATTCATGCTGCAGCTTCACTCCGACTAACGGCATGTGTCTTCACCCACAGGAAGCATATTTTAAGCACCACACATTGAAGAGCAGCCTTGAGATCATGAGAAACTCAGCTTCACGAGGTAACAGGGAGAGAACCTCGTAAACAACAGGCTATATTTCCTGCCTGACATCAGTTTGCTGTTGGCATAGATGATTTTTCTTCTGTGATTTAAAATGACAAGAACATGCTGAGTGCTTGTGTTGCTGTTGAGTCAAACTGCTCACCGCGTATTTGCAGCAAACCAAAGAAGAGGTGTGCTGCCTGCAGATGGAGGTGCAGGCTGTGGAAACCAAATGACTGACAAGACTGAAGGTGTTTGCTGTGGGGTGTGCAATGACTACAGAACGCTGCGCAGGAAGACTATGTGGAAATTAAGGACAACGATCTACACTCATGAGGACCTGGAGCATAAAAAAGAAGCTATTAGCTCTTCTATATGTGGTGGCTGTTGGGATCTGCAGAGGCTTTTGAATTAAAAAAAATGTTTGTAATGAGGCTTTCGTCGGAGAATACATCTCAAGGTTAGTGTTCAATAAAACATGACAGATTTCACTTATAAAACAAATATTTTTATTTACTGACAGAGTCTCTGTCCCTGTCCAGGTACAGAGTCAGGCTAAAAAAAGATATTTTTTTCATGATGATCTTAGTATTGATCAAATAATACAATAAATGTATCACTTTTTTTTTGTTATATTCTATTTCTGTGTTGGCATACACTCTTGTCTTGATTTATTGTTTGTTTATTTTTCTTTAATAAATAAGATATAATGTTTTTTTTCTGTTAATTTTGTCTGTATTTACTCTAAAGGTCAGGTTTGTGAATAAGCCCACATTGCGTTTCTACCTCACCTGTACATGTACCCTTTTCTAATTCACTGTTTTCTTTTACTTCTCTTCTAAATCTGTGCAAATACATAAATAAAAAATAAAAATAAGTTGAACTGTTCATGTCATATCCAAAGATTAGGAGCTAAAATGGAGGATATTTCTGTCTGTGCTGTGGTGTGTTTTATATGCAGCATCATGTCTCAGTAATTTGTCATTATTTAAATGAATGGACATTTCATGAATTTGAGTGGTTTCTCATGCGTTTCATCATGTTTCTCCGTCACATACTGAAGTGTGACTTTCCCAAACAGCCTCCAGACGGAGTGTGTGCCGCAGCAGGATCCTCAGATGTGTTTTAACGTTTATTCCTATTTATCAGATTGTTTATTTGACTGTAAAGCAGCCTTTTGTTGCTCCTGACAGACGCTGAGGAGTCATCAACGCTCAGACGCATCTGCTGCTGCTGCGAGCCCAGACCGCCTTAAACAGACACACACACACACACACACTTATGCACAGCCAGCCTGTGGGAGTGTGTGACACCCGTGACCAATCAAGACAGAAGCCACAGGCTTTCCAACTGCCGTCCCTTGAGACGAAGCTGCGGCCAGCCAATATGTCACCCACACACTCACTCTCTCACACAAACGCACACACACCCGCACACACTCGCGCACACAGCCGGTGTAAGCCTGACAGATTGGTAGTTTATGGGTGTTAACAGACAGAGGGAGCCTCTTTCTTCACCATCATCAGTCATCGCCTTCAGACCCTCCTCCTCCTCCTCACACAAAGGCCCTGCCAGTGTGTGTGAGTGTGAGTGTGTGTGTGTGTGTGTGTGTGTGGTTGTTTATTAAAGCAGGAAACAAACAGGGAGGAACTGGCGGCTGCGGGTCAGCACTGTGACCCCCAGAACAAAGCCGGAGTGTGTTTGTGTGTGGGGATAAAAAGGAAATTAAAGGGTGCGATACGAGGTCAGAAGTCAACAGCGTGTGACCTGGGGTGAAGATGAGGGTCATGATTTAAGAGTGGGGTGAAATGTAATGCAGCATCTGGAAGAAAGCAGACAAAGCTAACGAGGAATCGAACATGTTAATGACACAAACTCCGACCTTTGACCTTCATCAAGCCCGATCAAACATGTTCTCTGATGCATTGAGAGCAGAGTAAACGGGGCGTCAGACTGTCTTTGTCCTAAACCACACTGCTGATGTCTCTGTTTTCCCTCCAGATCACAGCAGTCTGTGCTGCTGGTTAATGAGAGGTCAGGCAGCTGTCCTTCAGAGACGTCCTCCAAATGTCTCGTAAGACTGAACCGCGACCCTGAGGGAGGAGGCCGAGTGTCTTCTGACAGATTTCCTCCAAACATCATCTGGTGGCTGAAAGACAGAAATCTAAAAGCAGTTTCTGGTCATGAAAGGTATTTTAATGTCTAATAAACAGATCTGTTTTGTTAGGCCCTCTGTCTGACATGTCGTCAGGTATTTAAACTGAGCGGCCCCAACGCCCTGCCAAAGCCCAACCCTCCACTCTGCCCGGTCCCTCTGGCCTTGGCCCTCATCAACCCTCGTCAACATCACATGTTAAGCACAAATAATCACCACATAATACAGCAAGCACCTGCTAGTGAAGGACTGGAGCATCAAAACTGCAGTATAGAAGTATCTCAGTTTCTTTAGGAGCACGTGTTTGATATCGAGTATTAAAAGTTTAGGAAGAACCACAATAAGTGTGGAGTTTGCATGTTCTCCCCATGCATGCATGGGTTCTCTCCGTGCACTCCAGCTTCCTCCTACGGACCGAAAACGTGCTCATTAGATTGACTGGTGACTCCAAATTGCCCTTAGGTATGAGTGTGAGTTAGACTCCAGCCCACCTGCGACCCCGACAGGGATAAGTGGTAAAGATAATGGATGGATGGATGTAAAGGTGATTCTGACAAACAAGAGCCATTAGCATCTTTAGCATTATTTTTGCATTTTCAGCATGAGTGAAACAGATGCATTTTTGTCCACTTCTTATTGTTTTTTTTGTTTCTTTCAGCAAACTCCTGATGCATTTTTTCATGCTTTAGATCTAGCATAATTTCTCAATGTGCTGCCTGTTCCCTCAGACTTAATCCCCTCATGCTGTTGCTGCACAGCCTCCCCTGAAGACCATGCCTCACTCTCAGGATTGTGCAGTGAATCCAGAGCTTTACTGTAAATCAGAACCAGGCTGAACTCCACTGTGAGCAGAAACTTCTCATTAACAAGATGGCTGCCGGCTCCCACTAGTGTAATCCTTTCTAGAATCATGAAGAAAACTTAACAGCCAATCATGATCAAGAGCTGAAGCGTCTAGTTTTGTTGTGATTCTTTGTCACACACATACACATTTACACAGAATAATCAAAAGACAAGTCAACAAACAGCCACAGGCTGGAGAGGTTTATATTTAGTGTACATGTTTAGTCACCAGTGTGGGGGTGTGTTGGGGGGGGGGGGGGGGGGGGTTGGTGGCTGTCAATCAGACTCAGTGGGGCATAAAGAGCGTGGAGGGGCGTCGCCATGGGGACTGATGGGTAGAAGCCCTCCTTCCCTCTTTCCCTCCACGCTCCCTGTGTCACATCAACCATTTGCATGATTTATAATCCCTTCCCTCGTATTCCTGACTCCTGCAGTTATCCCTGTTTTATTTTCTCTTCTTTTCTGTCTTCTGTCCACAGCTCCAGCATTTAGAATTTTCATGCATCTTTTCTCTGATCTTATGATAGTTTCAAGTTTAGGATATTATGTACCTTATTATGATGCATGGAATCTAAAAATACACCAGCACATGTATCTAAACTGATTTTATTACTTGAGCCAAAGTCCAAACTAGACCCACAGAGAAGAAGCTTCTAATTAGTGAAGCCCATATTAGTGGAACCTACAGGCCTGAAGGCAGCACAGAGAATTAATATATTTCATTCTAAACTCAAGGCCGACTGCTCACCTTGCTTTTAACTGATTTAATCTGTATTTAGGGAACTCTATTTACTTATCTAACAACTCATATTTTAATTGGTTTTATTGGCTGATATATTTTGGCCAACTGATTACACAGAACATTAAATAGAGCAACAAAGTGAAAATTAGCTTTGCTACTCTCGACTAGACGGTTATGGGATTTTCACTTTTCACAATCTGTGTCTCTAGCACCCTCGGTCCTCTTTCTCTCTCTCTTTGCCCCATTCTGTTTGCTCCTGTGCTCGTCTCTGGTTCTTGTCCTGTAGGCAGCCTGGGATTGTTGGTGTGAACACCCTGCTGCTGTGGACCTACAGCGCCTCAGTTATGACAATTACAAATAGTTGGCCGTTCCTTTAGCCCCATTCCATTATCATTATAGTTCCTGATATTACCTTCAGAGAGATCAACAAAATTAAATACATGGTAGTTCCTGCAAACAGCATACATGTATTAGTGAGACCTAAACAAACAATCATGGATGACCTGCTGCTGTGGACCTGCTCCACTCCATGTGCTCTATCCTGCATCAACCATCAACAGAAACATCTTTTAACATAAATTCATACTTTTAGACCAGTTACACCATTTTAATGGCAGTTCAGCTAGATGCTGCTATATTAATCAACATCATTCCTCTCCAGATTATATTAATTATAGATTAAGCTTACATTTGATCATTTGATTACATTGATCTCTCTGTCCATGGTTGTTATTGATCATTCATCCATAGTAACTATCTTTACAACCACATAGACATGAGGACCCTCTTGAAAATGAGATTCCACATCTCAAGAGGCCTACCTTCAATACATTTTTATTCAGCAGAGACAAATGTGATGAGGACAGATTTATGATCTGAGTGTCCATGGGTCTGTCTCTGAGTTTGGGGTTATTCAAGAAGTAAAGAACTCTAACATAAATTTTATTGTCTGAATAAACCAATCAGACGCTGTCTTTGTTTGCCTCAGACCTGTGTCTACAAACTGAGTGAGTTCAGTTACTTTGCTCCATCTGCACTTCTTCTAACACTCACACACCCTGAAGCATGCTGAATATTCATACACACACTCACACCCCTTAGCAGGGGTCAACACGCCAACGCTGGACACAGACCTGCAGGGGATTATGGGTAGGCTGAGTGGTAGCTGTCAGCAATGTTAGGACCCTCACCATCTCACACTCACTGACGCACATGCACAGACACACAAACACACTGTAGCTGAATGTAAATGAGATTGTCCTTCAAGCTTTATGATGTCCCTGGAGTGTGATGGTGTGCGTACGTGTGTGCGTGTGTGTGTACGTGTGTGTGTGTGTGTGTGTTTTAGCAGCCTTGAAACACAGACACACATACACGGCCGACCAATCCCCTCTGTTTATGATCAAACTCTGTCTCCAAGAAATTCAATTCTGCTAATTTACAACAATAAATACTCGTCAGCAACAGAAACATATTTACATTCTCGTCATTAAACAGGGCAACACTTTTAATTAATGAATGTGAGAGATGTTCTCTGACAGCAGCTCGCTTTAATTTCCTCTGAACATCATGTGGAAACATATTAAAGAGTTTAAGTAGCCTTGGAGCTTTGCAACTCTTCCCTTACGCAAATAGAGTACACTCAATGGTCATTCTATTGGGTACACCAGTTTAACAGCTAGTTATCGCAAATACTTAAGCAGCCAGTCCCAATGCTGAGCATCAGATTTAAGCAACTGAATGTGGATCAGATTATGCTGATCTATTGGGATTTTCAAGCATATCTCCTTACAGGGAATGGTCCACAAAAGAGAAGAGAGCGGCACTTGTCTGGGTGAAAATGTCTTGTTAATGCCAGAGGAGAATGGTCAGAGTGGTTTGAGATGAAGGAAAAGCAGCAGTAACTCAAACTGTCACCTGTTACATCCAAGGTATGCAGAAGACCATTTCTGAAGTCACAACAGCCTTGAGACAGGTGCGCCTTAGCAGCAGAGGACTACACCAGGTGCCACTCCTGTGTCAGAACAAGAAACTAAGGCTACAGTTCACGTGAGTTCACAAAACTGGACCATACAGACGATTGGAAACATGTCTGATCTGATGAGTTTGGATTTCTGCTGCTACAGTCAGAGTTTGGCATAAACATCATAAAAGCATGGATCTATCTATCATCATCTATCTATCCAGCTTTTTATCAACGCTGATCAGAGTCATTCTATCTGTTCACCTGAGTGTTGTTGCTGACCATGTCCAGTGGACCCATCTACTGATGGAGACTTCCAGCAGCTCCGTGTCTCAAAGCTCAGATCATCTCAAACTGGTTCATTGAACACTGCAATGAGTTAACCGCACTCCAGTGACCTCCATAGTCACCAGATCTTAATCCATGGAGCACCTTTAGGATGTGGTGGAGCAAGACATTCTGATCATGGACGTGCAGCTAAATCTGCAGAAACTGTTTGATGTTATCACGGAGATATAGACGAAGATCTCTGAGGAATGTGTCCAGCACCTTGTTGAATTTATTCCATGAAGAATTAAGGAGCTCTGAATGCAAAAGGGGTCCAATCTTATCCTAGCAAAGTGTTTTCAATTGACAGTGAGTGTTAACCTATACAAAAACACACAACTTCTTGTCCTAAACAGGAACGTAGGGATATTTTCTGATCTGGCACTTGTAGCAGTTTGACGACATCATGTCTGTGCCTTATTAGAAGCATTACAGATCATGGTGGGAGACATAATGTGATATGATGTGACAAATCATCTGTGAAGAAGCCGAGAATTAGTCGAGTCACAGACTGTCATGATTAACAGCTTTAATGGCTGTGATGGATAAACACAATGAGGAGTTACCTGAACCTAAAAACATGAACCCAAATCACACACAAGTGGGATTTATGGATTAATAATTCATTGAGCATTTTAATAACAGAAGATAGGCAGACTGACAGATGCAGCATCAGTGCTCCCAAGCCAGACTTTTATGGTAAAGATGGAGCTGAATTTGAAGGAAAGCTTTCGATTTACTGGCTGATCAACTTTCCAAAGCTAACCTAAGCTAAGTTCATGAGGTGGATAGACCAGTGCCAAAACACCTTGAAAGGGCTGCACACCCCTTGTGGCCGAATAACACCACCGGTTCCCCCATAAAGGCCTGGATATGCAGGTGGACGGACAGACATATGGATAAACGGATAAACAGCCGGATGAATGGAGCAGGTTTTGAACAGAAAACAAAGAAAACTCTTTATTCTCATGTTCGAAATAGACTCTTGTATTCAGAGCAGTATGATTTATAAAGATATATCAGAGATCAGCCAAACGTTTACAGCCAATCAGACCAAAGCAGCCGAGTGTGGGGCCTTAACGTGGTTATAAATGATAGAGTGAAGAAGAGAGAACAGTAAATTCAGCGTTCAGTAACAAAAGAGCTCAGCAGCCCTGAAGGAGACAGTTAACACTCCGCGCTCCATATATCTGCTCCATCTTATCACTCAGACTCAGTATCTGATTGAAAAAGACGGACTATCTGCAGGACTATCTTTAAAACGCTGAGGGGAAAAGATGAGACATTAAACTGTTAAATAAGTATGGATCTGATGATTGCATACTGCTAGTAGCTGTTAGCGGCTAACAAGCTAGCAGTGATTGAATTGTGTCCATATGAGCAAGGTCAGATGGGATGTAAAACAGCTGATTTAAATGTCTGTTGGATGTTAAATGGCTCTGCAGACTGCTGTGATAATAATATACTGAAGATGTGTGAGTGTAGCTGCAGATGATGACACCCCTGATGATAATAATGATGGAGAAAGTCGACCTCTGGAACAAGGACTCAGTGTTCAGTTAAACTAGGAATAATGTGAAATAAATGATGGTGAATTAGAGAGGGGCTGATCTGCTGTGCTTGTTCAGCCAATCAGGATCAGCTCATAGCTTTGTCAATCAGGAAACAGGTCTGAAAAATAACTGTTTCTCTAATTACAGTCATTTTTACCCCTTAGTTCAGGAAATGACATGAAGTTTTAGTCTTTAAAAACAAATAGCCCTCTTCATGTCATAACTGACACCATGATACACCTGGGTAAACAGGATAAAGGATTTGTGCAAACACAAGGGTTTGACGTGTCTGATGGAGCTTTCCAATAACCTTGGCACTCCTCTGTCAGAGCTGGGAGTGATACATAGACATTAACAAGTAGACTACGCACATATGCCCAAAGCAGGGATACGTCCTGCCATTGTTTCATCAACAGTTTAAGCTTATTGCTCAGGGTGGTTAGTCCAGTGAAGAGCAAAGACGGAAGACAGAGTGTCAGCCGGTGAAAACACAGCACTGAACTGATCACAGATTAGACCAGTGAGAGGGAATCAGCAACATTAAACCATTACAAGAAGATGCCACGTGTTAGACTGTTTTTCAGGGATTTCCTGTAAGATTTTTGAAGACAAGTTTAAGGCTAAAAGTGTCGGCTAAAATCCTCACTTCTGACCATAGTCAGCGAAGGCCCATTTATTTGGTGGTACTAATGATGATCCTACCTGGCTATCCTGTGGTGTGTTAAGAGACACTTTGTCCTCCCAGAAGAGATCAAGGCCACCAACTTGAAATCATAAATATTAGACATGTTCAATATGGACTGCCTGAAGTCCTGATGTGTGTGGAGCACTGCGGTCAGCCGAGCACGTCGACTGTGTTTGTTCACATAGACCAGAGCAAAGCCAATCAGGGAGCGAGCAGGTCAGAGCAGGAAGCAAACATAGACATGGCAACGAGGACCAGCTTGATGATTAATGAAAAATCACGAGCGATGTCATAGTCGTGCCACACTTATTAGGGTAACATTCCTTCAAGCAGGCAGCCTGGACTGAGTCTGATCTGAAGGTTCATTCTTGTGTGTCATTCACTACTTTTTATACCTTATTTATCTCCCAGATAGATTAAAATTTATGTTTTTCAAGTATTGACCGAATTTAAAGTTGAAAACAGGCACAGGGATTGACTGTCCTTGTGAATTCACCAGTTACAGCAAAACAAACTTTGAGAAAGACAACTTTTTTTTGACGTTATATTTAAGAAATCATTCTTTCATCTCTTACAAATATGATAACCTCTGGAAATTGGTAATTTAAGCAAAAAAGGTGACACGTGGTATGCTTAAGAGTAGCATATGTAGTGATAAATTCATTTAAATTCTGTTTTAATCTGGTTTCATGGGATTTAGCACAACACATTTCCATCAAACAGCATCTATAAGTGTAGGGAGGATATACAGTGTTGTGCATCAGAGCAAAGTGATCCTGAAATCCCATTTTCTTGAGCAGGCTACAGCTGTGATGAGACAGTTTGAACTGACAGAACACTGCCTTCATGTTTTCTGTGATGTTTTTCTCCCTTCAGATGCTTCATTATGAATAATGCAAGTTATGCTGTTGTTATTATGTTCTGTATATTAGATCACTTTGAGCAGGATTATAGGAACCACGATCTCCTGCTGGGAGGATTACAGCAACACGTATTTGTGGATTTTCTAACCTTCTTTCTCTCCAGAAATCTTTGCCATGTTTTTGCCAAATCTGGAAATTGATTAAAGCAACACTATTCTTTTCTGGAGTGAGCCCCTTTTGAGGCATCTGCAGGAAAATAGCGGTTATATTTATAACCCTACACAGCCTCCAACTGAGAGCTCTGACAGCACGATGGCGTTTTCAGGTTTAACAGGCAGATAAAATGCTATACTTCATTTTTACAGCAGAACTAAATGTGCGACACTCTGTTTTTTAAACCCTTCAGGACAGATTCCCTCCTCTAAGACACCTCACAAAGGTGTAGAGCTCTAATGTGTGTGGTGCTGCTGTAACAATCACTGGAACGGTGTCCTCACAGAGGATTCTCACTGTCACCCTTTATCTGAACGTCAGGCTCAAGCATCAGTGTTTAATCAGTGACTGTTTTAACCGCTGACTTCTATCCTCTGTGGTTGTTGTGGTTGGCACTGTGTCCTAGCAGCACGTAATGGGAGTTAGCATCAGCAGCTAAATCAGCTGCTCTTTGAGGAGTCTGATGTGTGAAATCAGCACCTGACCCCGCCCATCAACTTTACTCTGGATTTCAGGTGCTCCCCTCTGGGAGAAGGTTCAGTGTGCCTCACACTGGAACAAACAGCTACAAACATCTGTGCTCGTGTTGTTAAAGATTATAAATGATTGGCTATGTATTGGTGCTAAAAGGTTCTGCTGCATGCCAAACTGCCACAGCTTTAAGATGACCCTGTGATTCTCCTTAACCCCCAAATTCCACATAAAGTGAACGTGACGTGCTGCGGTCTTCAATCGTACTGTGGAGCACTTTGCTCCCACTCTAGTCTATCAGAGCAATTCCACTGCTCGGGCTGCGGAATGGCAGCGACGTGTCAAACGTGTGGAGTATCTAGTATTTTCAAAATAAAACACAATGCACAGACTCCCGAACATAAATTTCCTCGATAGGTTGTCATTACTTCACAAGCGGAGGCACAAGCATCAGGTCAACAGTTGGTCAGAGGGTCAAAGAGGCAAAACAACACCATGGACGAAGAAAAGTGAATCATGGAAGTACAGAAATATATAACATTATTCATGACACCAAACATCCTTTTTACAAGGACATAGGCAGATAGAAGTGACATAAATCATGAAGCTGTGTGGTTGGGACCAGCAAAGCGAGCTTAGAGAAGTGAAGTGAGGTGTTGTATATTTCTTTTCAAAGTTTATAATATGTTTTGTTATCGTGTGAACTGCGATATCACACGAGAGCTTGTGGCTCTCCAGGGATCTTGTGCTGTACCCCTACAGGGCTGTGCGCCGCAGCGTGGTGCTTCCAGTGGGAATTGTCGGTCGTAGCAAGACCGCAGCACGGTGTGGTGCGGTGCTGTGTGGCGCATTTGCTATATGTGGAATTTAGGGGTAAGTGTAATCACACTTTTAAATGAAACCATCTGAGCACATATGAAGGTGGTCTGGGAAACTTCTGAAATAATACTCATATAGGCCTAGCCTAAATCGGTTTTAGGCCTAGCCCACGTCTTTGTAGGCCCAGCCTACATCTTTGGCCAAAGGGAGAGAAGGGACGATACAGCAGTATCGATACCAGTGCGTAGTGCGTGCTTCACTCAGTTCTCTCAGTTTATTTCAGGAAAACACAAGCTTTCATACAGTGTGACAAACAGTGATGTGTTAGAAACTTTTGTCCTTCCCCCTGCCCCGATATGTTAAACATATGACCAGCGTTAAGTTGCGTCACTTATCAAAAAGTTACTCGGAAAACATGTGGAACATATGACCAGGTTTCAGCGTTTCTGCCTATCAATGAATTCCTGAGGCACACACACACACAGAGTATATGCCCAGGGTTCAACACTTCAAGCTACAGCAGGTTTTGTTTTTTTAATGTTCTTTATACCACTTTCTCTCCAATTGATTTGATGATGTAAAACAGAACTGAGTCATACGAAAGAGCCCATATTTTTTTATTTTGACTTTTAGCTCTTCAGTGTGTTTTACACCTCGTCTGTTTATTAGAGGACCTTGATGCACAAGATGTACACGGCATCAGGACTTTTCGCCTGTGTGACATCCTACCTCTCTCATTTGCTGGGACTGGCTCAGAGCACAGCATAGACTCTGGAGTGAAAGCAGTCTTTGATAGCATGGTAGCACTATTCTGGCCAAATACTAGGGCTGTCACCCTTAACATTCAAATTTACTTTCAATTATGGGAGTAAAAATTGAACTGTGAACAACATTTGAATTGAGCCTATACTGTTGTACAACAACAGAAGGTGCTTCCAGCACAACCTAAGGAACAGGAAGTACACCCCAATAAAACCAAGTACAGGCAAAGCCACTCCATGGAAGCACTTTAAGCTCCACACCGCCAATGACAAAATCAAAAACAGGCTGTGTGTTGATAATGTGAAAAGCAGCTGGCTTACTCCTCATCCATGACTAATCTGCGGGTCCATTTGTCAGCCCCGTGGCACAGGAGTGCTCAGCTCCATGCCAAGGTGAATAATCTGATGGATAAGCCTCATGTGTTGCCGGGCTGCCACAGGGAGGACTGATCGAGATTTTGGGAAAAGTGACAGCCCTAATTACTACAGAGTAGACTGGTCAACCAGTCAGGGCAGACTGGTCCCCATTTGGGTGGGGGGGACTTAAAGAGACAGGACCTCCAACAGAGCATCTCAGGGAGAGTGAAAATTGAGGTGGATCAGGGTTACTTAGTATACAAAACTGTTTTTTTTTTTTAACTTTACTGATCATGAACATCCTCTGAACATCTTCAAATTCAAACACATGAACCTCAGTGAAGGCAAAATATGAGCTCTCCAACAGCCGAGTCTTCAACTTTCTCTCAAACGAAGATAGGGACTGTGCTGATCGAATAGAGTTTGGAGAAGAGTGTAGCTAGTTATGCTGAGCCATGCCGAGATGGGATGTGCCTTTCACTGCCAGGGCATAGCAGTGAAGACACTCATGAGTGATTCCAGGGAGGCAGGAGCTGTTCTTGTTGCTGTTTCTGAAGCCAGAAGTAGAGCTTTGGTTTGGTTCCAGCTGCAACCGGAGGCACAGTCCAAAATGGTTTGGTTCCTCTGTTTCCCATACTATTTGATCAAACCTTTTCTGAGAGAGAATGGTTCCTTGTGTCTTTCCAGGAGATAAGGCAATGCTGGCGGATGGTGAAATCAAAAAAATTGCCAATTTGGTTTCCATCAAACAACCAAAACACCATCTGAGTCATGTGACCAATATCACACATCCTGTACTTGTCGTACAATCTTAAAAAGTAGTTGTGATGGTACAACGACACTGCCTCCAGCCTTGTGCACGTACAGTTATACTGATGTGTGTTTGACAGATCACATTGACAGCCTTCATTTGACAAAAAGCTCTGTGTCATCACATTTGCTCCATGGGTCTGTGCCTTCTCAGTAAAGAGAGCAGTGTGTGTGTGTGTGTGTGTGTGTGTGGGGGGGGGGGGGGGGGGGGGGTGTATGCTAGAGCTGTATGTAGGTCAGAAGCTGCCAGGAAATCTGTGTTTTGTGTTCCTGCAAAGAGCAACCGTCTGGTTCCTGCCTGTTCGGGTCGCACTCGTTTGTCGGCCCACCAAGAAACAGGCTCGTTAGGCTAATTAGGCACATTAATGCAGAGGTGACCTGCACGGCTGAGGGGCCCCGGGGCCAAACAGATGGGACGGTAACACCACCAACCTGCTTGTGCTGAGCTCACAGTCACTGAGTCAACAGTTCAGCGGTGAACACGGCGAGGAAGCCACGCTCAGCTCTGACACGATGAGATGAAGAGTTAAAGTGAAACGCTGTGACAGATCACCACCAGGAGGAGCTGTAATGATGCAGGCGGGAGACGATGCTGATTGGCTGAGGTAAAACGTCTGACATGAGTACACATCAGGCTAAGTGATCAAAGACTGCTGTGCACATAAAGGAACTAAAAAGTAGGACAAATGTGATTTTTTTAAGCAGCACACAAATATGAATTTGTCAGATGAAACAAATCCAGCTCTTAAACAAACTGAACAGGCTTTTGAAGCAGCGTTGGCTGTCAGGAGTAAATTCAAACATTTGTTTCCTAAATCTCAGTTTGATGTCTCAACATTTGCAAGTCTGCTCTCAGATAAAGTTCTGCAGTATTTCTCTATTGGTGTGTTTGGAGGGTGGCACAGTGATGCAGCAGGTAGTGCACCTGCCTCACAGCCTCAAGGTTGCTGGTTCAATTCCTGTGGGCCTCTGGGCCATCAGGGCCTTCTCTGTGGAGTTTGCACGTTCTTCCCATGCATATGTAGATTCTCTCCGGGCCCTCCAGCTTTCTCCCACAGATCAAAAACATGCCTGCTTGGTTAATCAGTGACTCTAAATTGCCCTCAAGGAAGTGAATGGTTGTCTGTCTCTATGTGGCCCTGTGATTGGCTGGTGGTTGGGCCAGGGTGTACCCTGCCCTTTTTTTAAAAGTCAGCTGGGATAGGTTCCTGCTGCCACAAAGGTATGAGCAGTCTATGCTTTTTATTTTATTTTATTTTATTTTAATTTTATTTTAGGGACAGACAGACAAACTGAAAACATCTAATGCACATATTGGTGTTTGTAGCGATTGCTAATTTGCAACAGCTGTCCCAAGATGGGATTTAAGGTTTCTCTTGTCAAATTGCATTTTTAGGATGTTTTTCCGAAGTCTTTATTTTTGTTTTGC
Organism: Cetoscarus ocellatus; assembly: GCA_037902135.1. Taxonomy (NCBI): domain Eukaryota; kingdom Metazoa; phylum Chordata; class Actinopteri; order Labriformes; family Labridae; genus Cetoscarus; species Cetoscarus ocellatus. Next base: position 110,047 of record JBAMNC010001550.1, on the reverse strand, counting down.
AGAAGAGAAAACATGTAACAATTTTATTTTTCCTCAAAAAAAACAAAAAAAGGATTAGACATTGATTTTAAGCAGGAAATGATTTATTAAGAGGCCTTAAACACCTGTACATTCACCAGCTCAGTCAGTGTGTGGCCATTGTCAGTAGCTGTGGCTGAAGGTTCAGCTGTAAAATCAAAATGATTTTATTGTTTTTCAAAAATCAGCACTTTTTACACAGGATTATGAAATTTGGTCTGCATGTGGGCCAAGCCAGGAATACGAAATAAAGCCTACAGGTGCCATATTGCTGAATCAATAAGAAATCTGCTGCTAAGTGTGTCAAAGAGGCTAAAAAGAAACACTTCCAGGGCTCCTTCTGGGATTGAGTAATCAAACTCCTGATTTCCACATCACAAACCTTATTTTAGGCATGTATCCATTATGCTATTCTAAATTCCCATGTATTTGGGCCTTGGGAAACAGGAAGTGCTAACTGCTTACTAACTTCTGTGTTTCTGAGCTCATACCTGCACTGCTCTATATCTTTGTTTAATAGTGAAAGACAATATTAAAAATATAGTGTGATGCATCCCAGTGGACCAGCCATAGGGCTTGCAGTCTGCTTTGTTTCTGATGCATAGTTACATTTTGGAGGAGTTGCACGTGACCCAGGCTTTATGTGTTAAGACATGCTCAGTTTTGTATCTTCTGATCCAGTAATGATCCATTACTGTTGCTCTAAATGTCGTTTATGAGTTTGATATAAAAATGAATGAGTTAATTACAGTCATCATGTCAGGTGACTTCTTGGTGTTGAATGTACTCTGAGCACATCTGTGGGCATTTTCCAGTCAAAGGTAGCACAAAAAGGCACATTACAGGTCACCTGGAATCATGCAGTATTTCATTTTACATAGAGAAACATGATGCAAGCTCAGATTATATTCATTATAGATATTAATGTTAATTTTAGATTGATATCTCTATCCGTGGTTGTATTGAATTATACGTCCATAGTAACTATCTTTCCAACCATATAGACATGAGGACCCTCTTGAAAATGAGATGCCACTCAAGACAACAAATATGGAGCTATATAAATAAAGACTGACATTCAGCAGAGACAAATGTGATGAGGACAGATTTATGATCTCCATGGGTGTCCATGGGTTTGTCTCTATCATAAATTCTTATTTTTAGTCTCTTTGTCTCTACCTGGATGGATCCATCTCTGGATCTATGTGTGTGTATATACAAATATATTTATTATATGTATTTTTTATATGTACGTGTATCTATAAAATGAAGAGTTTGTCTTCAGCGTGCTCTATTGTAAAGTGTCTTAAAATAACACTTATTATGAACTGGTGCTATACAAATAAAGATTGATTCATTAATTGATTGACCAGATACAAGAGTTTTTATTCACCCACAAAAAATATGAGAAGGTTAGAGCAAAGTTTTATAGACACTTGTGAGAAATGAATCTACTTCCTGCTTGATTTGCAAACTAGACAAACATCTTCAAATACAATCTAAGACTTCAGCCTCTTCTTTCAATCCTTCCTGAATAGCCTGCTGCAGGAGTGAAGTATTTTTGTCAGCCAGCCTGAAAGTAAGCATCACGCAGGTTCTCTCGACGAAAAGCCTGTTAGATCTTCTCCGTGTTCTTAGATCACTGCTGATTATGAAGTTGGCAGTGAACAAAACTTCATGGAATTCATACATTTTGTATATCATGATAATCTTGACGAGCAAACATAACTTACATGATTTTTCAAGATGAAACATCTTCAAGCTATATCAAGCTAATTAGGAACTACAAAATGTCAGTTTAACCCAGAAGCAACTATCAGACTTCTTTCATATAATGTCAGGTCGTAACTTGTTTGAGAACTTCCTGCGAATCTATGACCTGATCAAGCTGGTGCCCGTGGCTGTGGCTATCATGTTTATAAAATCATGTATTAAAAAAACAGCCATAAATTATTGCATTCCCATTTTTGTAGTCCTAGTTAGCACCTCACTAGCAACCACTTAAAACAAAAAAAAAAAACGAATTAAACAACATTTTGAAACTCAAAAGCTAGACAGCTAGACCATATCAGACATATTTTATGTTAGCATTAAAAAACCGTATGCATGTGTTAATCATGGACCTTAATTGAGACGTTAATTCATAACAGCTACTGTATATCCCTTAGACTTTGGGCCACAGCAAACGGGAGCACTAATATGCTAACTCATGTCTGCAGTTTTGAACCCATTCCTGCACCCAGAAACACAGCCTTGTACACTAAAACAGCCTGTTCTGAGCAGCGCTGAAACAGAGGGGTTTACAGGCATGCCAAAAAATAATATCTGAGTTGCTTAGGCTAAGACCTTCAACAGTATGTTCTGAGGAAGCTGATATCAGAGTGAACTGGTTGATCAGGAGGTAAGTATGTGAACTTGCTCCTGTAGTGCTGTCTGGTCTATTTCTTCATCCAAACCAAAGGCAGACAAAGCGAGGAAAACAGTCAAAACCTAAAGAAAAGCATCACAGTTTCAGTCTCATCAGAGCTCGATTTATCTGGATAGCAGCAGATGGAGAGAAGCGTGCACACACAGGCATGTCAGCGCTCCCTCTGCATCTGTCAGTTAGCTACATACAACTGTGGAGCTTCCTGCAGGGAAAGTCCAAACATGGATGTTTTCTTCATTTAGAGGAGTAAATATCGTAGTTTTAACTTCTCCAATCTGCCACTAGAAGTTAGTGTCATGTTGATCAGAGCTTCAAAAGCCCACAGAGACAAAAACATGAGGACCTCCTTCTCCTGGTCCACATGTCAACTCTGATTTTCTTTAACATGTTTTTGGTTCCGAGAAGGCTTCCTGAAGTCACACAGGAACATGTCTGACTTCTTCACTATTTCTATAAACTATTGTGGTTCATCAATCAAAGTTTGACTTTCACTTCATCATAATCACACGTCAGATTTTTGATCTCAGGTTTTTTAGACAAGCTCTGACACACTGAGGAGGGAAAAGGTCATCAGGATCGACACTTTATCCTCTTCTCTGGTCCAGATCCATCTCAGTGATGCACTTTCTCACTGTGACTGTGTTTCCTGTCGGGGACAATGCTCTGCTCTAATCTTTTTGTTGTTCTGCTCTGTTCTTTTTACCAGTGGTGGCTTGTCAATAGGGGGCGCTGGGGCGCCGCCCCCACCAAAATTCGACAGAGAAAGTCCACTCAAACACAACATAATTTGTCTTTAAATTATAAAAAATAACGGATAAAAACATTTATTTTTTACCACACAGTAATAGTCTGTCAGCAGCACCTGTCACCATTCAATAAAAGGGGTTTCACAATGTTTTTACGTAGTAACTGTGTTGTGAATACACAGTTTATGTACAGAGGGGCGCCGGCCTAATTGGTGTCTATGCAAGTCCTTAAACTTTTGCTCAGCATGTGATCTGAGGCGTCTTTGGGATTGGCCGCTTCAACTTTACCCCCGGGGCGCAGACATTTGCGCCCCGCACACTCCCACTTTGACTGGCATCGAATCAGTATTGTTTTGGTGTTTCTTTTCCTCCTGTGACTGGACAACGAGCGCCGTCAATCATATCGACACGTCACCGCAGCGGATTTATTCACGAGCAGCCAGCGCATATCACTTCTCTGTCCGACCAGTATTGGAAATGGCAGCTTCTCATGGATCCGCGGAAAACTCGGTTATTTCATTACAGAATAACCTGTTCTCAAGGCGTTCACTGGAAGAGAAAAAGAGGCTTAAGGAGCTTGGACCTGAACAACCCGACATAAAGATACAGCAGCAAGCAAGCGATCGCGGGCGGGCCTACACCTGGGGCATTCTGTCTAGAATAATAGACTGTGTTAAATTTTGTGGAGCTTTTGAGTTGGCTTTACGAGGCCACGATGAGAGTGAGGCGTCCGTCAATCCAGGTATTTTCCGTGGCTTGGTGGATTTTGTTTCCTCTCTGGATGGAGTGTGAAAGGGCACTTGGAGAACGCCACAGTGTTTAAGGGGACCTCAGGGAACCGGTGCAAAACGAGCTGTTGGACTGTATGCTGTCTGTTGTCAAGGAGCAAATCATCCAAGAAGTCCAGAAGAAGAGTGAGTTTGTCTCGATTTAGGCGGATGAAAACAACGGATATTGCCACTCAATCGCAACCCGTGCTTGTACTGCGCTATTTTGATTCAAAAAACGACCTGCAGGAAGTGTTTTTTGAGTTTATCCCCCTGCAGTCAGCTACAGCTGAGACCATCTCCACAGCACGTAAAGAGCGTCTTGCTTACCATCTTCCTGAAAATCAGAATGTAAGTTGGTTTGTCAGGCATATGATGGAGGCATATGATAATGAGAGGTGCCACTGCAGGCGTTCAGAGGAGAGATCCAAGATCTGTACCCCAACGCCCACTACATCCACTGTTATGCCTCATCAGCTCAACTTAATCATGCAGCAAGCCACCCTCTCACATATCCAAAGTAAGGATTTTTTTGCTGACCTTTCTGGCTTCGCCATTTTTTTCTCCAGATCCCCCTAAGCGGACAGCTGTGCTTGATAAAATTGTAGCCTGTAGGCTGCCAACATCCAGCACTGTCAGGTGGAACTTTCACAGCCGTGCCGTCAACACAGTGTTTGAGCACAGGGACGATCTTATTCACTGTTTTTCGACCATACGAGACTCCGATGACTTTGATCCTCATACCGTCAGAGAAGCAGGAGCCTTCGCTGTGTTACTGGAGAACCCAGACTTCAAGTTCTTCCTGCAACTTTTTCATCACATCATGCCACACGTTGACCTTCTTTATGCCAAGCTCCAGAAGAAAAGCACTGATTCGGTCCATATCAATGGGTGCATCCAGCTGTTCCAACAGGACATCCAACTTATCAGGTTATTATATTTATTATAATTGTTATAGAAATCCTGTCTTCTCTTATTAACAATCTTTATGTTTTTGATATATTTCTAAATATTTTATTCCCTTGCAGAAATTCTATCCATTCCATGGTTGAGCCTAGCAGTGAGGAAGGCAGCAGCTCCCATGCATCAAAAAGGCGTCGGGTTCTCATTCCAGAGATCCATCAGAGGATCGCAGAAGAGGTGAGATTGCATTGGGAAAAAAATCACTAAGAGGTTATGCTATACTGAAAATTTGGTTAGGATGTGTCTAACATAGAAATAATATGTAATTCAGGGGCAAAGTTTTCTATTTTTTATCATGCATGACACCATAGTCTGGATTAAAAGCTCCGTCTCATCTCAGTAGAAGATTATTCTTTGCAGACTTGAGTTCTAAAAAAAATCTTGTTTTTTAATTATTGTATATTTTTACAAAAACAATGTATTTTTTTGAAGTAACTGATGCTTTGAATGGGAGGCAAAGTCTTTTTATTACTCCACTTGAAATTAATTTTTAATGTAAATTACAAAAATTGATACATTATTGTGCTGGAAATAATAAGATGAGAAACATATATTGATCCATCACTGGAGACACTAACTTGTCACAGCAACAAAGAACACGGCAAAGCAGGACCAATATAAACTAATGAAGAGTAAAAATGGATACACACAAAGTCTTAAGTACAAAGAAACATTGCAGTGCTCTTTAGGTATTACTGTTACATTGTGTGAAAGCCTTTAGAAAATAACAGAAAGAAGAATTGATAATGCTATCAAGTAATGTGTTGCATTTTCCTGGTTAAAAATGTTCCATTTTTTTAAGTCCCAAAAGTGTAAACAACACATTGTTTACCTATTAGATATTTGACAGAGCTACTAACCCCACCAAAAATGATTACATCTTCCAAATTTCCATTTTAAATAAACCATTTCAATTTAGCTTTCTGTGCCAAATGGGTTTCTTTCCACTTTCAGTGAAATTTGTCTGAAAATAAATTGGCCTGTGTCTGTGAGCTGGCCATGACTGAGAAAAGAGCAGGGTTGAGTAACAGTAGGACACAATGGGATACACCAAATGGAAAGAGGGGCACTGAGAGCATTCTGACCAGACATGGCAAATGGCAGGCAGAAATCAGATGTTTGAGACATTGTAAAACAATAGCAGACAGAAAACAGTCGTCAGCTCTTTTGCCAGTATGCATGCAAAGTTCTTTAAACAAAAGTACAAGGACGGGTGGGGTCAGTCTGACTTGATAGGGGGCCTATTGATAGGGAAAGGCCTTTCAGGTGGTGTAGCTACCATACTTAAGACAATTTGCATTCCAAGGCACTTGATTTACATGGGACAGAGTTTACATACCAAGACATTAGGTTAACAATTGAACATTTTCTCTACCAGTAGATTGAACACAATATTAAAATTTGAAGTGGTTTCTGCTGAAAACCTATAAATGTATCCAATACATTGACAGCCTCCATTTCAGTTGTGAGAATTAATCAGCTGGTGTGAGCAGTCTGCCCTCTTGTAGCACATTCTTGTATCTGATTTTTTAAAATTTATTTTTAATTTTTTTTTGTTTGTACTTTTTACTGTAACTTTATATCAAAATCTGTATCACATAGTTTTACCTTAAGTTTTTAAAGCATCAATTTAGTGGCACATAAGATTCTGTTTGTGTTTACACTGTTGAGCCATGAGACATGTATAAAATAAGACACTGTTCAGGTGACACAAGAAAAGTTCTTAGAATGGTGACATAAATCACAGCTTTATTTTCTGGGAGCAGGTTGAGCTTTGGCTGTTTAACTGATTTTTTTCAGTTAATACTGATGTTAACTTTTGGTAATGAAATGTGCTTTACTCTGTATTTTTGTTTGTCTTTCTGTAGATCTGTGACACCATACTGGGACACACCAGGGAACGATTCTCCTTCACTGACCATCTCATCAGTGCCACTTTGCTGCAGGGGGACAGGTTCACACATTACAACACTACATTTCCTGAAGATGCCCTCAGCAGCACCTCGAAGGCCTACCCTGTGCTCAATGGAAGCAAGCTAAAGACAGAGCTCAGCCTTATCTACAGCAAGGATGAGTTCAAGGCCTGCTGTGGAGCTGTGGACCTTATCCAGTTGTTGATGGAAAATAATCTTGGAGAGGTATTTTCAGAGACTGTTACCCTGCTAAGGATCCTCATCACCACACCCATGACCACTGCAGAAGCTGAGAGGTGCTTCTCAACCTTAAAAAGAATTAAAACGTTCCTCAGAAACACCATGAACCAGGACAGGCTGAATGCACTGGCCATGCTGTCGATCGAAAAGAGACTGGTGACGGATATGATGGACTTTAATCAGAGGGTCATTGAGACATTTGCAGCCCAGAAGGAAAGGAGGGCAAAATTTCTGTTTAAATAGTGCTTCTGAATGGTGTGGAACAGCAATAAAATAGATTGTATTGTGATTTTGATTTGTCTTAACTTTTTTTTTTTTTAACTGTAATATTAAGTGCCTCTTTGGTTTGTTGCCTCCAAATCTGTACCCCCCTCAAAATTTTTAGCACCAGCCGCCACTGCTTTTTACTCTAGATTATTTTAGAAACAATTCCAGACCTAGACGAAAAACTGTTATTTAAATCAGTACAGATCGGAGTGCTGAGATTAAAAGTGTTTGGCGGGAGAGTTCTGGTCAAATTGGACTAGAAATAAAAGTAACACAGGGATAGATACACGAGGAGAAAGAAAAAAGACAAAAGGTTTATAAAGAGGTGATACTCAGCTTACCTAAAATCAGGTTCATTTATCCATGTTTCATGACTGCTCAGGTATGTTTACGATCTCTAATGTTGAAAAGCCTTCTGGTTAGGGTGCTGGTATGGCAAGAACGACTTAAAACTAAGGGCAGAACAATATTGGGATAAATAATATTACAATTTTTTCCATGCCTGCAAATATATATTGCTATTTTTTGCCTATATAATCATCCATTTTTGAAGATATTCAAAGGTCATTCTCCTTGTGAAGCCCATGTTTTATCCTCTACTGACTTGTGCTTCTAAGGCTGTGGCTGTCTCGTGATGAGTTCATTTCAGAGGATTCTGAGTTTCGTCTCTTGTTTAAGGAGTTAATGGAAGGCACAAATAATGGGTATATTTTATCAGAAGGCAGCTAAAAATCAGAAAGTCTTCATTTATCATGATCCAATCAGTAAAAGTCCACATGGTGTGACTTTTTCAGAAGAGCAGGTCATTGTGATGTAAACCGGACATTTTGTTCAGCCCTGGTTCCAACAGAGCACTTACTAAACATCGGGGCTCTCACGTCTGGCCCATCTGCAACATCCTCCTCTACTCTCTCAATTAATGTAGAGAAAAAACTCAAAGAAAAATCTTAGAAACCTTTGGTGTTTCTGAGTAGGCCTGATATAGCTGTGTTCTCTCTCTTTTCTTCTTGGACCTCCTGTCCCTTTAAGGCTGAAGGTCATCCAATCATTTTTCAGAAATCTGAGTTTGACGTGGAGAACCAACCAACAGGCCAAAAACATCCCACAGCAGTACTGTAAGCATGAAAGTGGTAAATAAAGAGTTTTATTATTTGATTGTTTTATTATTTAAATTTTAATAATTCATCTGAAGACTCAAACAAAGAGAAAACTATATCACATCCATGGTTATTATTTCATGCTCGTAGTATTTTGATGTGCTGACACTAGAACAACACTGTAAGTGCTGACAGCTCATAGAAGCAACAGCTGCTCTCTCTGATCCCTGCTGCAGGAAATATTAATATTTAAAGCTGCTCCACGTGAAAACATGTCAACACATGTAATAATAATAAAACCTCACTTTTTTTACTGGGGCGATGCTAACAAAGGGGCTTTAAAGGGTTGACTCTGACAACAATGACCTGCATTACTGGTTCAGTTATTTTTCTTTTCTTTGAAGAGTAGTAGGAGAAGAAGATGTGGACTGATGGGACACTGAGGCTTCAGGATGTTAAACAGGGACAAACCGTCGTGCTCCAGGGAGAGCCAGACCATCAGAAACAGAAGCTGTCTGTCATATACAGTCAAAAACTCAGATGTCTGTCTGTCTGTCCGTCAGTGTCAGCAAACATTTGACTCAAATCAGCTCTAAATCTCCGGAGTTACTCTTTCATTCAACCTTTAGCTCTGATAAATGCTCCATCACTACGGACATCCTGCTTCTGATGCTAATCAGCAGTGGCTGTCTTCAAGCAGATTCAAGTTTGTTTAATGCTTGAAAATGTGGAGCCTTTAACTTAGAAAAGCACGTACACTCACTGGAAACTTGATTAGGTGCACCTGTTGAACTGCATGTTAACACAGAAGACTAATCAGCCAGTCGCATGGAAGCAACTCAATGCATTAAGGCATGTGGATGTGGTAGAGAGGACCTGCTTAAATTCAATCTGAGCATCAGACAGGAGAAGAAAGGGGGTTCAAGTGAGTCTGGATGGTTGTTGGTGCTGGACAGGTTTGTCTTAGTATTTATATTATATTATATATGCTGATTGACTGGGATTTCAATGCATGACCTCCAGAGTGGTCTGAAAAAAGAGGAAATATCCAGTGAGTGGAGGTTCTGAGGGGCCTATATGCCTTGTTAATGCCAGAGGTCGTAGGAGATGATAGAAAAGCAGAAGTAAATCAGATAAACACTTTTTACAACATGTTGAAGATTGAAGCAGATGGCCTACAGCAGCAGAAGACCAAACCAGGTGCCACTCCTGTCAGCTGGGAACTGGAAACCCAGGCTTAAATTCACACAGGCTCACTAAAATTAGACAGAAGATAGCAAAAATGTCTCCTGGTCTGATGAGTCTGGATTTCTGCTGAGAAATTCAGTTGGAAGGGTCAGAATTTGGTGTAAATTTCCTGAAAGCACGGATATATCCTGCCTTGGATCAATGCTTCAGGATCAACTTCAGTGTCTTGGTTGAACTGGTGACAGTGTGAATTGATGTCTTGCAGGGGGTGTATTTGTGTTAGCTTAGCTTCTATGCCTGTATTATCTAATATACCGGGTACTGGTTAGTGTTTTTAAAACAGTGATAAAAAAAGCACTCCTCTACACCCTCTGTATTTGCAGAAACTTTCAACTAAAAACATTTATCCAACCATTCTTTGGACCAGAGCACCAAGACAGTCACGACAGTCCACGAAGCAAATGTTTTAGAAACAGCGTGCAAACTGTGCTGATGATGAGACCTGGTGACCGGTCATCAGTTGCCAAACACTTCTGATGATGACATGGATTATTGCTGCTTATTAAGATCATTTTATTCACAAGATCGCTGTTATTGTCGCCACATTTACCTTACACAAAAGGTCATTACGGGGGGGCTGATTTGGCAACCAAGCATGTACAATGCATGACGGCTAAAGCCTTGTGCGGCCACCTGAGGCCCATTTCGCTGCTAACCTTGCGCAGCAGCAAAATCAGCCTGCTTCGATGTCTGAAGAGTGGGAAGAAGTGGAGCTACGAGAAAGACGACAGCAGGAAGTGACTGCTTGTCCAGGGATTAGCTAACAGCTTCAGTAGCAGATTGGTCAGATCTGGACCACATTCCTTTATTAAATAAAGAACAAATATCAACTCTACAAACTTTTCTGTTATAAGGATATTTTCACCCCACTTCTGACATGTTTGGACCAGAGTTTGTTTCACAAAGTGGTTTACGAATTTTAGTGCAGTACCGCCCACCTACTACTTATCTGATAGGCGCGTAATGAATGCGATGAACAGAATGATCATCCAATCACCTGTTGGATATGCTTTTGAAAAGTTCTGCACTCCCCAAATACATTTGATGGACTCTTTCCCTGATGGACTAATGAGATACATCAAATTATCCATCTGGTGTGTCAGGTTAATCTACCCCTGAGCTCGCTTCCCGCTCTGAATCTGTAGTCAGTTCTCTTCTGTGATTAAAGGCCTTCAAATGCCCCAAAATGGGGTAAAAAAGGAAAAAGGTAATTTTATACAACCTCAGGTTGTAGTGCGCCCTCAAGTGGTATCCTCCAGTAACAGATGCTGTGTAAAAGCACATGTAAAGCCAAAAATGTGAAGTGTGAAGCGAGAACCCCTAAAGTCATCTCACACCAGGAGTTGACATAAATAACGTGTCCTCTGGGATGTCTGTGGAAGTTTCCCAGATGTAATGGAGACAGAGCTTTGTTGTGCTACTTTTGCTTAAATACACTGTGAAAAAGGCTCAAGGCTCACCTTCACTTCACGCTGACAGCACAACTACACCACAGCTATTGCCTGTTTCTCCTTTAAAGGATGCTGATTAGCCATTTCTGATCCTGTTTGTTTGTTTCAGCTTGAAGCTTTGCAAAATTGATCTGTCTGATGATAGACATGAAAAATGGGAAATCCAGCTGCTTTGCAGGTTCGTAAAAATGTCCCTCGCTCTGAAAATGGCTAAGGTCAAAATATACTGAGTTTCCTCTTTAGGTGTAGGCAGCTGTACAATGGCAGAATTGAAATGTCTTTCTGAAGACTGAGCAGATTATATCACAGCCAGTCTCGCTCTATCTTTCTGAAACTGACCCCGGAGGTCTCAGCCTGAAGCTTTATCTCAGTCTCTTTCTTCCCCTGTGTGGGTCAGCTCATTGTCTCTCCCTTCTGTCTGTGATCCTTCAGAGATTTTGTGTTTCACGCCCCCCCATTTCAGGAGCAATCTCCTGTCCCATAGTGGCCTTCCTGCACTGATCATGAAGAAGATGTTGTTTATGTGTCAATTTCCAAAAAAGGAAAGCTATAAAACCCAAACTGCAGAAATAAAACCTTCAATTTTCAGTAATGTTCCATTTTAGCTGCACATAATCTCATTGCAGAGCCTCTGTAATTCATGTCAACAAGCAGAAATTCACCATTCAGCGCTAAAAAAAAGAGAAACAAATCCTTTGTAAATATTCTCTCTGAACTCACTGGGAGCTACAGTAGACTTAGTCTCTGGTGTGTACCTCCACAGAAAACACACCGCTCTGCACAGGATCAAACAGCCCAGCAGACTTCTGGGTATTCCAGGCGAGGAAACATGAGGGAAAGAGTTGCAAGAGTCCTATAGGTAACCTCCTTTCTGAGCTGCTCCCCCTGAAACCAGAGTTTCCTGACACGCTGCTTGGCGGGTGAAGACATCGTCAAATGAAGATGTTCAGCTTCTTCGTTTGTTCTCTGGGCTCTAAGAAAAATGTCAAATATAATGATGATGAAATGAAAGAAAAGAGAAATCAGAGGAGGTGGAGATGCTGCAGGAATGTGTTGGTGCTCATAACAGAAGAGATCCAGGCTCTACATGACAACACACACCTTCTTTGGCGTTGACTAACTGTTAAACACGCTTTTTTAAAAATATCTGACATTTAATTTATTCTTTTGAACTTGATATTGGTATTCGAAACGTAAATCCTGTCACCAATTAAAGCAATAACAGAAGATGAAGTCAAGAAAAGCAAGGAATCATGGAATGCCATCGCACAAAGAATACACGGTGAAAAGTTGCTGCACAGACACAGAGACCATGGTGTTACAGTTTAACTGGTGTTGGATTAAATTATGATAATCCAAGCAGATGTTTGGGGGTGTGCCTTCAAAAGACTCTTGTTTAGCTCCATGATTTTGATCATTTCACTGAACGACACGGTAATCACTTAATAATCAAGCTCTTATTTTTACATTACAAACCTGCCAAGCTCCAGCCAACTTCCTAGCATCTCTCCGAGTGTTTGCCTAAAGTCATGCAATTGTATGGTGTCCCTGTGAGATGGAATTTCACTAAGAACGCATTTCATGTTTCTAGAGTAGCAAAAGCATAAACCAGTCCCTAAGTGTTGGTCACATCATCACAGGGCTCTTGCTATTGCGGTGAGCAGGTCCCAGCACTCTTCAGTCACAGACCAGTCGAGACTCAGTCACAGGAAAGAGGGGGAAATGTAAGTGACCAAGGGGTGTCCCCCGCTGGACAGATGCAGAAGCCACATTATTTTGCACCATGGTCCTGGTGAGTGAGTATTATTGCTGTAGTCATGTGTTCAGTTGTTGTAGCAGCAGTAGTAGTGAGCCTTGTAGTAGCAGTAATGTGCTGGTTGAATCTTCACTACACTGGAGTTGCAACACTGAATACGGTGAACGCAGCGAGGGGCTGCAGTAACAACTCATTGCTGTTTCTGTCTCTACTTCCTCTTTCACTCTCCATCTTAAATAGCTGTGCGTCTCCCACAGGATGCTGATGTTCCACACAGACAGGTAGAGCCCGTAAGATCAACAACATTAAAAAGCTTTAGCGCTCCCACTGTCACCTGAGTCATGCTGTATGCAATGAGTGAACAAATGGAGAGAAGGCACAGAGAGAGGGCCTCTTCGAAACATTCAAGTGGATAGTTTTAGATTTGAGGCAGCGCTCCTCTTCAGCATGGCACCGCAGACAATCCCCTGCTCTGGGAATGGCTCTGGCCTGGCCGTCTCTCCCTGCCACAGGTGCTGTGATCTACAGGTTGCTGCTGCTCACACAACAGATGCAGAGAATTTTCAGGGATGTGAGGAAATGAAAATGAGCCAGATATATGGTATCAGACCATAGATACAGTCTCAAACATTGAGTCCAGGTCAAGTCTGAGGCCAGATCTGGGTGCGACTTCAGTGCAACAAAAGTGTGCCCCCATCTCTGGCTCGTTGAAACATCAGCACACAACAAGACATACTTGGTAACAGACTTAAGTGGTCCTCCTATGGGAGGGAGCATGCATTCGAAGGTCAAAGGTGCCGGGGCTGGGAAAGGGCCTCAGTGTAAATGAGTCAATGACTTTGTTTTGCAACCATCAGAATCGCCCCCTGCTGGCTGTTTGAAAATGCAGGGTAAAGGCATTACTCATATGAAGAAGCTATATGCACTTATAAGCATTTGATTGGCAGTAACACCCCTAATCCACTAAATAGCATCACATTTAAGCTTCAGAGGAGTAAAATTACATTCAGTCTCAGTATTTGATCTCCAAATCACCTCTAAAAGCTGTAAAATAATCCCCACCTCCAATTTTCTGCTGTGCAATCAATTAACTACAACAAACAATTAATAAATCACATCATTACTGAGTTTCTACAGATCTTTTTATTATTCATGGTAAATTCACTGAGCACAAACACTCTCTGACTCTGATCCATGGTCAGTGCAGCTGCCATTAATTTCACACAGAGCGGCTCGCTGGGAACAAAGCCGAGAAACATCGAGGAAAAGGCTAAAAAACAGAAGAGGAGATGAGGATTCCCAGCCTCTCTCTCTCCCAGGTGCAGTGATGTATGGGTGCCATCACTGAAAATAATGACTCGTCTGCCTGTAATCTTTTATTTCACTGCAAGGCCAAGGAGGGGAGAAAGGGAGGATATAGAGGAGGTGCAGAGAGGGGGAAAGAAGAGAAGAGAGGAGAGACCGCAGGGAAATGAGTAAGTGCAGGAAGATAGTGTCTTCTACTGTCTGTATGATGATAAGGCTGAAGAGGGATGGGATGGAGAAAGAGTAGAATAAAGAGCTGGACAAGGTAGACTGAAGAGGAGAGCATTAATGTATGTAGATGATGAAGAGGACGACAAAGTGTCATGTATCTGCAGGAGGAAGAGCTTAAGGAGGACGGAGATACTGTTCTAGCTCTGTGGTAGAGATGTGATTAATTAATGCTAATGGAAGTTTAAATATCAAACAAGCTGATCTGAGAGACGATTATAGAGCTGAAAATTAGCACAACGGGAAAATGAACCAAACATATCAACCAGAGGAAACTGGCTGCAACTCCAGAAACAACACCAGCCCCAAAAGCAGACACTCAGAAGAAATGTTCTGCAGACTCCAAACAAACACCTTTACTCTTCATACTGTCTAATAAAGGCCCAAAAATATACTTAAAAAAAAACAAAACTGAAACAGTCTTACAAACATTAATGTTTTCCCATTTGGCTGATGTTTGGAAACAGGAGTCTGTGGACAGGATTATTTTGTTCAAACAGAGGAGGAAAACCTCTGTTTAAACAAAATACCCTGCTGGTGAAATTGGCCTGGGTATTATATTGTTGTTGTTTTTTAAAAGACTGGTCTTATATAAAGTGTAATTATTTTATTTTACATCAAAACATCAATAGTTTTCTGGGATTTTAACAATTACAAAGCAAATAAGAGTGCTCAGACAGCACAAACCTTCACCAGGGCATGCACGGTCAGCAGCCATCCTGCTAAATACACGTGACCCTGATCCAAGGTCTAGGTCTAGAAGGTCCAGAATCAAAAAAAAAAAAAAAAATGGATCTGGTTTCAGATCTGGATCCTAACTTCACAGTGGTTTGCGTGAACCCACATGGCGTACATCTGCACCCATAATTTCAAAGCAATACTGACATTGTTAGCCAAATTGTTAGCTGCTCTATCTTTCAATTTCACAAATCATTAAATCATTTCTTTCTTGTACCATGAACAACATTCTCAGAAAGTTTGATCAAAATCTGTTGAGAACTTTTTTAGTTATCTTGTACACACAGACAAACAAACGCTAGCTTAGCTTAGCATAGCCTCCTTGGTGGTGGTGGTAAATGTAAGGAAATACCCTACATGATGTAAAACCTGGTTTAATTTAAGATGGTCTGAAATGTTTCCTTCTGATTCTATTTCCTGTCTTAAACGTTTGGCCCTCTCTGTTCTTTCTTAAAAACTGATGTAAATTTTGTTTCATTGACAGAAAAGTGTCCTGCGTCTCTGTTTGTGGTGAATGTTTGTGAATGTGACCCTTCATCTCTCTTTAACTCCCACAGAAACAGAACAATCTGTCATTGTCTCCTTTTCTGTCGTCTCCTTCCAAAATAAAGCTCAGTGGAGTTTAAAGCTGCAGCTCGTTTGGACGCCGTCGCCTTCGTGAAGGATCTCAGCTCGTTAAGCCTCCCCATCTAACGAGCCGTTTCCTGACCTTGGAGTCCAGGGTTTTTGGCACAGCCGCCTAACAGGCGTGCTCAGAGCGTCCGTTCAGCATATGGACAGGCCGGCCGGGAGTCCTGGAAGAAGACGGAGACGCCGCGGGTAGAGCTGGAGCCTCTCCAGAAGGAGACATCCCGCCAAAATAAAGCGCGTGAAGAGTTTTTGGGATGGCTTGTTCTCTGCTACTCTTTTGTTTTTCGATGATATTAAGTTTTAATCTGATTTTTGTTTCATCCTTGTTTGACATGATTTGTTGGATATTCTTTGAGTTTCATCCTCTTTAGGTTTATTTCAATGTTTCTGTTTGTGATTAAAACACGAGCGGCTAAAGGTTCAAACCTTCCTTTAGGAGTTTGTTGGATTTATTATTCAGTCTATCAGTGCAGACTTTGGTAAGTGCTGAAGCACACACTCCCTTACAGGCACACACTCTGAAACTGGAGGCTGTGTGTGTTGGCACTGGCTCTGGTGTTGTGAGTAATTTGGTCCGATCTGGCAGAAATGGTGCCAACAAGGCTGAGGGGGTGCAGGGAGTAGACAGGAACTAATGACCTTCACACACTCGCCAACCATATGTTTCTGTCAGTGTGTCTGTGTGTTTAAGGAGTGTGTGTCATGTTTAACTTTGAATAGTATGTTTGAGTTTGTTGCTTTACATTTCATCATTGTTACATACTCTAGGCTACATAAATATTAATCTCCTCTTTGCAAAAAAATTAAAGAGTGTTTTTGTCCACATGTTCCTTTCTTCAAAAGGAATAAACAACAGGTTCAAAAACAGTCCAATGGCCCTTTAGTGCCAAACAATAAACGCTTTTATTGTTTATTGTTATTCTTTAATTGCTACTTTCATTACATGCAAAATTGCTCCACATATTGTTGAACTTAATCTCACGTGGTGTCAGTCATGTCTGAAGCTTCTGCCATCAAATGTTTTAATTTCCAGATTATTTAAAACCTCACCATGGTTCAATGTAATGAGTCCCTGAACTGGCTTTCAGCCACATCTAGAAGGAGGTTTCACTGAATTTAGGTTATCTTTAAATGCAGTTATTTTTAATTTCCCTCCTTATTTGCAATTCCTAATACCATTAAAATCACAATATAGACTAAGACAGTGGTTCTCAACTGGTCTGGCTTTGGGACCCACCATCACCCCTTAATGTCAAGATACGACCCAAGTCGAGGAAATTGTTCAACTTTTCAAATTTATTAAGTAAATGATGCTGCGCTTGAAATCTGAGATAGAACAGAAATCACAGGAACACAAAAAAGTGCTCTTTGAACATAAAGCACCTAAAACCTTTCAATTAAAACAGGTGTTAATTAGCATTTAATTAGCACCACTTTTTGAAAAGAAGTGTGAATAGATGGCAGTCCAATTCAAATTAAAAGCACAGGATATTTTTTCCAGACACTTTTTCCCCAGGCAAAGGCTCGCAACCCACTGAAAAAGGGTCCAAGACCCACTTTTGGGTCACGACCCACCAGTCGAAAATCACTGGACTAAGACACACTAGCAATCTATTTTTCCTGACCCCCAGGATCACCAAAGAAATTGTTCATCGTGCATTTGAATATAAAGCTCCATCTGACTGGAATAACCGTCCTGATTCACTAAGGTCTATTACATCTTTTCCTCTTTTTAAGTCGTCTTTAATTTACTCCTCTACAAATTCCTTGCTCTTGTTTTTGATTTTGTCCTTTAAGTTGTTATCATTGCTTTTTTTAAGCAATTACTTTGTTGTTCCAATTTTACCTGCCTACGAGTAAATATCACATGTAAACACAAGTATATAGACCTCCTTTCTACAGGTTAATGTGTGTGACCACAGACTGTATTTCACTCTTTGCCATTTAGGACTGAAACTGTTTGGTGGGGGACTGACTTAGTATTTAAAAGCATTGTGTAGGTGCATGATAGTTTATGTGTGTAGTCTGTAATTTATGTTAATTTGTTTTGTACTGTATTGTTTGTGCTGTTTATATGTTCTGTAAGGACCCCCCTGAAAATGAGATGGTCCATCTCAAGGGGCTATCCTTTAAATAAATTAATTAATAAATAAAAATTATTTTGTGTATTTTCAGTTTGTCAGAGTCATATGCAGAGGTCTCCTGGGCTGTGATTCACTTGGTACCAGGCCACAGAAAAGTAGAAGTAAATAATTTCAGTAATAAAAAATCTTATTTAAAAACAAATACCAAAATAGGGCTGGACAAAATGGTCTGAAAATAAATTCCCAGATTTTTCCACACAAAACTTGATTTCTGATTTTAATGTGTTTTTTTCCTGTTTCCCTAAAAAATACAAATGAAAAATCCATCCATTCTCCATACTGTTAACCCCTTTAAGGGCTGTGGAGGGGCTGGAGCCTATCTCAGCTGACATTGAGCGAGAGGTGGGGTACACCTTGAACTGGAGATCAGCCAATCACAGGGCCACGTAGAGAGACAGACAACCATTTAGACTCACACTCATCCCGAAGTGCAATTTGAAGTCATCAGTCAACCTCATGAGCATGTTTTTGGTCTGTGGGAGGAAGCCAGAGTCCCAGAAGAGAATCCATGCATGCACAGGAAGAACATACAAAGTCCACACAGAAAGGGCCTTGGTCGAACAGGCGATCAAATGGGCTTGAATAGGTTCTCTTCGGCCACTCTGGCTTCCTCCCACAGACCAAAAACATGCTCATTAGGTTGATTGGTGACTCAGTCTGTCTCTCTTTGTGGCCCTGTGATTGGCTGACGACCAGTTCAGGGTGTACCCGCCTCAGCCGCGACCCTGAAAAGGGATAAGTGGTATAAATGTTGGATGGATGAGTTGTATATCATGTTGTCTCAGTTTTATTCACAGCTTGTACCGTTGGCTGAGAACACTATATTTCTGTTTATCACTCTGATTCATCCCTTTAGGGTAAAGATGTTCACAAAAATCAATGACAAACATTTAGAGACACTCCTCGAGCAGCAGGCGAGTGGACGCATTAACTAACTCTAAACCAGTCTCCTTCTCCATGTGCGTTTGTGTTCCTCTTTGTGTATTTATACATGCTCTCTCTGTTTCTAATCAATATGTGTTGTCAGGCCCTGGTTGATAGATTATTGATTGTAATCAGCCCGTCCTCTGTGTGTGCAGACAGCTTCTAATTCTTCTGTCAATCTGCTCCAGTTCTCAGCTCATACACACAAATAAACACAAACACACACACGGACCTGCTCCCTGAGTTGAGCTTAATCCATGAAATATAAATGAATATTCGGGTGTCTTGGGGACCCATGATTATGATCGCTGTTTGTGGACTTGTATATTTTCCTGAAGTTAAGCCCTAAAATTCTCCTAACAGTTTGTTTCATCTTTTCCTAAACTCCACAAAACATGCACCTCATTTTCCAAAACATCATTCCCCGAAAAGGCCTCCAGACTTCACCATAAACTCTCCAAATCCTCATGAAAGGCTGATTTGAAACCCACAGTTCTCACTGAAACATCTCTTTAAATCTCACAGCAACGTCTCTGACATCAGCTCCAAAAAGTGCATAATCCATTCATGCTGTGGGTCTCAACTGGTGGGTCGGGACTCAAAAGTGGGTCATGAGGCTACTATTAACAATGGGTTTCTAATGTGTGTGAAGGAAAAAAGTGGTCTATTATAAACAAAGGCCCTCACTAGCCACTTTATTAGGTACACCTCGCTGGTACCAGATTGGACCCCTTTTGTCTTCAGATTTGTTGTTATTCTTCATAATACAGATTCAACAAGGTGCTGGAGACATTCTTCAGAGATTTTGGTCCATATGTCCATGACAGCATCACACATTTACTGCAGCTTTGTTGGCTGCACATCCATGATGAGAGTTTCTTGCTCCACCACATCCCAAAGGCGCTCTAACAGATTGAGATCTGGTAGTTGTAGATGCCACTGGAGTACAATGATTAAGAAACCATGGAGTCACTCTCCAACTCTTTGAAACCTCTGGTCTGCATAATGTTCGATTCATTGTATTGAAATATCCTGCTCTAATGGTGGGCTCCATTCACCTTGGAGCTCAGCGAGAGAACTGGGAACTTCATCACATCCCAGTTAAACACTAATCTAAGGATTGTCTGACTTCCTGAGTAGAAAATTCTGACCAAAGGGGGCGTTCCGTCTATTTTGCATCTTGGACAATCAGACTTCTGGAATTAAACGGCATGCACCATAATCTTACGTTACAAGCAGTAAATAAGTTCCCAGAGTCCGTTTTCTGGAACACTGTAATCATTAGTGAAGGTGCACACAGTTTCTACCAGGGAGAGACCTCCTGGTGTGGAATAATGATCTCGTAACTTAAATAAGATCCACGTCCCTGCAGTTTAAAGGAACACTCTTCCTCAGGAGCTTCATGGGGATGTTACCACCGTGGAAAGGTCTACCCCTTAAAACGGCCTTTCCAAAGGTACATGATTCACTCTGAAGGTCCCGCCACTGCAGCCACACTGCTTGGTTCCCCGTCTCACTCTGCTGCCCCAATCCCCCTCATCCCTTTTCCCTCACTTATCCCCACAATACTTATTCTTTGTTACACCTTAAACTGATCTCTGTTGCTCCGTGGGTTCTAGAAAACCTTTACGGACTTTGTTCTGTGACAGTTTGCCACCTCATGGTAAAGACTTATGCCTGGTTCAGGGTTCAGAACACCCCAAGTGTACCAATGTGTTTTGGGAGAGGTAGGATCTCACTCCCAAGGGCCTGGGTTGGGGAAGGTGGCGGGTTCATGTCCCAAAAGAATAATGTTTGGATGTTTGTTTGGTGGCTGGAGAGGTGCCAGCTGACTTCCTGGGCACTGCCGAAGTTCCCTTAAGCATTGCACTGAGCCCCAGAACTACTCAGTTCTTCTTCTTGCCATCAGTCTGACATGTCTGATGGCAAGAAGACATGTCATTAGAGAATGATTGTAGGAGCAGGGTGTAAGGACTTAAATTTCCCCATGAGGGATAAATAAAGAATGTCTTCTCTGCCTTCTTCTAAAAGTTCCCGCTGTTGGAAAAGCAACCAAATTTCCTTAAAACATGTTGAAAATATCAATTCAGTAAACCTAACTTACTCTGAAATATATCTTAAACAACTTAAGTCCATCTACAAATGTACTGTATATAAATACAATCAGAAGGCCCCCAAAATCTCCCATGTGCTTCTGAAACATCCCTCAATCTTTCAGTTTGGTTCTCTTAATGATAAGCCAACCTAATGGTTGAGAAATGTGTAATCAAATACTTATTAGCCGGATTCAAAATCAAATTAAATGGATTAACCAACACTAGAGGCTGGAAAAGACTCAAACACAGTCAGGGCTAGACCTCCAATATGTCCGCCTGGCAAGGACTGTGTTGATGTGGTGGGGGGGACTTTGGGTGTTGATGGCGGTGGGGGTTCTTTCACCTCGGAGCCCTCTAATAGACAGGCTGCTTTAATTCTCAGTCTCTCCAGAATCCATTAAAGTCAATCTGTGATATCCATTACCATCTCATCAACACTCTGCATTTACATAAACACGCATAATTAAGCAGAGAGAATCACAACTCACATCACACACACACTCAGGCTTCCTTTTTTATTTATTAAACGCGTCATCCAATCAGAACACACCTCACACCTCAAGGTTTGAGCCCAGAGAGGTCTAACACGACTACACAAACACACACACATGCACACAAAGCTATCTCCATTTCATCTCTCTCTCTCTGGGTATTCAATCTTCATTGGCTGCTGCCACTGATGTGTGGAGAGAGAGAATGAGCTGCAGAGCCGCTGAGAGTGTGTGTGTGCGGCTGTGCCCGTGTGTGTTCTGAATATCAATGCTCCTGCTGCTTGACTGGTCTTTTCCATTTAAGCGCTTTCACACTTGGATCTCCTGCTTCCCTCACACTCGGCAGACCGACGGAGATTTATTTCCACCGTGAAGGAAACTCTGAACCGTCCAATTTGACCCAGAACGAATGTGATTGACACACAACTATCATGTCACCTCCGGAGTCATGCTCCAGCTGCTGTTAGCAAGCCTCTTACTGCTTTAATTGGTCCCACATCAACACCACAAACCAAAGAATTTCCCCTCATACTACCTAATAAAGAATAAGGCGTAGGTGAGCGGGTTTTTCAATACACAGATGTGATTAGGGATGTAGGTGTGAACTCGTTTGACCGTCAATTAGGGCAACAATAGGCACATATTCAGTTTTCACACTCAACAAAGGTCTCTGAGTACACAGCACAGAGGGCTGTTTCAGTGAGCATTCATGGACCATCAGAGGTAGCTGCAAAGATCTGAGGCCAAAGAACCATGTTGGCAAACAGAGTACAGTTACATCTACAGATAATCTGTGAATATGACTCTGCTAGTGTCAGCACGTTATATGCTGTTAGCATGTTTGAGTATGTGTCTATACATCCAACTGTCATGGTGTCTGTTAGCCTAGTCTACTTGACCCCTTCCATTCTCAATGCTGCCCAAAATTCAATGTCAAATATCAATAAATATAAGGAAACATGACAAATCTGCCATCAGGTATTTAAACATGTTTTATCAATGAATTAATTAAAATACTACCAGCAAATAAAGGCTCAGCAGAGGTCCATCGACTAAGTAGTATTCCACTGTAATTGTAATGATAGTTGGTAGGATGTGAAGACCAGTGAACACCAGAAAAACTAAAGTAAAAGAAATGATAAAATCAAGGTGACTCTTAAAATATGACCAAAAAAAAAATCAAGAGAAAATGCAAAGCAATAAAACCAAGAGTCATCAGATCGGAAAACAATATGCTGAAGTCTAAAATACAATAAATAGATAAATAAACGTGAAAAATTTAAGAGAAAATCTAAAATGATAAAGTGTAAAAATATAAAAACTACGTAACATGGTTACATATAAAAGCAAATACTTAACATATAATATAACATCAGACAATAAAATTTCAACTTGAATTTAACATTAAAGTAAGTAAGAAGTGATACACCCAAATAAATAAATAACTATAATAGCCATTAAAATGACAAAGTTCTACATAAAAGCCAGGCTAAATAACTGAGTTTTTAGATTGCCTTTAAAGATTACTACATTCTTCATATTGCTCATGTTGGCCTCTCTCTGCTTAGCATTGTCCATCAACGCTACATTAGCTTGCTTATATGTGATACCCAGCTAATTTAAGCCACTATGCACTGCTCTTTGGTTCAGTTGCCCAGTTTGGTTCCTGATTGCTTTTACACCCACCATGAAGCAAACCAAACTCATGGTTGTCAGGCAGGAGAGAGTTCTGTTCTTTGGTCCACGTCTGAGTTTTGGGGATTTTCACCCCGAATCAAATGAACTTCACAATAAAAACCAACCAGAGTTTGTTTGGTCCAAAAACAAACATGTAAATGTGAAAGCAACCAATCTGTGCCTAAAATAAACTTCAGCAACTGGTTAGTTTTCAGTGTGGTCGTCAAAAAAGCAGCTTCACGTTGGTCTTTTTCCTGTTCATTTATCAAGCATAACTATTGAGTTTAAAATTTATATTTTGTTCTAAAAGCCTGTGAAAGATATAAAATAGAACATTTTGCTGTAAAAAAATAACTGTCTAGTCTAGAATATCCTGTAATCAGTAATGACTTTGCCCTCTGTGAGAATTAGTGGTTGTTGGACTACACCAGAGGCCCCAAACAACTGAGCTGCAAACTCATATTGAGTCATAAAAAATAAAATTATTACTTAAATAAAAATAAAAAACAGAGACCAATAGGAGTTTAAAGTTGGAAGAATGCCCAGATCCCCATGTCTCTCCATGGAACAGGACTGAACAGACTTTACAAACAGGCTCTCTGTCCCCGTCACTGCTGTGATTTACAAAAATAAGACCTGAGATAAACTTGCCATTGAACCTTGAGTTCATGCACTCATCCACATGTGAATTAAAGGCAGGGTTGATTTAGATACACTATTTGTTATACTGGATCGTTATGTCTCGATGACAATCAATGCATGATGTGTGCTTAAAAGAGAGCAAAAAATAGCCGCTGTATACAGCAGGAGTAAAACAGGGAAAACACCAACCAATCACAGCGATTTGGACCGAATTTATTAAACCAATCAAATCTTGTACTGCCGTTCTGCCCACCTTCTGTGCATACATTTTGCCGGCGTGCCCTGACCCTGATTCAGTGTGCGTAGCCGAACTGAGAGGGATCCAAGTACGCTGGAGAATGCTTACCTGTCTAGTTTTTGGGGCTAGGCGAAGTCCTGTGGAGATGCTTCATTTAAATTCATGCTAGTTTTCCGAGATTACCAACCTTGCCTTTAAAAGTAGTTGTTTGACTCTGCCTGATGTGTGTAACTGAAGGAAACCTGAGTCACACAAAAGGCCCAATTTCCTGATGTCAAAGAAGGTAAGAACCAATTAAATACTCCTCAATTACTGTTTCAACTGGCGACTTTTGTTACTGAATGTCCCTTAAAGCAACTGATGAAAACAGAGTGAGTCTCCGTGAACGATTCTTTCATGGGATTTAGGAACAAGCCCATGGCTCTGTGCCTGAGTTATACAGTGCTGAGACAAGAATCAAGGTCTCTGAAATTTAGTTTGTATATGTGGAGTTTTTCAAAGTCTTTTAATTGAACCAGGCTAAAAGCAGCTCTGATGGCTAATTAATTTACAATAAATACATCCAATTCTGTTTGGCTGAGTATACAGTAAACAACATAATCTTTGAAGGCGCTTGATTTTAAAGTTGATGCTCATTCAAAAGAGACTGGACGGATGGATGGATGGAGGGATGGATATCTTTGCTTGCCTTTGACAAATGCAAACTCAGTACTCATCTTCTTCTGCCTCTGTTGAATTTATTTCCATTCAGGACATTCTCACCCTTCACTCAGACTGTGATTGACACCTCATATGCAATGTCTCGGTGCAGCATGGACGTCCTCATGTCCGTGCACTTCCACAGGGCACGTCCTGACTTTCATATCATACATTAGCATTAGCATTGACAGCAGAATTGCCATTAGCATGTGCACAAATATTAGCATCTCCTCTGAGTGGCTCCTTGTGTCCTTCAGAGGAGCTGACAGTTGTCCTGCTCTCACATCTGCATCTCTTTAAACTCAGCATGTGTGAAGGTGGAGGAGGGGCTGGGAAATAATTCAGCTGCTAACGTATTAGAAATGCATTCCTGCTCATTTGTAAGTGTGGAATTCAATTCGCTCCTCACAACTTCATAATAGAGGAGATTTATGTAAAACTGTTGAGGAGGAATCAGCTATTTTTAAACCTGGGAGTCTGGGCCACTTACTGAAACACCATAGTTTCTTCTCCAGGAGTCTAGAGACAGACGTTCACCAGCCAATTATGAGGTGCAACCTTTAACTGCATGTTATCCCAGTTCAGTCAATAACACTGCAGACACTCAGTGAGCTTAGGTATGCACACATGTCAAAGCGACCTGCTGAAGTTCAAGCTGAGCATCAGAATGGAGCAGATCTAAGTGACTGTGGCATGGCCTTTGGTGCCAGACGGGCTGGTCTGAGTTTTTAAAAACTGCTGATCTGGGATTTTTACCCACAGCCATCTCCAGGCTAAACTGAGAACTGTCTGAAGCAGAGGAAATATCCAGTGAGCAGCAGAATGGACCAAAATGCCTGGTTGATGCCAGAGGTCAGAGGAGAGAGTGACTGGAGATGATAGAGAAACAACAGGAACTCTAATCAGCACTTCTTACAAACAAGGTCTCCAGAAGAACATTTCTGAGTGCACAACACGTCAAAGCTTACAGCAGATGGGCTACAGCAGAAGAAGACCACGCCAGGTGCCACCTCTGTCAGCTAAGAACAGGAAACTGAGGCTACAAGTCACACAGGCTTCTGAGAACTGGGGTCAGAGTTTGGTATTAACATCATGAAAGCATGGATCCATCCAGGCTGCTGCAGGTGATGTTATGTTGTTGGGGACATTTTGGGCCCCTTAGTCCCACCTGAGCATGGTTCAAACCCCACAGCCTACCTGAGGATTGTTGCTGACCATGTCCATCCCTTTATGACCACAGTGGACCATCTTCTGATGGAGACTTCAGCAGCTCCATGTCTCAAAGCTCAGATCATCTCACACTGGTTTCTTCACTGCACTCCAGTGGCCTCCACAGTCACCAGATCTCAGTCCAACAGAGCACCTTTGAAGCAGCAGATGACAAAAGTGCGGCAGCTGTGTGATGCTATCATCATTAAAATGGACCAACATCTCTGAGGACTGTTTGTGGCACCTTGTTGAATCAGTGCCATGAAGAATTAAGGCAGATCTGAAGGTGTATCTAATAAAGTGGCCAGTGAGTGACCCTGAAATGATTTAAATTAAACCAGAAGCAGTCAATCAAACAGGCTCCCTGTGTCCTTCTCTGCACTTCTTTCCCCTCTTGATCATTAATGACCCTGTTTCATTAGATTTATCAGTATGAACTGTAAACAGGGTTCTGTGATTGGCTGTTCACTGCGCGTTTGTCCTTGCTGAAGCTTTTAGAGTTTTATTGAGCTCAAACAGTGAAAATGCTGTTTCCGTGTGTCCTTAGGAGAGAAAGAAAAGCCTCCGGTGGGTGAAGGAAGAGCTTTATGTTTCCTGTTGCTCTGTTTCTTTCCTCCTCCCTCCTGCCGGCCGCTCTAATTCTGTGTCTCTGTGCAGCGCGGCTGAAGCTAAATCAGGATAAATGAGCAGCGGGCTGCGTACCTCCAAATCCCCGGGCCGTCCCAGGTGATAAATTAAACGCACCTTTCAGTTTGAATTCTAATCAGAGCTGCTGGACGAACAGTCTCCGAGGTTAAATGAAGTCTGTTCTGGGTCGGATGTGATTATAGAATTCAGAATATTCCACCTCGGTTTGCAATGCAGCTGAATGACAAGAAGAAGGAGACGAGTGCCGCATAACGAGAGGCAAAGGAGCCGGGGGGGGGGGCAACAAGTCACATTCAGTGATGTACTCTTTTACTTTAAAGCTAAAGCTCAGGGGAGTAAATATTGTTTTAGTTTATATTATTGTTTATTCTGCTCAGAGAAACCTGTTTATTCTTGGGGGGCACCTGTATCGGTGGTTTACACCCACTTACAAAAGAAATCGAATAGCGTTGTTTTTACCATTGTCTTTTACTTATAAGAACACATGTAACCCAAGTTACATGCTTAACAAATTATAAAGAAATACAAAATAAATACCACAAAATAAAAATCCTGTAAATAAGTGATTTAATAATAATAATAGTAATACATTATAAATACAACAATCAACATCAGTCTATTTAAATAACCACACAGTTTGCACACAATAACTCCATACATGAGCAGACAAACTCCTAAACACTGTTGAACATAATAAGCTGACAGCATTTGCAATAGCATCAAACAGTTCCACTCTCCATTCTCATCCATGATGAGAATCTCCCACTCCATCGCATCCCACAAATGGTCTGTTAGATTGAGATCTGGTGACTGTGGAGGCCACTGGAGGACAGAGAACCCATTGTCATGTTGAAAAAAAACAGTTTGAGATGATCTGAGACATGAAGCATTAGATACTGTGGTCATAAAGGGATGGACATACTCAGGTAGGCTGTGGAGTTTACACCACGCTCAGGTGGTGCAGAGGGGCCAAAATGTCCCCCACACGATCACACTACCAGCCTGAACCACTGATAAAGACAGGATGGGCCCATGTTTGATGCTCACACCAAACTTTGACCCTACCATCTGTCAGAGCAAAACCACCACCTAACTGACACTCACTGGATATTTTCTCCATTCTCTGTTTGAACCCTTGAGATGGCTGTGTTTTCAAAGATGTCCAGTGATCAGCAGTCGCTGCAACATTCACAACAGCCTGCTTGACACCACCAACAATGCCGCCCTTAAAGTCACTTTAATGCTCTGCTTGAACTCCTACAGGGCATCTTTACCATGACATCAGTCTGCTGCAGTTTATAATAAGTGCAGTGGTGGATGTTAATATCAGAATGACTTCTCTATTCATGGTTGTTATTGATTATACCTCCATAATAAATACCTTTACAACCACACAGTGAGGAGGATTCTCTTGAAAACAGGATGTCACATCTCAAGAGTGCTGACCTTGAATTTATTTCAGTTCAACAGAGACAAATATGGTGAGGACAGATTGGAGGTCTGGGCATCCATGAGTTCGCCTCTATCATAAATTCTACCTAAAGCCTCCCTTTCTTCACTCAGACCCCCAACACAGCCTCAGCTGTTCGATGAGACTGGCTCCACTCAAAGATCCAGCTGTTTAACAGAGGTTTGTTCTGACCACTGTTGTTGAGTCTCCTACAGACACACTGCACTGCAGGTTGGCCCAGTGCTGTGCTCACAGTAGATTCATGCTGGGTGTGGATGCATGCATGTGTATATGTGTATTTTATATATGTATGTATGTATATATGCATATATGTGTATCTATAAAATGAGGAGTGTGGCCAAGCCTGACTTGAGAGCACCCGTTATGAATTGGTGTAAACAATTTAAGATTAATTGATGAATTGATTGATTGATTGATTGATTGATGTCTACATGCCTGAAAGCATCCAGTTGCTGCCATGCAATTGGCTCATTAGTTATTGTGTGAACAAGCACTCGAAGGGGTGTAAGTCTATATTTAATAATTTTTCTTGTCAAGTAATTTTCTGTTCTGTTTTTTAAAACTGCGCTCTCTTAATCATTTGGTTACCAACATAACTAAAGATTCACTCATTAAGTTTCTGCTAGATTTAAAATACTGAAGTTTTAATCATTTTGAGAAACACAGTATTACAGAGTGAAGAAAATTTTGACAACCTTTGCATATTCAAATGTAATAAGTGATTATGTGAAACAGTGTGTAAGACGTCTGATTGAGATTGGCTACTACTTAGAATTGATGAATTCCAGTTTTGGCTGTTGTTATTTATTGCAGTTCATAACCGTTCCTAATATCAATCCTGAGAGTAAATAAAAATTTATAATACTATAATGAATATCTGCCTGCCGCTGGTCTACTTAAGATATTACTGATAAACTTTCAGCTGTGACACAGATGTTGCCTTTCCCTTCTATATATAAATACATAAATAACTATTTTTAATGGCAAAGACTGCATAAAATAATTATTTTTACACATGGTGCATTTCCTCATATTCATGGTTTGATGAAGGAAATGCTTCATCATCATTTTTGCTGCGTCGCCTGAAAAAGTTTTTTTACAGCATGAGCTGCCATGATGTTTTTGGAATAGTTCAGCCAAACTCTCAAACTCTCCTGCTGCACTCTGCCCTAGTGCACCCCCCCCCCCCCATATATATATATATATATATATATATATATATATATATATATTTATATATATTACTGTATATATATAATTTTCAGTCCATGTTTTCCAGCCCCTCAGCCGTGCAGGACTGTCTATTGCCCTTGAGCTGTAACAAACACGAGGCAGAGTAGGCTATAACTTTGCACACTGCCCAGCCAAACATGCCGTGTTCCTCCTGTCGGTACTTTTCTGGCCTGCTTCATTAACCACTGCCCTTGTGCGACATGTAGCTCCTAGCAGGGCCCCAATCACAGGCCATAAAACACACTTCAGGACACACACATCTTCTGCCTCATAAAACTCACTGCTGTGCTGTGCGACCCCCCTGACTGTGTCTGTGCTTCTCCTCTGTCCTCCACGTGGCACATACACCGAGCCTTATAACCAGGACAGGGCTTAACTCTGAAAGTCTCTAAAATCCTAATCGATTCTAAAACCCCACCACCGCAGCAGAAGAAGAAAGTTCACAAATGCTCTTTGCTCTAATCTCAAACATGCACACAATGACCTGCAAGATTTAAGAATAATGGGCCATCACAGAGTGATAAAGATTACTGTCAGAGAAGGAAAAGCTCAGTCTCGTGACAGCTCATGGGGAAAAAGACCAAACAGAGACCGTAACAGAGCAGAACAGTCAACAGAACAAAACAGATCATAACAGAGCAGAACAGTCAAGCAGTGCTTTGGTAAAACAGAGACTGATGTGGGCCAATGTTGACCGTTTGATGAGCTCAGACCTAAAGAAGGATCAAACATCATTATTGGACTTACAAACTCCGACTTGAACTCTTTTAATCCAAAAAACAAAAAAATGAGAGGGGTGAATCGAATGTCCTTCAGCTCACACTGACCCTCATTAAAACACAACTACAACAGCCCATACACACACGTACACACACACACACACACACACCCACACACCCACACACAGACACACACACAGAATCAGTCCTCCTCAGTGCCGCTGACTGTGACGTCATGTGCGGACCCGTCTATTGTTCCAACAGCTGTTATGTTACACAAAACATCAAACTTACAAGTCTTACCACCACAGCTGCAAAAAATAACACAACCTGACAGTAAACAGTAGAGCCACTGTAGATACTGTAACCTCGATAGAACAGGACATCACACATCCACTGAACTTTCACCTCCTCCCTGCTCTTCAGACCAGCATACAGGCCCACTTTGGGACGAGCCTGCTGCCCTGAACAAAAGGCTGCAATGTTAACCATGATTACTGTTTGATTTTGTGTGTTTTATGTCATGTGACTTGTGCCTGTGCCCCTTACCCTTAACTTCTTCTTGTCTTGGCCCTGCATCATTTCTCTGCAGGATTCACTAATAAAACCACAGAGTGAATGAAAAATACATGCTGCTGTAGCCCCGGGCAGTTCACACACAACTCCTCTTCTCTCTGACCACCTCTCCATCCTTCGGAGGATTTTTATTCTGAAGAAAAAGTTCTCACTGATGCAAGGTTTGCTTTTATTTTACTTTTAAATGATGAAAGAGAGAAAAAGGTAAAATGTAATTTCCTTTAAAGAGAAAAAGCAGAGCAAAGGGTATAAAATGAACAACTTATAGGATAAATTTACAGCCAAATGTATTAAAAATGCACCCAGTGAGTGAAACTAAAACTTCCCTGTAGTCTTTAAAGAGAGGAGGGATCTTTATCATTATAATATTTCTAAGAAAGATCACACTCAGATCAACACACCAACGAAATCAAACACTGGTTTGAAGAGATTTACAAGTCTCTTCTATCAGATCTTACCGTGGTGCAGATGGTCAAACCTCCAGAGGGTCGAGGCTCTTGGCCCCCTCATCATGCCCAGAGACACTGCCCTGTTGGGCTTCATCAGTCCTGAGGGACCCCTACCGGCCCCTGGAGCCTCACTAACACAAACACTAACTGGAGCCAAAAATTTTACACTAACAAGCCCTCCAAAAGAAAATCTTTGCCATCCTCCTGGGATCTGTTGAACTTTTTATTCCAAGCCAAGTAAGATAATCTAGTCATGATTATTGGAGAGAAAATGAATACTCCTCCTTTTTCTGACTGAACATGGCTGTAAAGATGCCAAAACTGCTTCACAAGACTTCTATGAAAGAATATCACAACTCTTTTTATAACTACCATGAGGAAAAGAGAGGATTCATGAGCACAAAAATCAGATACTTTTCATAGCTTCATTTAAAATCTTACCTCAGGGCTGATTGAGAAAAGGCAATGAGCACTCGTTAACATTTCAACTCAGACAGAATGATTATCCAAACAATAATGAGCAGAAGTTTGCAAAATAAAAGCCTGTCGTCATACTTTTACTTACATCCCGCTGTACAAACCCTATGTTGTGGTGTCTTCAGAGCCACTGACTGATTGCAGATTGCAAAACTGCTACATCTGAAGACAGATGAATACACAACCCTTCAAATATTCAAATCAGCAGCTTCATTAGGTATCCCTGTTGCACCGCTGGCTTGCCAGATCTCTAGGGAGGAGAACAGTCAGAGAGGTTGAAGGTGATAGGAAGGCGACAAGAACTCATATAATGATAGTTTCTGACAGTTTCTGAACAGACAGCACGTCAAATCTGGAAGCTGATGGGCTACAGCAGCAGAGGACCAAACCAGATGCCATTCCTGACAGCTAAAAACAGAGAGTGAGGCTAAAGTTCACACAGGCTCTCCAAACTAAGACAAGAGAAGATTGGAAAAATGTTGCCTGACCAAATGATTCTCGATTGTAGTTGCCACGTTTGCTTTTAAAGGGCAACCTAAGGCTTCTTTTTGAAAGAAATGCTTGTAAATATTGGCAATATAGTAATAATGCTGGTAAATGTAGGCAGTATAATAATAATACTTGCAAATGTTGGCAGTATAATAAAAATGCATGTCAAAGTTGGCAGTATAATAATAATGCTTGTAAACGTTGGCAGTACAATGATAATGCTTGTAAATTTTGGCAGTATAATAATAATGCTCGTAAATGTTGGCAGTATAATAAAAATGCTTGTAAAAGTTGGCAGTATAATAATAATGTTTGTAAATGATGGCAGTATAATAATAATGCTTGTTAATGTTGGCAGTATAATAATCATGCTTGTTAATGTTGGCAGTATAATAATAATGCTTGTAAAAGTTGGCAGTATAATAATAATGTTTGCAAATGTTGGCAGTATAATAATCATGCTTGTCATATTGGCAGTATAATAATAATTCTTGTAAAAGTTGGTAGTATAATAATAATGCTTGTTGATGTTGGCAGTATAATAGTAATGGTTGTAAAAGTTGGCAGTTTAATAATAATGATTGTTAATGTTGGCAGTATAATAATAATACTTGTAAATGTTGGCAGTATAATAATAATGCTTGTAAAAGTTGGCAGTATAATAAAACTTGTAAATGGTTGCAGTATAATAATAATGCTTGTTAATGTTGGCAGTATAATAGCAATGCTTGCAAATGTTGGCAGTATAATAATAATGCTCTTCAAAGTTGGTAGTATAATAATAATGTTTGTAAAAGTTGGCAGTATAATAATAATGCTTGTAAATGTTGGCAGGATAATAATAATGCTTGTTAATTAAGGCAGGATAATAAAAATACTTATAAATGTTGGCAGTATAATAACAATACTTGTAAATGTTGGCAGTATAATAATAATACTTGTAAATGTTGGCAGTGTAATAAAAATGCTTGCAAATGTTGGCAGTATAATAATAATACTTGTAAATGTTGGCAGTATAATAATACTTGTAAATGTATGCAGTATAACAATAATGCTTGTAAAAGTTGGCTGTATAATAATAATGCTTGTTAATGTTTGCAGTATAATAATAATACTTGTAAATGTTGGCAGTATAATAGTAATGCTTGTAAATGTTGGCAGTATAATAATAATGCTTGTTAATGTTGACAGTATAATAATAATACTTGTAAAAGTTGGCAGTATAATAGTAATGCTTGTAAATGTTGGCAGCATAATAATAATTCTTGTAAAAGTTGGCAGTATAATAGTAATGCTTGTTAATGTTGACAGTATAATAATAATTCTTGAAAATGTTGGCAGTATAATAATAATGCTTGTTAATGTTGACAATATAATAATAATAATACTTGTAAATCTTTGCAGTATAATAATAATGCTTGTTAATGTTGGCAGTATAATAATAATGCATGAAATGTTGGCAGTATAATAATAATACTTGTAAATGTTGGCAGTAAAATAAAAATGCACGTCAAAGTTGGCAGTATAATAATAATGCTTGTAAAAGTTGGCAGTACAATAACAATGCTTGTTAATGTTGGCAGTATAAAAATAATGCTGGTAAATGTTGGCAGTATAATAATAACACTTGTAAAAGTTGGCAGTATAATAATAATGTTTGTAAATGTTGGCAGTATAATAATAATACTTGTTAATGTTGGCAGTATAATAATAATACTTGTAAAAGTTGGCAGTATAGTAGGAATGCTTGTAAATGTTGGCAGTATAATAATAATGCTTGTAAATGTTTGCAGTATAATAATAATGCTTGTTAATGTTGGCGGTATAATAATAATAATTGTAAAAGTTGGCAGTATAATAGTAATGCCTCTAAAAGTTGGCAGTATAATAATACTTGTAAAATTTGGCAGTATAATAATATTGCTTGTAAATGTTGGCAGTACAACAATAATGCTTGTTAATGTTGACAGTATAATAATAGTACTTGTAAAAGTTGGCAGTATAATAGTAATGCTTGTTAATGTTGGCAGCATAATAATAATTCTTGTAAAAGTTGGCAGTATAATAGTAATGCATGTTAATGTTGGCAGCATAATAATAATTCTTGTAAAAGTTGGCAGTATAATAGTAATGCTTGTTAATGTTGACAGTATAATAATAATTCTTGTAAATGTTGGCAGTATAATAATAATGCTTGTTAATGTTGGCAGTATAATAATAATGTTTGTAAATGTTGGCAGTATAATAATAATACTTGTTAATGTTGGCAGTATAATAATAATATTTGTAAAAGTTGGCAGTATGGTAGGAATGCTTGTAAATGTTGGCAGTATAATAATAATGCTTGTAAATGTTTGCAGTATAAAAATAATGCTTGTTAATGTTGGCAGTATAATAATAGGGCTTGTAAATGTTGGCAGTATAATAGTAATGCTCGTCAATCTTGGCAGTATAATAATAATACTTGTAAAAGTTGGCAATATAATAATAATGCTTGTAAAGTTGGCAGTACAATAACAATGCTTGTTAATGTTGGCAGTATAAAAATAATGCTCGTAAATGTTGGCAGTATAATAATAATGCTTGTTTATGTTGGCAGTATTATAATAGTACTTGTAAATGTTGGCAGTATAATAATTACACTTGTAAAAGTCGGCAGTATAATAATAATGTTTGTAAATGTTGGCAGTATAATAATAATACTTGTAAAAGTTGGCAGTATAGTAGGAATGCTTGTAAATGTTGGCAGTATAATAATAATGCTTGTAAATGCTTGTAGTATAATAATAATGCTTGTTAATTTTGGCAGTATAATAATAGTGCTTGTAAATGTTGGCAGTATAATAGTAATGCTCGTAAATCTTGGCAGTATAATAATAATACTTGTAAAAGATGGCAGTATAATAATAATGCTTGTAAAAGTTCGCAGTATAATAATAATGCTTGTAAAAGTTGGCAGTATAATAATAATGCTTGTAAAAGTTGGCAGTGTAATAATAATGCTTGAAATGTCAGTATAATAATAATGCTAGTTAAAGTTGGCAGTACAATAAAAATGCTTGTAAATGTAGGCGGTATAACAATAACGGTTGTAAAGGTTGGCAGTATAATAATAATGCTTGTAAATGTTGGCAGGATAATAATAATGCTTGTTAATTAAGGCAGTATAATAATAATACTTGTAAATGTTGGCAGTATAATAATACTCGTAAATGTTGGCAGTATTATAATAATACTTGTAAAAGTTGGCAGTAAAATATTAATGCTTCTAAATGTTGGCAGTATAATAATAATGCACGTAAAAGTTGGCAGGATCATAATAATACTCGTAAATGTTGGCAGTATAAAAATAATGCTTGTAATAGTTGGCAGGATCATAATAATGCTTGTAAATGTTGGCAGTATAATAATGATGCAGGTAAAAGTTGGCAGTATAATAAAAATGCACGTCAACGTTGGCAGTATAATAATAATGGTTGAAAAAGTTGGCAGTATAATAATAATACTTGTAAAAGTTGGCAGTATAATAATAATGTTTGTAAATAATGGCAGTATAATAATAATGCTTGTTAATGTTGGCAGAATAATAATAACACTTGTAAAAGTTGGCAATATGATAGTAATGCTTGTAAATGTTGGCAGTATAATAAAAATACTTGTAAATGTTGGCAGTATAATAATAATGCTTGTTAATGCACTTCAAAGTTGGCAATATAATAATAATGCTTGCAAAAGTTGGCAGTATAATAATAATGCTTGTAAATGTTGACAGGTTAATAATAGTACTTACAAATGTTGGCAGTATAATAATAATACTTGTAAAGGTTGGCAGTAAAATAATAATACTTGTAAATGTTAGCAGTGCAATAATGATGCTTGTTAATGTTGGCAGTATAATAATAATACTTGTAAATGTTGGCACTATAATAAAACTTGTAAATGTTGGCAGTGTAATAATCATGCACTTCAATGTTGGCAGTATAATAATAATGCTTGTTAATGTTTGCAGTATAATAATAATACTTGTAAAATTTGGCAGTGTAATAATAATGCTTGAAATGTTGTCAGTATAATAATAATGCACGTTAAAGTTGGCAGTACAATAAAAATGCTTGTAAATGTAGGCGGTATAACAATAACGGTTGTAAAGGTTGGCAGTATAATAATAATGCTTGTAAATGTTGGCAGGATAATAATAATGCTTGTTAATTAAGGCAGGATAATAATAATACTTTCAAATGTTGGCAGTATAATAATTATGCTTGTAAATGTTGTAGTGTAATAATAATGCTTGTTAATGTTGGCGGTATAATAATAATACTAGTAAATGTTGGCAGTATAATAGTAATGCTTGTTAATTTTTGCAGTATAATAATACTTGTAAATGTTGGCAGTATAAAAATAATGGTTATAAAAGTTGGCTGTGTAATAATAATACTTGAAATGTTGGCAGTATAATAATAATGCTTGTAAATGTTGGCAGTATAATAATAATGTTTGAAAAAGGTTGCAGGATCATAATAATACTTGTTAATGTTGGCAGTATAATAATAATACTTGTAAATGTTGGCAGTATAATACTGATGCTTCTAAATGTTGGGAGTATAATAATAATACTTGTCAATGGTTGCAATATAATGATAATACTTGTAAAAGTTGGCAGTATAATAATAATGCTTGTAAAAGTTGGCAGTATAATAATAATGCTAGTAAAAGTTGGCAGTATAATAATAATGCTTGTTAATTAAGGCAGGATAATAATAATACCTACAAATGTTAGCAGTATAATAATTATACTTGGAAATGTTGGCAGTATAATAATAATACTTGCCAATGTTGGCAGTGTAATAATAATAGTTGTAAATGTTGGCAGTATAATAAAACTTATGAATGAATGCAGAATAATAATAATGCTTGTAAATGTTGGCAGTATAATAATAATGCTTGTTAATGTTTGCAGTATAATAATAATACTTGTAAAAGTTGGCAGTATAAAAGTAATGCTTGTAAAAGTTGGCAGTATAATAATAATGCTTGTTAATGTTTGCAGTATAATAATAATAGTTGTAAAAGTTGGCAGTATAATTGTAATGCCTGTAAATGTTGGCAGTGTAATAATAATGCTTGTTAATGTTTGCAGTATAATAATAATACTTGTAAAAGTTGGCACTATAATAGTAATGCTTGTAAATGTTGGCAGCATAATAATAATTCTTGTAAATGTTGGCAGTATAATAATAATACTTGTAAAAGATGGCAGTATAATAATAATGCATGTTAATGTTGGCAGTATAATAATAATACTTGTAAATGTGTGCAGTGTAATAATAATGCTTGTTAATGTTGGCAGTATAATAATAGTACTTGTAAATGTTGGCAGTATAATAAAACTTGTAAATGAATGCAGTATAATAATAATGCTTGTAAATGTTGGCAGTATAATAATAATGCTTGTTAATGGTTTCAGTATAATAGTAATACTTGGAAAAGTTGGCAGTATAACAGTAATGCTTGTAAAAGTTGGCAGTATAATAATAATGCTTGTTAATTTTTGCAGTATAATAAAAATACTTGTAAATTTTGGCAGTATGATAGTAATGCTTGTAAAAGTTGGCAGTATAATAGCAATGCTTGTTAATGTTCGCAGTATAATAATAATACTTGTAAAAGTTGGCAGTATAATAGTAATGCTTGTAAATGTTGGCAGCACAATAACAATACTTGTAAATGTTGGCAGTATAAAAATAATGGTTATAAAGTTGGCTGTGTAATAATAAAACTTGAAATGTTGGCAGTATAATAATAATGCTTGTAAATGTTGGCAGTATAATAATAATGTTTGAAAAAGGTTGCAGGATCATAATAATACTTGTTAATGTTGGCAGTATAATACTGATGCTTCTAAATGTTGGGAGTATAATAATAATACTTGTCAATGGTTGCAGTATAATGATAATACTTGTAAAAGTTGGCAGTATAATAATAATGCTTGTAAAAGTTGGCAGTATAATAATAATGCTAGTAAAAGTTGGCAGTATAATAATAATGCTTGTTAATGAAGGCAGGATAATAATAATACCTACAAATGTTAGCAGTATAATAATTATACTTGGAAATGTTGGCAGTACAATAATAATACTTGTCAATGTTGGCAGTGTAATAATAATAGTTGTAAATGTTGGCAGTATAATAAAACTTATGAATGAATGCAGAATAATAATAATACTTGTAAATGTTGGCAGTATAATAATAATGTTTGTTAATGTTTGCAGTATAATAATAATACTTGTAAAAGTTGGCAGTATAAAAGTAATGCTTGTAAAAGTTGGCAGTATAATAATCATGCTTGTTAATGTTTGCAGTATAATAATAATAGTTGTAAAAGTTGGCAGTATAATTGTAATGCCTGTAAATGTTGGCAGTGTAATAATAATTCTTGTAATGTTGGTAGTATAATAATAATACTTGTAAAAGATGGCAGTATAATAATAATGCTTGTTAATGTTGGCAGTATAATAATAATACTTGTTAATGTTGGCAGTATAATAATAATGCATGTTAATGTTGGCAGTATAATAATAATACTTGTAAATGTGTGCAGTGTAATAATAATGCTTGTTAATGTTGGCAGTATAATAATAGTACTTGTAAATGTTGGCAGTATAATAAAACTTGTAAATGAATGCAGTATAATAATAATGCTTGTAAATGTTGGCAGTATAATAATAATGCTTGTTAATGGTTGCAGTATAATAGTAATACTTGGAAAAGTTGGCAGTATAACAGTAATGCTTGTAAAAGTTGGCAGTATAATAATAATGCTTGTTAATTTTTGCAGTATAATAAAAATACTTGTAAATTTTGGCAGTATGATAGTAATGCTTGTAAAAGTTGGCAGTATAATAATAATGCTTGTTAATTTTTGCAGTATAATAATAATACTTGTAAAAGTTGGCAGTATAATAGTAATGCTTGTAAATGTTGGCAGCACAATAACAATACTTGTAAATGTTGGCAGTATAAAAATAATGGTTATAAAGTTGGCTGTGTAATAATAAAACTTGAAATGTTGGCAGTATAATAATAATGCTTGTAAATGTTGGCAGTATAATAATAATGTTTGAAAAAGGTTGCAGGATCATAATAATACTTGTTAATGTTGGCAGTATAATAATAATACTTGTAAATGTTGGCAGTATAATACTGATGCTTCTAAATGTTGGGAGTATAATAATAATACTTGTCAATGGTTGCAGTATAATGATAATACTTGTAAAAGTTGGCAGTATAATAATAATGCTTGTAAAAGTTGGCAGTATAATAATAATGCTAGTAAAAGTTGGCAGTATAATAATAATGCTTGTTAATGAAGGCAGGATAATAATAATACCTACAAATGTTAGCAGTATAATAATTATACTTGGAAATGTTGGCAGTATAATAATAATACTTGTCAATGTTGGCAGTGTAATAATAATAGTTGTAAATGTTGGCAGTATAATAAAACTTACGAATGAATGCAGAATAATAATAATACTTGTAAATGTTGGCAGTATAATAATAATGTTTGTTAATGTTTGCAGTATAATAATAATACTTGTAAAAGTTGGCAGTATAAAAGTAATGCTTGTAAAAGTTGGCAGTATAATAATCATGCTTGTTAATGTTTGCAGTATAATAATAATAGTTGTAAAAGTTGGCAGTATAATTGTAATGCCTGTAAATGTTGGCAGTGTAATAATAATTCTTGTAATGTTGGTAGTATAATAATAATACTTGTAAAAGATGGCAGTATAATAATAATGCTTGTTAATGTTGGCAGTATAATAATAATACTTGTTAATGTTGGCAGTGTAATAATAATGCTTGTTAATGTTGGCAGTATAATAATAATACTTGTAAATGTGTGCAGTGTAATAATAATGCTTGTTAATGTTGGCAGTATAATAATAGTACTTGTAAATGTTGGCAGTATAATAAAACTTGTAAAAGTTGGCAGTATAATAATAATGCTTGTAAATGTTGGCAGTATAATAATAATGCTTGTTAATGGTTGCAGTATAATAATAATACTTGTAAAAGTTGGCAGTATAACAGTAATGCTTGTAAAAGTTGGCAGCACAATAATAATTCTTGTAAATGTTGGCAGTATAATAATAATGCTTGTTAATGTTGACAGTATAATAATAATACTTGTAAAAGATGGCACTATAAAAATAATGCTTGTTAATGTTGGCAGTATAATAATAATACTTGTAAAAGAGGTCAGTATAATAATAATGCTTGTAAAAGTAGAAGTATAATAATAATGCTTGTTAATGTTGGCAGTATAATAATAATACTTGTAATAGTTGGCGGAGATAATAATAATGCACGTCAACGTTGACAGTATAATAATAATGCTTGAAATGTTGGCAGTATAATAATAATACTAGTAAATGGTGGCAGTAAAATAAAAATGCACGTCAAAGTTGGCAATATAATAATAATGCTTGTAACAGTTGTCAGTACAATAATAATGCTTGTTAATGTCGGCAGTATAAAAATAATGCTCGTAAATGTTGGCAGTATAAAAAAAATTATGCTTGTGAAAGTTGGTAGTATAATAATAATGTTTGTAAATGTTGGCAGTATAATAATAATGCTTGTTTAGGTTGGCAGTATAATAATAGTACTCGTAAATGTTGGCAGTATAATAATAACACTTGTAAAAGTTGGCAGTATAATAATAATGTTTTTAAATGTTGGCAGTATATTATTAATACTTGTAAAAGTTGGCAGTATAATAATAATGCTTGTTAATGTTGGCAGTATAGTAATAATACTTGAAAAAGTTGGCAGTGTAATAATAATGCTTGAAATGCTGGCAGTATAATAATAATGCTCGTAAAAGTTGGCAGTATAATAATAATACTTGTAAATGTTGGCAGTATAATAATAATACTTGTTAAAGTTGGCAGTATAGTAGTAATGCTTGTAAATGTTGGCAGTATAATAATAATGCTTGTAAATGTCGTCAGTATAATAATAATGCTTGTTAATGTTGGCAGTATAATAATAATGCACGTTAAAGTTGGCAGCATAATAATAATGCTATTTGATGTTGGCAGTATAATAACAATACTTGTAGAAGTTGGCAATATAATAATAATTCTTGCAAAAGTTGGCAGTATAATAATAATGCTTGTAAAAGTTGGCAGTATAATAATAATGCTTGTAAATGTTGGCAGTACAATAAGAAGCCTTGTTAATGTTGGCGGTATAATAATAATAATTGTTAAAGTTGGCAGTATAATAGTAATGCCTCTAAAAGTTGGCAGTATAATAATAATACTTGTAAAATTTGGCAGTATAATAATAATGCTTGTAAATGTTGGCAGTATAATAATAATGCTTGTTAATGTTGGCACTATAATAATACTTGTAAAAGTTGGCAGTATAATAATAATAATGCTTGTCAATGTTGGCAGTATAATAAAAATGCACGTAAAAGTTGGCAGTATAATAATAATACTTGTAAAATTTGGCAGTAAAACAGTAATAATGCTTGTAAATGTTGGCAGTATAATAATAATGCACGTAAAACTTGGCAGTATAATAATAATGCTCGTAAATTTTGGCAGTATAATAATACTCGTAAATGTTGGCAGTATTATAATAATACTTGTAAAAGTTGGCAGTATAATATCAATGCTTCTAAATGTTGGCAGTATAATAATAATGCACGTAAAAGTTGGAAGGATCATAATAATGCTCGTAAATGTTGGCAGTATAATAATAATGCTTGTAAAAGTTGGCAGGATCATAATAATGCTTGTAAATGTTGGCAGTATAATAATAATGGAGGTAAAAGTTGGCAGTATAATAAAAATGCACGTCAATGTTGGCAGTATAATAATAATGCTTGAAAAAGTTGGCAGTATAATAATAATACTTGTAAATGTTGGCAGTATAATAATAATACTTGTAAAAGTTGGCAGAATAATAATAATGTTTGTAAATAATGGCAGTATAATAATAATGCTTGTTAATGTTGGCAGAATAATAATAACAATTGTAAAAGTTGGCAATATAATAGTAATGCTTGTAAATGTTGGCAGTATAATAAAAATACTTGTAAATGTTGGCAGTATAATAATAATGCTTGTTAATGCACTTCAAAGTTGGTAGTATAATAATAATGCTTGTAAAAGTTGGCAGTATAATGATAATGCTTGTAAATGTTGGCAGGATCATAATAATACTTGTTAATGTTGGCAGTATAATAATAATACTTGTAAAAGTTGGCAGTATAATAATAATACTTGTAAATGGTTGCAGTATAATGAAAATACATGTAAACGTTTGCAGTATAATAATAGTGCTTGCTAATGTTGGCAGTATAATAATAATGCACTTCACAGTTGGTAGTATAATAATAATACTTGTAAAAGTTGGCACTATAATAGTAATGCTTGTAAATGTTGGCAGCATAATAATAATTCTTGTAAATGTTGGCAGTATAATAATAATGCTTGTAAATGTTGGCAGTATAATAATAATGCTTGTAAATGTTGGCAGGACAATAATAATGCTTGTTAATGTTGGCAGTATAAAAATAATACTTGTAAAAGTTGGCAGTATAATAGTAATGCTTCTAAAGTTGGCTGTATAATAATAATACTTGTAAAATTTGGCAGTATAATAATAATGCTTGTAAATGTTGGCAGTACAATAATAATGCTTGTTAATGTTGGCAGTATAATAATAATACTTGTAAAAGTTGGCAGTATAATAATAATAATGTTTGTCAATGTTGGCAGTATAATAAAAATGCACGTAAAAGTTGGCAGTATAATAATAATACTTGTAAAATTTGGCAGTATAACAGTAATAATGCTTGTAAATGTTGGCAGTATAATAATAATGCACGTCGAAGTTTGCAGTATAAAAATAAAACTTGTAAATGTTTGCAGTATAATAATAATGCTCGTAAATGTTGGCAGTATAATAAAAATACTTGTAAATGTTGGCAGTATAATAATACTCGTAAATGTTGGCAGTATTATAATAATACTTGTAAAAGTTGGCAGTATAATATTAATGCTTCTAAATGTTGGCAGTATAATAATAATGCACGTAAAAGTTGGCAGGATCATAATAATGGTTGTAAATGTTGGCAGTATAATAATAATGCACGTAAAAGTTGGCAGTATAATAATAATGCATGTCTAAGTTGGCAGTATAATAATAATACTTGTAAATATTGGCAGTAAAATAATAATACTCGTAAATGTTGGCAGTATAATAATAATACTTGTAAAAGTTGGCAGGATCATAATAATACTCGTAAATGTTGGCAGTATGATAATAATACTTGTCAATGTTGGCAGTACAGTAATCATGCTTGAAAATGTTGGCAGTATAATCATAATGCACGTAAAAGTTGGCAGGATCATAATAATGCTTGTAAATGTTGGCAGTATAATAATAATGCTTGTAAAAGTTGGCAGGATCATAATAATACTCGTAAATGTTGGCAGTATGATAATAATACTTGTAAAAGTTGGCAGTATAATAACAATAATGCTTGTATATGTTGGCAGTATAATAATAATGCTCGTAAATGTTGGCAGTATGATAATAATACTTGTAAAAGTTGGCAGTATAATAACAATAATGCTTGTAAATGTTGGCAGTATAATAATAATGCTCGTAAATGTTGGCAGTATTATAATAATGCTTGTAAAAGTTGGCAGTATAATAATAATGCTTGTTAATGTTGGCAGTATAATAATAATAATAATACACGTAAAAGTTGGCAGTATAATAATAATGCTTGTAAATATTGGCAGTCCTGAGTAGCAGGAGCTCCCAGTGGCTGGAAGTTGGATGGTAGCTGGCTGGAACTCGAAAGGCTTTCTGCAGGCATTTGGCTGGAAGGGAAAAATTGAAGCAGCGACATTTGTAGAGGGGCAAGTCATGGCAAATACCGGGTTTGAAGTTGTCTTGTGTGGATACAGCCAAGATTTTTAAATCTGTGGCCCGCCAAAGCCTGAGCTCTGGCAAAAATGACAGGACAGGAGAGACTGCACTATGGGGCCGCTTTCCTAAACCTGATTAAGTTCACTGCATACAGGGTGTTCAGGACCCGGTGGGCTGGACCCGACCACATGCATTAGGGAGGGGTCAGCTTGAATAATAATAATGACAATAATAACAATAATAATAATGCCTGTAAATATTGGCACATATATTTACCACATGCATCAGGGAGGGGTCAGCTTGAAGGACACCTGAAGGGTTTGAACATGGGCCTGACACAGGCCTGGACGAAGGCCTTCAGGAGGCCAGATCAGAACAGGGACCAGGCTGGGACTCCCACACCTGACCTGACAGCAGAGAAACTTCTTACAACACTTCATTGAAATAGACCAAACGACTGTATAATTAAGGGTGCAGATGGTCCAGGACCTCCAGAGGCTTCTGAGGGTGGGCCTCCTCAACGTGCCTGCTGCTTCTTCTAGGAACCCCCCTCAAACTGTCCCAGGAGCTCTTTAAACACACTCACAAGTACACACACAACAACACACACACGACAGTGACTCATAATAATGCTGCTCATGCTCAGAGTTAGAAATTAATCTCACACACACACACGCACACACACTGTATTTCCGAGGCGCTCATATTTAAATTCTCTAATTAAATTATAATTTACATGAGATTAAAGTCTTACAGAGGTTCTACACGGTTTAAGGACGTTTTTAGAGAGCCACTGCCCCGCCCCTATTGTTGTAACACACACACACATGCATACACATGAGTCTGAATGAGTCTAATCCCCTCACACACACACACACACACACACACACACACACACACCCTCTCGCTCAGAGTGACAGCAGTGGTGTTGGAGGGAGTGTTGGTCTTGAGTGAGCAGATGTCGGAGGTCCA
Source organism: Cetoscarus ocellatus (assembly GCA_037902135.1). Taxonomy (NCBI): domain Eukaryota; kingdom Metazoa; phylum Chordata; class Actinopteri; order Labriformes; family Labridae; genus Cetoscarus; species Cetoscarus ocellatus. Next base: position 65,134 of record JBAMNC010001550.1, on the reverse strand, counting down.
GCTGCCTCCTCCTCCTCCTGTGTGTGTGTGGGTGTGTGGGGGTGTGTGTGTGTGTGTGTGTGTGTGGGTTGTTGTAGTTGTGTTTTTGTGAGGGTCAGTGTCAGTTGGAGGACATTTGGTTCACTCCTCTGAATTTTTGTTTGGGGATTAAAAGCTCATTTTAGGGTACAAGTTGGAGTCTCGAAGTCCAATATTGATGTTTGATCCTTTTTTTAGCTCAGAGCTCCTCAAACACTCCAACACTGGCCCACATCAGTCTCCGTTTTACCAAAACACTGCATGTTTTTCACTTTTCCAACAATCCCTCAAATCAGAAAAGAAATCATCATCCTGTTTGTCTGATGGCCCTGATCAGTAAACAGCCTTGAGCTTCTAAAGCAGGTTTCTCATTGTCCTCTTTCCTCTAACACTGCAGGTTTAACTCAATCAGTTCTACTCTCAATAGATTCACACAATGATGTTAAGGTGACTATAGTTGCTTTTGAAGCCATAACCTGCACTTGCGGTACACACCAGGGATGCTCAATATTGCCAGACTGAAATCAGAATCGACAGATATGAACATTTTTGAGGATGTATGCAGCCAATATTTTGACCATAGAAATACACTATATTGCCAAAAGTATTGGCTCACCCATCCAAATAATCAGAATCAGGTGTTCCAGTCACTTCCATGGCAACAGGTGTATAAAATCAAGCACCTAGGCATGCAGACTGCTTTAACAAAAATTTGTGAAAGAATGGGTCGCTCTCAGGAGCTCAGGGAATTCCAGCGTGGAGCTGTGATAGGATGCCAGCTGTGCAACAAATCCAGTCGTGAAATTTCCTCTCTCCTAAATATTCCACAGTCAACTGTCAGCTGTATTATAAGAACGTGGAAGTGTTTGGGAACGACAGCAACTCAGCCACGAAGTGGTAGGCCACATGGCAATCTGATGGATGAGTCTGGGTTTGGCAGTTGCCAGGAGAACAATACTTGTCAGACTGCATTGTGCCAAGTGTAAAGTTGGTGGAGGGGGGATTATGGTGTGGGGTTGTTTTTCAGGAGCTGGGCTTGGCCCCTTAGTTCCAGTCAAAGGAACTCTGAATGCTTCAGCAGACCAAGACATTTTGGACAATTCCATGCTCCCAACTTTGTGGGAACAGTTTGGAGCTGGCCCCTTCCTCTTCCAACATGACTGTGCACCAGTGCACAAAGCAAGGTCCATAAAGACATGGATGACAGAGTCTGGTGTGGATGAACTTGACTGGCCTGCACAGAGTCCTGACCTCAACCCGATAGAACATCTTTGGGATGAATTAGAGCGGAGACTGAGAGCCAGGCCTTCTCGTCCAACATCAGTGTGTGACCTCACAAATGTGCTTCTGGAGGAAAGGTCAATTCCCATAAACACACTCCTAAACCTTGTGGACAGCCTTCCCAGAAGAGTTGAAGCTGTTATAGATGCAAAGGGTGGACCAACATCATATTGAACCCTATGGATTAGGAATAGGATGTCACTTAAGTTCATATGTGAGTCAAGGCAGGTGAGCGAATACTTTTGGCAATATAGTGTGGGTCATATACTGGCTGTAATAGAGCCATGATGGTTTACCTCATCATCACTCGTCATCCACTTTTATAGATCAAAAGTTTAAGTTATTTTAAGAATAAAATCTTGCTCCACATCTGCTTCTGACACAAATCAAATATCACCATCAAAAGAGCGTGTCACTTTAAGTCAAACACAGACATTTTGCTCTTGGTTCAAAATATCTGTACTGGGGATAATAAGTTTGGAAATATCAGTATGTCAGATATTGGCAAAAATTCAATATCGTGCATCTCTAGTAGGTACTGATTCAGCCTAAAACTCTAACCAGCACAATACAGGCTCTTTACACAAGATAGCCTACCTGAGCATTGTTTCTGACCAGTTTTAAGAGTAGAACATCAAATCAGTGACCCTCTCTGAACTGCCCTCCCTCATAGGCTATTGTATGTATGACATAGTAGGCAGCCTTATCTCAAGTCATAAAGTTGATTATTACAGCTCCAGATAGGAACATGTTGGGAGCAGTTAAACTGCCTGCACAATTTGGACAAATCATTTTTTGGGCACTTTTTGGTTTCACTAAGACTGGACTGGGTCTCGCTCTCCACATACATTTCCCGTTGCTTACCTTGACTGGTCTGGGACTAGGGCATGGCCCCCTGTGAGCTGGTAAAGTTGGGGTACCTTAGGATCATCTAACCCCTCCAAGTAGAGATTTTGAGTAAAGGAGGGCTTCCCAGTGGCATATCAAAATTACAGTTCTGACACTAGCAATATTATAGCCAGTTGACGGGATATCTAAGGCCTTTTTATGGGCTGTAAACATCAACAAAATATTGGTCAGATTATATCCTGCATCACTAGTACGGACAGGAAATGCATTATATGGCTTCATTATAGTGCATTTCTAGTAGGTACTGATTTAGCCTGTATGTAGTCCACAGATATAGACATTAATGTGGCAGAGCAGATGGACCTGCCTGATTCATTTTCTGAAATCATGCAGATCCATCTTGGCAAGCTCCAGTCATCTACAACTTAAGTCGGCTAAAAGCTGAACGACCCAATCAGAGGAAAGAGGCTGGAGCTGTAGAAATGACGACAGCGGAAAGTGACTGCATGTTTGAAAACAGTGGTGGTTTCCATGTATGTGGCAACATCTGCAGTTTTATGACAAATGGACTCAATTTCTTCTTTAAAAGAGGAAAAAAGAACATCACTTAAAGCTTCTCTTACGGGAAACAATGTTTTGGCTCTTCTCCCGATCTATTGCAGTAAGACTATGATCTACCAACTGGGTCCTCTGGTTGTGAAAAAGATGGGAAGGACTCCAAACCCCACTGTGATAATTGTGTCTCTGCTGGTTGCCCTCATGGACGATCAAATCAGAGAAGCAGGGAGGCTGGGGATCACTGCTGGGACACTATGAGAGAATGTGAAAATCCTCCGGACGATGCCAGTTAGTCTGTGGTATAACGGACAACACGTCAGATGGTATAGTCGTGGTTACTCAGTGATACCTGGTGAAATCTGCTGTCCTCAGAAGTTTACCAGGAGAACTTGGTGGGGATTTTTGTTGACGAGGTTCATGTCACGTATAAGTGCTAAATGATACATCTGTGTTGTATACTTTAATGTAGGATGATAGGCTAAGGACTGAACCGTAGTTTAAGCTAATGGCTAACAACAGGGTCTAGCTGCTACGTCATACTGTGGCTTGATATGATTGGTCTGTGATGAGTGTGACTGTAAGAATGATCATCCAAACACCAGCTGCTGTTTGTTTTTGAAGGTTCCGCCCCTGAAAACATTTTCAAACAGCTCTTTCCCAGATGGACTACTGAAATATTTCCGTGGAAAATATATGTAACCGTCTGTCTTGTGTGTCAGGTTATGTAACCTGTAACCTGATATCACTTCTGGAAAATGTACTGTTTCCTACAATGCAAAGTTTAAAGGGGCAGGGACTGAAATGGCCGATCGCAAAGTGTTTATCGGTAGGGATAAACACTCCCAACAGCCAAGGCTGTCCCTTTTTATTATTTTTATCCTTTTATCTTATTTATTGTCTTGCTGTCTCCTTGTAATTGTACATAAAACCAAATGTCTTCTTCATCAATGTTCTTCTTCCGTATGCATTTCAAATTACTTCAGCTGTTTCCAGCTCACCAGTTTGCTATTGTCCTTCCTTTTGTTGCTTTAGTCAAAATGACCCCTTGTGCTTTTTTCCTCTGACTCTTTTGGTCTCTGTTTGACCTGATTGTGGTTTTTATTGTACCCAGAGTACTGGGTTCTATCTGTCAAAGCACTTTGTAAACATCTGTTTTTAAAGGTGCTATATAAATAAAGTTATTATTATTATTACTATTATTATTATTATTATTATTATTATTACTATTAGCATTAGGAGCATTAGCATTAATTCTGTTACATTTGCAGAGCAGTGAAATAAATCAAATCCTTGTAAATTTACACTATTACTGAGTTGTTGCATAGATTTTACACATTCTTTCGAGTAAGAGTAGAGGGGCTTCACTGTCAGGGTGAAGCCCCTCTATACTTCCTGCCTACCACATGCTGCACAGCTTTGCCTACCTCTGTTGCTTACTTGCTTTTTGGATTTGAGCGGTCTCTTTCAGGCAAATAACAGCATCACAGTGGGCAGTAAATCCAGACCAACCAATCACATACTTCAATAAACACCCCATGTTTCATGTAAAGAATAACTTATCACACACACAGGCTTCTATCTGAGTTTTTTCTGTATTATTCAGTGTGTTTCTCTAAGGACAGACAGTTTGATTTGGTGAAGAAAACAAAAAGAGTTGGTCTCTTGTTTTTTGTACATCATGAAGCAGAACTGAAACTTATTAAAAGTTCAATTAAACCAAAGAAGGCAGAGAGATACCAACGTGGAGACAAAAGAAAAGACTTCATTTAGACTCAAAACCTAATGAGCTTTATCCTCACACTTCATAAAACCCTTTAATCCACTTTAATATTACAGAAATGTATAAATTATGCTACATCAGAAGGCCAATAAGAAGTTACAAGAAGCCTTTTAGAGCCTCTGAGGATCTGAACCGAGTTTTAGTGTCTTTGAATATTCTGAATACTCTTTTATTTTAGTTTAAGGAGCCTGTGGACCTACTGGAAATCTGCATTTTCTATGGGCTGTTGCCAAGACGGATCAGTGACTGAATGGTATATATGGAAGTGTCCATCTGGGTGTCAGGTTACCTTAAATCCGAACAATCTTAAATCTATGAAGGATGATAATGATCTTTAGTACTGTTGACAAAGCTCTGGTCACTGAACTTAATATCTAAATTACCGTATAAAAATACCAAAGTTAGAAAGTGAAAAAATAAGAGCCAGGAGATTTTGCCTTGTCCTGGAATAAAAAGAAAAGAATGCTGGACCTGTGGTTGGTTTTATGGATCTATTTAAAGGAGATTAAGCAAACAACAATCTGTTGCAGCCACCCAAGGGAGCTAAAGTTAATCTGCAGCTTTCCAGCCATTTGTATTGGTTTGTACTTTCCCTTTGTTTTACATTGAAGCCCTAAAATCTTTGTTAGAACATGCAGCTTTCATGGCTGGTCTTTGTGTGTCGAGTGGGCACGTGGCCCCGAACACGTTCAGAGAAACACACCAGATGAAAGGATGAAATGAAAGAGTCTCTGCTGAGAGTTGACAGGAGGTTAGAGAAGGTAATGGTGCTTCAAAACACACTTTCAGATGAGATCACTCTGTTAGTTATTTTATATTCAGACCGATGGATAATTATTTTAACATGTACTTACATCTACGGAAGAATCATCTCATTAAGGATTATTAAGAGAGCTGAATTTATTAATCCTTCTTTTCTTAAATCATCATTTTCTTTAAAGCTTAAGCTTTTTTGTTACTGCTGGAAGAAAAATTAAAGCACCAAACACGAAATCGAAGCTAAAGAAAAAACTTGAATATTCCTCTCAGGCATATCAAACAAAACCTCTCGGGTGAGTCTTCTCTCTAATTATGTGGTTACAAGATTTTTTTGTTCTACCGCTGCAAATAGATTTTCCTCTCAGGGCTGAAAACGTTATTTCAGTCACAAATGTTTAATCACTTTGTGAATTCACAGAACTGAAAGGATCAGTCAATATCAGCACTGCAAAGAATTCATTCCAAAAGCAAGTGTGTTTGTCCATTTCCAAGACAAAAATAATAAGTATTTTTCTCATTGTTAGCCAGATTGCCTTGTTATCTTGAAATATGATAAAAAACAGGCTTGTATGCTTATTATGAGAGAAATACCCACCAATATGTATATAGCTCAGTTAACATGTCTCATTTTAAGACACTTACCAGTAAAATTTGCTTTCCCAACAGGCATGGACTCAAAGTATTTAGAGTACCTCAAATCTTCATGTTAACTGTGCTGACAGAGAACGAGTCTGCAGGATGCAGTCATTATCTTTCTAACATTTTGGTGACATTTGAGTCAGCCTGTTGTATTCAATAATTGTGAGAAAACACTGGGAAAAGTATTGGATGAAATGCCAACCAACAGAAAAAGATGCACCAATTTTAAATACTGCAGAATCTGTTATAAGGAAAAACTAAAATGAGCATTTCCACCGCCTTCACACCTCTGCAACACTCCCAAATACATCCTGAAGTTCTCGTGGCCTCTGTGGCCGCTGCACTCACGGCTCTAACTCTCTCAACACTGAATAATTTACACATCTACCCATGGGCCACAAAATGAGGATTAACAGCTTTATTATCTGAAGCAGCACCCACTTTGTGTACAAATGAAAGTGTCTGTGTGGTTTAGTGAGCAAAGTGCTCAGATGGACATAAAGACACCGTACGCACAAAAAATCCAACGTATGCTATTACAGAGCATTATGACTCAGCCTTTCATGCCCAAGTAAGACTCTGAAAAACTGGTCCATTCCTTTGTATCCAGCAGACTCCATTACTGTAAAGCCCCTTTGCTGGACTTCCTAAAAGTCAATAAAACTCCAGTAAATCCAAAACTAAAGATGAGATTAATGGCTCCTTGAAGGGAGCTGGATTTGAGGCGCTGTTCCTTTCAAGAGCTTTTCAAAGGACTGAGTCAATCACCAACGTCACATCTCTATCCAAAAAGGTGCATCCAGAGTCCTGACAGGAACAAAGACAGTAGATCACGTCGCGCCTGTGCTGAGGAGTCTTCACTGGCTCCAGCAAAGAAATGATTTTAAAGTTTTACTTATTATATACAGTACGAGGCTTTAAATGCTGGCTCTGATCTGCTCATACAGCACAGCTAGAGCCCTCAGATCACTAGGAATGGGCCTTCTGAACATTCCTAAAGTCTAAGAGCAGCTACCAAAATCTTTCTTCATCTTAAGGTAAAATGTTTCCTGAGGTAGAGTTTAGATATAAGGGAATGAATGCAACATGATGTGTTCAGGAGCAGGGATGCAGCTATTAGATCGATTTTTCTACTGGTCAGATGGTGGTTAGTGCAATTATTTCATGACTTGATTTTGCTTCGTCATCTTATTATTCAAGATATTGTTCATATAAAAATACTGGAGATCATTTTCGTGTAGTAAATAATACTCTTATCACTTGTTCAGTTATTCCAGTCCCCAATTTCAAGTCAGCAAATTTAAAAAAAAAAAAAAAAAAAAGCACAGAGTATCCAGTCTCTTCAAAATAAAACTACATTTACAGTCTCCTGTGAAGACGTCATTACAGGTCACATCAGCCCTCAAGACTGAGAGGTCACAGAAAGAGTTTTTTCACCATGGATGAGGAGTTATTTATCTTGGAGGTGGAAAAACACAAGACTCTTTATAACACATCTTCACATTCTACAATCTAGGATGAAATCACAGCAACACAAATGACAGTTCGTCGGGCAAGGAGTCTTCTCTGTTGTAGGCTGTTTCCATGGTTACTATTGTGTGATCTCTCACGTGAATTTGCAGTTCTCCCGTGATCTTGTAATCTCGAGGTGACAGCCTGTGGCGCGGCACAGCACTCCGAAACGCTGCCGGTAGGTTTTGCAGCAACCACCCAGGTCAGTGCTCCTGGTGGAAATTTGTGGTTAGTTTTTTTATTTATTTTTTTAGTCAAAGACATCCTGCAGCGTTAAAAACAGAAAGTTTTTGAATATCAGAGAAACTTAAATCTACAGGTCTCTAAACATCAGAAGATGTTTGACCTTGTGACTCAATAAAATGTGAAGGTACAGAGAGCAGGTGTGATTAACAGAAGTGTTTTCTTCATGTGGATTGACTTCATTAACAGTTTAGGTGTTTAAACTTTGAGTGAGCATAGGTGTAATAAACTCCTGACCTACTAACAGACAGTTTATCTATCAGTGAGAGCGGCCGCTCAGCTCTTTGTTTTAGGAGGAGCCCATCTGCTGCCTCTCCCTCTCTCTGTGTGAGTCAGGCCAAAAGCAACAGTGACCTCCTCCACCTTTACATCTGCCACCGCCCCTGACTGTGTGACTAACAGCACGGCATGAAGTCACCCAGAGTGTGTGTGTGTGTGTGTGTCAAACAGATGGGGCAGTGAGTGTTAATTGTAATGGAGATGAGGTCAAACCCTTTCAGCACACACACACACACACACACCCACACACACACACACACACGCACGCTGGTCTGTAATTTCAGCCTGTTTCCCTCTGCACATGAAACATGTGAGGGCTGAATTTGTATTAGTGTTTGTGTTCATGAGTGTGTTGTTCCTGCACTCTCAGGCCCTGTCCACAAAGAGATATAAACATTTTTAGACCTTCTCTGTAAAGACAGCATCATTTCAGTAAATGTGTGTGTCCGCATGAAAACACTGAAAACCATGTCGTACATATGCCAGACCTGTAGGTGGTGCTGTGACGCTGCTGCAGACATACATCAAAACCAGAGAAGAAGACATGGAGCATGCTCAGACATCATGATAAATATAGACAAACATGGCGTCTGCTGTTCTCCGTGTCCTCTTGTTGCTCACGGTGGTCGTAGAGGAGAAGATTTTACTGTTAAAGTCAAAACAAGCTCAGGAGCCTCAGCAGCACCAACCAGACGCCGTATTCAGACACTGATTCTGCTGATGTCAGGGTTAGAGCACGAGGTTTAAGGGTGCTCACACATACCACGTTTGGGCCTGGACCAAACAAACTCTGGTTTGCTTTCATGGAAAGTTTGTTTTGTTTGGTCTGGTGTGAAAGCTCAAACAAACTCTGGTAAGGGCCAAAGAACTGAACTCTGATCTGCCAAACAACAGGGGTCTAGATTCGTTTCCAAGCGAACCAGAGTTGGGTTTGGGGTGGGTGTGAAAGCCATCTGAACCAAACAAGAACCAACAAGTCAAGTGAACCAAAGGGAGAGAATTGTGGCTTGGATTTGGTCAGATATCACCACAGAAAAGCTAACACAGAGCACGGTTAACTTTAGCATTGACAGCAACACCAGCCTCCAGTCCTCTTGACATATCACTCCAGTCAATACGCAGGTGCCATCCAAAGCTGCCACAACTACAGCTCCAACCAGTGGAGGGAGGCTAGTTTACACAACATGACAGGCTGTGGTCCACCTGACCAGATACAGTTTGAAACCAAACCAAGACAAAAACGAAACAATGATGGAACTTCACCCCTGAACAGAGTCTGCTGAGTTTCAGGTGTGACAGCAACCTTAGAGGGAGAGGTGGGGCTAAGACAACATTGTTTCTGGAACTATTCCTATTCATTTTTTCACGCACAAGTGCAAGGTGCCGTGTTAGGATTTGTCCTCTGTGGGACTGGTTTTCAAAAATTTGCACTTTCAGGCTCCCAAAACACCGTATCCATGAGATCAAAAACACCTGAAGGGCTAAAAACTTGTGCAGACACTGCCCCTTGGTGACTCTTGGTGCATTTCTGTACATGGTATTGTTTTGACTCAGATTGAATCTATTCAGTTTGGTCAGAGGCACTTTGTTTTAGATATAAGGTTTGATATCTCCTCAGTTACATAACGTAACTGTCATGCACAAAGCTCCTATCTCCATCTTTTATGGTTTCATTTTGTCGTAATTCAGTGGTAATTGGTCACCTTTCATGTTGGTGAGTGGGTTTTATGATTGTTTTTTACCAAATAAAATAAAATAACAATAAACATTTCTAATCAGGACAAATCAGTTTTCATTAAATCAGTACATTGTTTTTAATTTCATTTCCTAAAAGGAGGAATATCAGAGATAGGAGGTTTCTGTCCGACAGCAATATAAGCAGGGTCATCACAGCCGAACTTTGAGAAACTGTCATGATGTCCAGCACAGCAGCAATGGACAATGTGGAGGACACAGGGTACCTTATGCTCGGTCTAGGAGCAGCATTTTAATTGAATGAACACGTTTTCATTTCTTTCAAGGACAGAGGGACTTCAAACACCTTGTCCACACTAACAGGACCCTTCCCGTCTCTTTTTGCATGGCCTTTAGGATTGATCATTTGCAGACACGTGACTATAGATGCAGCTGCTTCAATTTTCCCTCAAAGCCAAATGCCAGCCAAAATGGAACGGAGTGTGACGTGCAAACAGTTAATTAATAAAAGCCGATATCCCTCAAATATTGGTATAATAAAATAAAAGTCCTAATTTGATAATGAAGTCAAATATTTACTATCTCTTAACAAGTTTCCATGTTGGTCAAAAGGAGTGATTTTGTTTTATTAAGAGAAACTTTCCCAGCAAATGTCTGAGCCTCATTCTGCCTGGGACACATTACTGGATGTAATCTTATCCAGTGAGACACTAAATGAAACCATCTTCCCTCTGAGTTTAATGCAGTGCATATGTTAGACTCATTAATGTCTAATGTAGTTAAACATGCATATGAGAGTGGCCTGCAGCATTAAATAAAACATCAGTGTTCCATTTACAGTCCTGTACATATATATATATATATATATATTTATATATATATATATATATATATATATGTGTGTGTGTGTGTGTATATATATATATGTGTGTGTGTGTGTGTATATATATATATATATATATATATATATATATATATATATATATAAGCAGTGAGTCAGAAATCTGAAATGAGGCTATGTACATTCTCTTCTTTTCTATCTTTCAGGGGATGCTCTTATCAGTTGGGCTGCTTCTTGATCTGCAGGGTCAAAAGACACTTTGAGATTTCTACAGAATCTACTGTGTTTATCTTAAACAACCTTTAACATGAGAGGGAAGGTGAAGATTGGAGAAGATGGCAGAATATTTAAGGACTAATGACCACTATATGCTTTTCAGTTTAATTTGCAGCATCAGACTTGGCAAGGGCATCTTTTCATCTAAGCTTCTTTTCTCAGTCAATTCAGCTACTGTTCCCCAAATTTGGAGCACAAATAGCACTTCACATCTCAAGAGAGAGAGTCCAAAAGTGTGTGCCACTGAATCATGGCAAAACTACGAATAAAAGTCTTTGGCGAGAAATCAGGGAGACAGTGAAGTATCATCTAAAGGACTTTATATTAGCTTTAATCAAATTTATTGCCAAACATTGACCTCATTGCCAGGAAACCTGCATCTTACACTGCAAATTAAAGCGTGGGCTGATCCAACAGCAGTAAGAACACCAAAAACACCGGGAAATGATTTCAAGTTTCAAAAGTGACAATAAGATAAGATGAATGTACTTTTTTGTTGTTATCAGGCAGTCTGAGAGGGATGCAGTATAAATATTTTTTTTTTATGTATTGGTGAGAGGTAAAAAGCTGCAGGGGTGTTTAATGATGATTTATGATACTGTTAGGAAGAACATCCTCAGGCTCTGAATGAATAGTAATTTCAATGCTCACACAAGTGGAACAACATCAGCAACAAGAACTCTTCTCACCAAACTAACAATGAATTCCTTTTTTATTCCAGCCTGTGTGTACGCCTTATTAAATATGAATTTAAATCCATCCTCCTTGGGGTAGACTTATTGAAATAAACCAGAGAAGAGGCAGACAAAAACACCAGACTGTAAATAAAGTTAGAGTCTGTGGACACCATGGAGGGAGAGTTATTACTGTGTGTGGCAGAATAAAACATCACACGGCAAAAACCAGAGCTGCATAAGCAGTTACAGCTTCATATCGTTGCTGCTGCAACATTAATATTAATGCAGAGCCTGAATCGTGTGTGGAATTTAAAATATATGTGATTAAAAGTAATGAAAGATTCAACAAAACACACAAAAGAAGGTAACATTAAAGAGTAAGTATTTTTATCCCCCCTCTGCCATCTTTGCATCAGGATAAAGATTTGACGACTCAGTTTGACGAAGTTTTCTAATTTTACATATCAAAATGTGCAATGGTGCCAAACGTATTCATCAAGACTTTCAAATGCTGCATTGAAAGTATGGAGGAAAACTTACTTCATGACTACAGTTTTGACTTGGTCATCCAAAATCAATCATCATAACAAGTTTTATCTCAAGACACTTAACAACAGAGCAGGCTGAAGACAAACTCTCAATCCAAAGGTGTTAAAGCAGAGCTCTTACACTAACCCACACCCTCACCCCCATTTCCCACCTGGAGCTCCACGCCACGGAACGGCAGCACAGTGCCCACTGTTTGTGAATTTGTTTCAGATAATCGTCACATATCCACCGGCCAAAGACACCAACTCGTCTATATACACAGAACAGATCACCCCAGTAACTGCTGTGCTCTCGTGTCACCTTTGGAGTTTAAATTTGTACTGTCCCTGTGTACTGTGGTAACCTACCACATGGGCTTTATGAGCAACGTATCCAAAATACCAACCAATGAGAGACTACCAATCACTTGCATCACATCCCTTATCTTTATCAGCAGAGGGAGACACCAGTGGAGTCGAAGCATCAGTCTGTAGTCAGACCGTCTGTTTTTTTTTTTTAAATTGCCAAACTGACCAAGTCCTCAAGAAGTTTTCCATTATGCAGCTACATAAATCTTTCTTCAACATTATGTTAAATGTTTCCTGTCAGAGTCTGAGGTAGACTTTAAATTTAATGTATGAATGCAACATGATGTGTTCAGGAGCATGGATGCAACTATTAGACTATTTAATCAGTTATTCTACTGGTCAGATGATGTTTTGTGCTATTATTTAATGTCTCTTGATTTTGCTTTGTCATCTTATTATTTCACTACATTGATTATTCAAAAAATACTACAGATCATTTTAGAGGATAGATAGAAATTTTCTTAATCGATGGTCGTATTTTCACCAGCTGCACTGTGCAGCACCATGGTGTGGTGTGGTGCTAAATATATACAGCGAGTCTATTTTCAACAGCACCGACAGCGCATCAACATACACAGGACAGATCGCATCAGCCAGGAAGTCAGTCACAAAAAAACCACACACAGCATCTGGTCTCTTCAAAATAAAACTACATTTACAGTCTTCAGTGGAGACGTCATTACTGGTCACATCTGCCCTCAAGTTCGAGGAGAGGTCACAGAAAGAGTTTTTTTTCACCATGGACGAGGAGGTCTTCATCTGGAAAAACACAAGATTCTGTATGACACATCGTCACCTTCTACATTCAGAGATGAAATCACAGCAACACAAATGACAGTTCCTCAGGGGAGGAGAGTCTACTCTGTTTGTAGGCTGTTTCCAGGGTTTGGATTGCATGATCAGTCGTTTCTGGTAGATTACCTGAAATTTCGGGCTATTGAGTGCACCTGAATATAAGCCGCCCCCACTAAATGTAAAAAAAAAAAAAGGTGTACATCTAGGCCACACTTGTCTATAAGCCACAGGTGTCCAGTGAGCGGAGCTGATCAGGAGCGCGAGGAGAGCGCGAGGGGAAGGACTTAGGCCAGAGCGCTGAGCACTTTTTTCTAAAAAGCTGGAGTGTCAGCGTATCTTTTCCTCCTTCCCGCTCCAATTTTCCTCCGGTACCGCTCACACCACACACCTGAAGGGTTAAAATTTGAGTGAAAGGTAGAGGGCTAATTAGTGTTGGGATCCATGCTAAAAGGAACATGTCCCTGCAGAAGGCTGAACCAAAGTTGGCTGACCATCTGACCCCCTCCCCAGGTCACACCTAGGTGTGAACCCTCTGATAAGGACAATAAGACCCTGCTCTGCTATGCAGTCTTGCGCTTTTCTCTTTTCTGATTCATTTGGAGAAGGGGACAGAGCTCCCCTCTCTCAGCTCTTTCTCAGCCTGTAGAAGGAGACACAGAACCTCTTCAGTCTCTTCTCAGGAATAGAGCCTGCTTAAGGAACAGGAGTTCCCAGTCGAAACAACGAGAAACAACACAACAGAGTTAGTATCAAGCTGCTAACTCCAGGGACAAAGGAGCAACCAGTGGTCCTCAGAGCCAGAAGTCGAAGGGACACAGCAGCCTGGAACCCACTGGTAAACCACCAAATTTGCAGTACTGGACTTTGCAGAGCAACACCAAAAGGGACACCTTTTCCATACATGGACTTGGTAATGTAACTGGGCCTTACAGAGTTTAGCATAGCATGGCAAAGCACAGGACTATTCAGTTTCTACAATCACTGCACTGATTTATTGAAAATGCTCTTTGAGCTTAAGCTATAGCTAACTGCTGTGTTAACATCCATCCATCCATCTTCTTCCGCTTATCCGTAGTCGGGTCGCGGGGGCAGCAGCCTGAGCAGGGAAGCCCAGACTTCCCTCTCCCCAGCTACTTCGTCCAGCTCCTCCCGGGGGATCCCGAGACGTTCCCAGGCCAGCTGAGAGACATAGTCCCTCCAGCGTGTCCTGGGTCTTCCCCGGGTCCGCCTACCAGTGGGACGTGCCCGGAACACCTCACCAGGGAGGCGTCCAGGAGGCATCCTAACCAGATGCCCGAGCCACTTCATCTGGCTCCTCTCAACGCGGAGGAGCAGCGGCTCTACTCCAAGCCCCTCCCGGATGACCGAGCTTCTGACCCTGTCTCTAAGGGAGAGTCCGGACACCCTGCGAAGGAAACTCATTTCGGCCGCTTGTACTCGCGATCGTGTTTTTTCGGTCACGACCCAAAGCTCGTGACCATATGTGAGGATAGGAGTGAAGATCGAGTGGTAAATCGAGAGCTTTGCCTTGCGGCTCAGTTCCCTTTTAATCACGACGGACCGGTGTAGAGTCCGCATCACTGCCGACGCCGCACCGATCCACCTGTCGATCTCCCGGTCCATCCTTCCTCCGCTCGTGAACAAGACCCCGAGATACTTGAACTCCTCCACTTGGGGTAGAATCTCATCCCCGACCCGGAGAGGGCACTCCACCCTCCCCCGGGTGAGGACCATGGACTCGGATTTGAAGGTGCTGATTCTCATCCCAGCCGCTTCACACTCAGCTGCGAACCGATCCAGTGAGAGCTGTAGGTCTCGGTCTGACGAAGCCAACAGGACCACATCATCTGCAAAAAGCAGCGACCTGATCCTGATGTCACCGAACCGGAACCCCTCAACACCCTGGCTGCGCCTAGAAATTCTGTCCATAAAAGTAATGAACAGAATCGGTGACAAAGTGCAGCCCTGGTAGAGTCCAACCCTCACTGGAAACGGTTCTGATGTACTGCCGGAAATGCGGACCAGGCTCTGGCACCGGTCATACAGAGAACAAACAGCCCGTATCAGGGTGTCTGCTACCCCATACTCCCGGAGCACCCCCCACAGAACCCCACGAGGAACACGGTCGAATGCCTTCTCCAGGTCCACAAAACACATGTAGACTGGTTGGGCAAACTCCCATGCACCCTCGAGGACCCTGTGGAGGGTATAGAGCTGGTCAATAGTTCCACGGCCAGGACGAAAACCACATTGATCCTCCTGAATCCGAGGTTCGACAATCCGGCGGACCCTCCTCTCCAGTACCCCTGAATAGACCTTCCCAGGGAGGCTGTGTTAACATGACCACTTCATATAGCAGCATCTACCTTAAACAAAGCAATCTTTCCTATCCTCCAACATTCCCCATGTGGTCCTGGTTGTAAATGCCTTTGAGCAGCCATCTTGCCTTTGTTTGTAACACACACACACACACACACACACACACACACACACACACCCATCCACTCACACACACTTGTACATTGGGCTTTCTTAGGTTAGATATTGTATGATTTCATGTTTGGTTTTTCAATAAATGATTTTGAACACAAAGTCAGTTTCTGGTCTGTTAATGTTGCATAAGAATGAATCTTGCCAACCTCTTCTCTGCAGAACTCCAAATCCTTCAACTCTGACTGACAATTGATTAGGTAACTTTGGTTATTTTTATTAAGTTAATTATAAATCATGGTTCCAAATTGATAGTCAGTAACTTTTATGAGACTGACTTAATAAATTGACTACCATTTCCCTTTATGGGTGGTGCCCCGAGGTAGATTTAATGTAAATTAAATCCCATTACTTAATGTAAATTATTATCAATTATTTCTGATAGTAAATATTATATTATAAGTGACACAGTGAATAGTTGTCCACTGATCATAAATGCACAACATTAGCGAAGCGGTGTGCATCCCCTCTGAGAGGACGAGCGGGCGCAAGGCTCCGCACACGAGTGGGAGATTTCATTGCTCCACTCCGCTCACATGCTCTGGCACTGTCCACGTTGCAACATGAGATATTTACACACATATATGTTACACAGAAAGATTTTTTAACTCTAGATTAAATATGATGTGATGAGGCTAAATGAAATGTAAAAAAAACTTTAAATTAGCTGCATCATTGTTTAAGCTGCAGGGTTCAAAGCGTGGGAAAAAAGTAGCGGCTTGTAGTCCGGAAATTACGGTATTTGATCGTCTTTTAATAATCCACTCCACTCACAGAACACACATAGAACACTGTATGATATATGTTAATGCTAAGAATAAAGTGCTTTTGTCATTGAAGCATTCAGAGCATAGGACACTTCTGCATAAAAGTGAAAGAAAAACCTTGTTAGTTATTATTATATATCATTTTAAATGTTCATTTTCCTGCAGAAATCCTCTACTCTGTTCTCTGTTGCATGCTTGAAATGCAATGGACAGCCTGTTTTATTATCTGTGAGCTTATTATCTATGAGATTCATTCGTGTATACAAGTATTAAAACTATAGCTCCATGTTGTGAGTAAATCTTTAATCCTGTGCCTGTGTTTTTTGCTGTTTCTGAAGGTATTAATCACACTGGAGCATACAGGCATTCCATACTGAGGAGCATTTCCAAAAAAGCCACTTTGTCTTTCAGCTCTCCAACTTGTTTACTCTAAACTGAAATCTTCAACAAGTGCTTTGATATCTAACAACAAATGTGTGGTGCTGTGAGTTAGCATCTCTATTGTGTCCTCAAAATAGCAGGAACATTTTGACCATAGACTTAAGACTTTAAAACCAGGTTCAAGGAGGTTTAGGACTAACCACTCCTCAATTTCAGACAAACACACCCCTGGGTGCAAATGGGTGCACATGATCATTTGTTATTTAAACGGCATGAACAGTGTAGAAATGACAAATGCAGGGAAATAGGAAAGAGACCTGCACTTCACGTCAGAACACATTGCGCCAGGTGTTCAACAGGGCCCTTAAAGTGCTGCCCTGTGGAGCACAGCCCTGAGCAGATAAACAGGAGAAGATCAAGATCATGAGACAACTACAGCAATCCAGGGGAATTGTGGGTTGATATGCTGTCTGCATTAATATTATTTCTACACAGTGAGATTGGCGGAGATTGATGCAGTGTCAAAGCATCAGCTCTCCCTTTTCAACATGTGCATATCTTTAAAATTAAACATGTAATAAAGCTCAAAGAATTGTCCCTGAGGATCAATTTAAAATCATGATCAGATCTCTCAGATCATAAATGTAGATTTTCAGATCCATGTTGCTCATTTGTACTTGTTTGTTTCATTATTTTACTTCTTCTTAATGTATATATATATTTTTCTTTTTACTGAGAGTTACATGCTCTTGACAATCAAACTCCATGGGAAAAATGATCTGCCTCAATGCTAAAGTCTTTGCTTCTTGGAAAACCTGATGAACAAATGAATTTTCCTTTAGATCAAAACTAGCCGTGGACCTTTCGGAATTTATCTCTGAGAAGTGGATGAGCATTTTAAAGCTTTAAACGTCTATTCTCTGCCCTTGCGAAAGATGATCGACAGGTTCCTCCTCAATAATTAAGAGTTAAAAGCAGAAATGAGCTCTGGCAGTGTCCCCGTCACCTGCTGCGAGCGTCTCTCACACTCAAACATGAAAGCAGCTGCTCGCTAAAACGCAGCCTGGACTGCAGCCAATCAGCTGTCAGAGCGGGACGATGCAGAAAACCTCGTTAGCCCGTCCAATCTGTCAGAGTGGGAACGCCGTGTGCATGCAGGTGTGTGTGGCAGACGAAAGGAAGAGCGAAGTCGTTGTGGCACCATGTGAAGAAACTTTTAATGAAAATAAAGGTAAATATTGAAGTCTGAAATATTCACAGGTTTGAGTCCTTAAATCACCTGGCAGCACGGTGAACATATTTGAAGGAGAAACTCAGTGAAATCTTTCGTTTTAGGAGGATTTATCTGTTTGACGAGGGGATTTTTATTTTAAACATGAGGAGCTCTTCATTGCAGCGCTCTGAATCCCACCTGAGGGGAAAACTGAAACTTAATAAAGGTGATTTAAAGTCTTGGTGAAAATTTAAACAACGTGTGGAGAGAAGAAGTTTGATGAATATGAATGAGAGGTCGCACAGGGAGGCGTTTGGTTCACAAAACAAGCTCCAATTAAATATCATCCAAATCTTTAAAACATCTGATTCTGAGCCAAAACAGAAGAAGAGGAGGAGGAGGAGGAGGCAGAGGAGCTGCCAGATGCTCGCTCAGAACGTCATATCTAAAAACACAACTTCTCCCGAATCATCAAAACAAAACTTTCAGAGCTGCTGCTGTCACGAGGTACATACTCAATAACCAAAGTCTAAGAGAGAGACAAACAAACCAGAGAGTTTAAAACAAACATCTACGTGAAGTCATCTACTCTGGAGTCTCTGACAGTCAAGACTGAGGCTGCAGACCGAATGTGCCTGTGAGCAACTTCAACCTTCAGCCCTCCACTTTAGGTACTAAGGCCATCACCACTCGATATTTGGAAATCTGTTCCAGCATGAGGGTAAAAATCCATACTTGAACTGTAAATATTCATGTGATTTGAAAATATACAGTTGAGCAGCACATTGGGGCACCTGAAGGAGCCCAGTCCAACAGAGGGCGCTCCACACCAGGATTGCAAAATAAAAAACAAAGCCTGGGCCCACTCCTCATCCATGACAAATATGCATACTTATTAATCAGCCTTCTACCCATCTAGGGATGTAACGGTTACCAGTACAATGGTAAACTTCTGGAATGGTAAATTTCTGACGGTTAGTATTACCGTTTTCTGTTTTAAATAGCGGTCAACTGAGTTTGATTACCACACTGTGTCATTAACTCACGGTGATGCTGCTCATTGCCTGGAAAAGCCGCAAGTATGTGTCTGCTCCTCGGTAAAGCAGCAGCGGTCCCTCACAGACGGAGGCGCGCATGCGCAGTTTGCAATGTTTGGCCGCTTAAAGTGAAAGTTTGGCTGCGGCGGTGGGCGCCCGCACAGACAGTATAGCGGAGATTTTTCCCCCTTGAAACTGACAAAGTCTGAAGTCTGGTGGAATTTTGGACTTACAAGGATGCCGAGGGTAAACTGATTGAAGACGGTCACCCTGTCTAAAACACGAAGCTGCTGCCGGTGAAAGAAAAAGACGTGCGTGATTAAACTACCGTAACTCCTCGAGTCAGTGAGCTGACTGAGCCGGAGAGAGAGAGAGGGGGAAGAATCAGTGAGCCATACTTGAGTGAATTATCAGTGGTTTATCAGTATTTTCTGTGTAAATAGTGTATGAATGTTGTAAATAATAGCATTAGCATCATTCTGGAGAGTGTTCTTGCTGTTCTTTGTCGGTTATTGGCCGTGTTTTACCATATTTTGTAATTTATCGTTTTTCATCATAGTTCATGTTTTATGGATTTCATCAATTGTAATTTGGAAATATTGGAAGAGGAAATGTGGAGGAGATCTGTCAGGGAGAGGGGAGACCAGAGGAGAGTCATTAAGGGGCTAACTGGACAGGAACTGCCTCAGGGACTATCGTCAGTAAAAAAAACGCCTGAACATGGTCTGATATAACGAGCTGTAACATGGACACTAATGCTGGAGGCAAACAAAAATGTGTGAGTGTATGTAAAATAGGTTAAGTTTATTTTTAAACATCTAAAAACCTTGAACATGTTCATTTACAATTGTTTATGAAGAGACTCCTGTTTAAAGTTCAACTCAGTTTTTTTTCTTTTCTTGTAATTACACACTGTTTAAGCATTCATAACATAATAATGACAAATACTTTTGAATTGTTTACTTTTATTTCTCATGCAAAAAGGGTGAAAAAAATTAACTCAAAAGGACATTTCCTGACACATTTAAAAGAAGAAGACCAGGTGGCCTGTTATAATAATAGTAATATTAAAGGGGTTAAATGATTTCAAGTGTGTATAAAAGTACTTTTGAACATTTTGAGCACACTGCAACAATATCACAATAATAATTATAACCGGGATAATTTTGGTCACAATAACGGTGATATGAAAATTTCATACCGTTACATCCCTATACCCATCACAGTCCACACAGTGTTCAGCCCTGTGTGACCACGTCACCCCCGACGGGCGCCCGGTCTAACAGAGGTGGAGCAGAAAAAGGTCATGATGGATGAGACTGCCACATTTATATGCAAGGACCTGTGGCCTCGGAGAGGTAAAATTTAGAAGGATCCAATGGACGCGCTTCCTGTCTGTGTTGCAGGTGGTCCAGTGGAGGGGGGTTCGTATATCTTTGGTTATTTGGGTGTAAATTTAATAACCTGCCTGAGTTTGATTTTTGAGAAAAGTGACAACCCTAACAAGAACTTGACTTGAACTTTACGTCCAACTTTAATCCAGCTTAGCTTTGAAGGTCAAACGTCCTGCTGTGCTTGACTGTTTACATTTACCTACGTGTCTATTAATCACAGATTTGATTTAAGTTGAATGACATTTTAAAAACTTTGTCTCCATTGAGGATCAGATGCAGCTCCTTTTCCCTCCCCTTTGAAAATGCTAACCTCTGACAGGCTGGGGAGGCTATGATAGCGAGGGCTGCACTGATTGGCTGCCCAAATGATGCCTGATGGGAGGGGTGGCTGCAATGTAGACTTTTAAAACAGCCATGGCATCTGCCTGTGATTACCCGAAAACACACTTGTAGGTGAAGGCTATATGGCTATAACATCATAAACCCCAGGAAGTCCAACATGGGACCTTGAAAAAAAAAGAGAAAATGGACCATGAGTTGAGTAACTTTCTGTAAGAAACCCACAGGCTTTCCTCATCATAGAAACATCAGTGTTACAGTTCATTACCAATTAAATTATTCTCCATAGAAACAGGACACAGGACTTATCTGGACAGCTCATGTACAATATCACAAAATATGTTTCAGGAGTAAAAAATTCTGAACTATTTCTTTTCCAACATCAGTCAACCCAACTTTAAAGGTGGACTGAGTGACTGGGTTATTAACCCCGGACAAAATGTGGACATCCCTAATGTTCCAAACCCTCTAGTTTTCACACACTGGGTACCCCTGAGCCACCTGCCTCTCAAAAACCCCTCTGATTGGCTGGTCCGCCCTGTGGTAAGAGTCACTTCAGTGCTGCTTGGAGCTATGGTGCTTCATTCTATAGGGTGGGCTGCCCCCCGCTGATAAAACAATAGCAAGACGTCACACCAGGAGGTCTATGGAGGGGTGTGGGGGGGCAGAGGGACAAGTCCTGATGCTGCAGAGTCTTTGTTTTGTGCTCAGAAGTACCTCCCCACACAGAGGGCACATGTTAAACTCACTGAGGGGCTTATAAACTAAAGAAGAGGCAAAGTGTGGCCCTTTGAAGCACAGCACTGAATTTATTTTACACTATGACTTAAATGTGGAGTTTTAGCTGCAGGCTTGATTATATTTAATTTACTGCCTCTGAGGAAGAAGCATGCTTTACATTTTCTAAGTAGAAAATTCAAGTTTCACTTTATACTTTTAATATTCATCATTTCCAATAATGTTTCACAGTTAAATATTCCATTTTAGTTTCATCGTCTTAATATTTTACCAATAAGATGAAGCTGAAAGCACTGGCTTACCCTGTAAATGTTACTTTCATCAAATATCTATTAGAGTGATCAATAATACATTTTTACTGGAAGTCCATCCTGTTTCCAGAGCTGAGAAGTTTTCAAATGAAGCCCAAAGGTGAGGAGTTTGGACTTTCTCCGGACGACCCTGACACACAGAGAGTTTGATGCTTCATTAAAACGATGGTGGAACGAGCTGAACCTCAGCAGTAATAATGTCATTGTTGTAATTACTAATAAAAATCAGTGTGTGACGTCAGCAGCGTGTTATGCAGCTGTGCCGTCACCCTGATGCGCTCTGACATCCGTGCTGCAGGCAGTGAATAAACATGAAGATGGAGTGAAACACGCAGGAAACCGGCTGGAGTGGCTGCAGGCGGAGCACCTTCATAACTCACTCTGCGGGTGTGTGTGACTGTCGCTGCTTAAGCTGAAGTGACATTTCTCTGAGGTTTGGTTCTGTTGAGCCGCACATTTTTCCAGGTCAGCAGCCATGTTCCGGTTTGAAACGCAGTGACCGGTTCAGAGCAGGTCTCGACCTCTCTGACACTTCCTCGCCTGTGATGAAGACTGACAGGGTCGAGATGACTGACGCAGCAATGTTGCCTAACCTTTGTGTCTTCGGGGAAGGACGGCGGAGGAGTCAAACTGATGGCTTCAGGGCTTCAGTCAAGGAAATGTCCTCTCATTTATCGGGATAAAACTTTGAAATATATATCTCCTCAACAGCCTGATGACCTTTGTGACCCCGGATTTTAGGCTGTCAAAGGGGAAATCTGATGTTCTAAAACTTGGGGAGAGGAGTTTGACTTATTGGTCATAAAGTTTTGAAACTTGTTTAGTACATTATTTCAGCCAGGGACAACAAAAAATGCTTCAAGGTCTGCAAACAGTGTCTGGTTGAAATGCACACAGAGGCACTCAGACTGAGCCAAGAACACAAGAGGCAGCAGCAGCTTTGCAGAGAGGATCCCGACACAGACATGACTTTTACTTCTAAAACATCTCTGTTATCAGATTTTGTGCCATATCAATCAGAAAACACACATCAGCTGTCATGGTTCTGAGCATGATAACATTTTTTGACATAAAGCAGAAAAGCCTTGCACACCATTTCTCTTCCAATACTAATGTCACGTTCAGAATGACTGACCATTTCAGGGAAGCTGCTTTTATACCCAATCATGGCACCCACCTGTTCTCAATTAGCCTGTTCACCTGTGGGATGGTCCAAATAAGTGTTTGATGGGCATTCCTCAACTTTCTCAGTCTTTTTTGCCACTTGTGCCAGCTTTTTTGAAACATGTTGCAGGCATCAAATTCAAAATGAGCTAATATTTGCAAAAAATAACACAGTTTACCAGTTCGAACGTTAAGTATCTTGTCTTTGCTGTGCACTCAATTGAATATAGGTTGAAAGGGATTTGCAAATCATTTTCTGTTTTTATTTACGATTTACACAACTTGCCAACTTCACTGGTTCTGGGTTTTGTACATATGCCAGGCCTGTAAGAGGCGCTGCAATGCTGCTGCACACATACACTAAAACCAGAGAAGAAGACATGGAGCACAGGCTTATACATTATGAGAAATTCCACTTTTAAACAAAAAATTACATTTAAGACTTTTCTCTGACAAACACTCACTTTGTCTCTCACTCAGTGCATCCATCCCTCATCCAAAAAATCCATCCATCTGTTATAAGTTATCCCCTCCTGGGTCACGGGGGCTGGAGCCTATCCCAGCTGACATTAGGCGAGGGCAGGGTACACCTTGAACCAGTCGCCAGCCAATTGCAGGGCCACATGGAGAGACAGACAACAATTCACACTCATATCTAAGGGCAACTCGGAGTCACCAGTCAACCTAATGATCATGTTTTTGGTCTGTGGGAGGAAGCTGGAGCACCTGGAGAGAAGCCACACAGGCGCAGGGAGAACAAGCAACCTCCAAGAAGAAAGACCCTGAACCAACACAGGATCGAACCAGCAACCTTCTTGCTGTGAGGCATGTGCACTACCTGCTGCGCCACCGTGCCGACCTTATCTTAAAAAAAAAGAGTGAGACAGTTCAACATGGTCAGACAAGCTGTTATGCAGCCCTGTGATTGTTTTAATGTCACTGTTTGAATGTGGTTCAGAAATCAGCTCAATGTTCAGAGCTGGCTGGTTAGTGTTCAGGGTTTGACTTTCAAGTAGTCTAGTTTTTAAAAAGGTTCTTGATTTGATGCCTACAAGAATAAAAAAGTGGTAATAAGTAAAGGTGTTGAAATAAAGTCAATTCATGTCAGAAAAGTGATTCTTACTCTCTAAAGCTGTATTCAAAACCGTTCAGTCATTCACTCACTCACTATTCCTTATATAGTTTTAATGAAATACTGAACTACATAGGGAATGACCAAATGAGATTTTGGACACTACACTGAAATTATCTAAACATCATTGTGTCAGTAGATGTTCCCATGACGCAAGTGGATGCGCCAAGCATCACGTAAACAAACCGGGCACTCAGGAGGATAACAATGGTTGTATTGATGTCAATAACTTGTTGAAATATCAGTGGTGTGGAAGTTTGATTTTGTCATGTACAGTTTTGTATCTCGATTGTGAGCTGTAATGGCCCATGATAGTTCACAAGCTCACTACAGCTACTCAGAGAGAGCTAGCAAAGTAACGGTTGGTTTTAGTTAGCTTACGAGCTACGAGTTAGCACCCCTATATATGAAAGCAAAAGCAGCGCCAATTTGTGCTGTAGCAGCCATTTTTCTCTTCTTCTTCTTCTCCTCTGGAAAAACATGACTGCATTGCATGTGGTATACGGGAGTACAATACAGGGTACATCGTATGTGCACACATTTGCTGCACATTGTGGGTATTTTATAGGGCACTATTTAGTGAATGAAATTAACTGCTGAGAATTTGAACAACGCTACACAATGGCGAACAAACTATATAGTGCACTATATCCATGATAGGGAACGGTTTCGAACATAGCTTAAGATTATGAAAAAGGTTTAAACATGGATGTTTAAAAAGACCTTTGTCGTCCTATTTCAAACACCAACAAGTGCTCCAAATGTCAAACTGTCTGCACAGGCGCTGTTTTAGCGAGGTGCATGCTGGTTATAGCTGGATCACTGCACTGATGATGTTTCTGAATGGAGCAGCACAGACAAATCCAGCCCATCCCTCCTTCACTAAAAGCAAGTGTGCGGGTGCATTTTGGATTCTATAACGTCCTGGGTCAGACACGGACATGACAGTGAGTTGACTTACATGCCATCACACAAAGTTAAGAGAAACAGAACAGCAGTGAGAAACCAAACTAACCACAGCACAGTTTTACCAAACGTCAGCCTTAATCCAGGACTACACCCAGTACCTGTTTTATTTCTAAAGACTTATGTCCCTACAGCATAGGCAACAGAGGCTTTAGATCCAGAAACAGCTTATCAAACCCATATTAAAATACAAAAGCTTCATTATATTCATTCATTATATTTTTAACAGATCAATCTTCTACTTTGAAGTCTTCAAAACATTTTTACTGAGCTGTCTGTCAAACACACAACAGATTGTAGTAAACATATATATTAGCACCCGTTGGAAAAAAAGAGCTTCAGAATCCTGAATGAGTCTGAATCAGAAATTGAGTCTGAGTTTTCAGAATCGAAATCAAATCATGAGTTAAGGGAAAGATTCACATCTCTTCTATTAATGTGCTAAGTTTCTGTCGTTGCAAATGTCTTGTTGTATCTGTTGTTGTCCATTTCTTTAATCAGAGGGAAGTAATTAGACAGCTCTGAGCAGAGAGGACAGGGGAGGTCCGGCATCTTTGGCTCTGACAAAGTGAATGGTTCTGAAATGAGGCACCAAAATGTGTGTGTTGCTTCAGTTTGGAGGGCGTTGGATGTGTTGGTACTGGAGCCACATCAGGACTTGTTGGCTGATGTAAAGATTCAGGAAATGTGCAAATTTATAGTCATTTTCAGCAGGGGCAGAGTCCCAAATGATGTTTTTATCATCGATCTTTAGGATGTAAAAACTGTAAAATCCATCACTAATCATAGAATCAAACACAAACTCTCGCTTATGCTGACACAAACTCACAAAACTCCAAAACGCCTCTCATATTCAGGTATCAAAAGACACCACATGTTCTCCATTAAGACCAGCGAAGAAGAACTTACGTCTATGTCTTTGTGTGTGTGCTTCTGCTTTCACAAATTTTCTGTCAGGTGAAAATCTAGTACGTCTGCATCCAAACATAAATCAGAAAGTAAATCAGGATGGAGACTTTACATCATGGAGATAGGAGGTTTTTATCTGACAACATACTGTGTGCAAGACAGCATTTTCTCTGTGTGTGTGTGTGTGTGTGTGTGTTTGTGCTGCAAACAGGACGCATCACTAATCTTTATAAGTGGCTATAAATCCAGCTGGCTGTGCCGCGGTGCCGGGCGGCGTGCTGCCGGTGGGGGAGGGGGGGGTTGTTTCTCAGGGTTCACCGCTTTCTGGACTCCTTCTTGCATGACGCCATGCTTCGCAGAATGAATATTTATGAGGGGAAACTGCTGCAGTCGAGGCGATTCATCTCTCCTGACGAGAGCGGCTGCTCTGCACAGGAAGTGATCGCCTCTCTGGATGGCCGCCAACATGGCCGACTCAGTTTGTCATCTCTGACCATCAGCAGCTTCAGCGCCCTGTTTGTTTACAGCAGAACACGACGCCGGGGGAATAAAGATGATAGAAGTCATACTTAAAAAGCTGTTGAGCTGCTGTGTTCTGTGATGCTGCAGAGCACCAGAGCCTGTCAGGCCACGCCCCCCTGAAGGTTCACCTGTGGAACATGGACTCTATTTCAACAACGGAGGTCACGACAAGGGTCCAGAGCTTTGGGCTGAAACCACAAATGAGACAGGAGTGCTCATGATTATCACGGAGGTGTTGGAGTTTGTTAATTTCATGAGTTCCAGCTTTGCTGACTTAATGATCGTAGGAATCTGTACTTATTGCCATGTGTTTCTCTTGTTTTATGTTTGAAACATTCAACATGTCTGACATATAACCTTCTCTTCCTCCACAGCAGCAGGTCTGATATAGGTTCTGGTCCAACATGGACACCAAGGGGGGTGGTCACGTGACCCAAACAAGATGGCAGCATAAGTGAAGAGCTCTAGCCACTCGGTTTGCATCCTGTCCTGATAATGTCAAAAACTCGGCTGACGAAGTAGTGCGAAATTTTTTCACCAGCTTGCAAAATGGCCACAACTGTGAGCAGCCCATCACCTGTTGAAGCTAACACTGGACGCATGGCTGACATAACCACAGTGCCAGTAGAGTTGAAGTCGCTCAGATTTTAGACTGAAGTTGGATGTTATAAGTAGTACCCTTGGAGATGCGCACACTAAGCATTTAGACAAAGCGGAGGGCCGGGTGTCCGAAGCAGAGGACGTGCTCGCTAAAACCCAGGATGAACTCGCTTCAACAGTGAAATGACTAACGTATCTGGAGACCACAGTACAGGATCTTGAAAATCGAAGTAGGAGGAAGGACCTGCGGCTGTTTGGTCTCTGAGAGGATGCCGAGGGTGCATGTCCACTGCTGGATTTGTTCAAGAAATGTTGCCAAAGTGGTTGGGGCTCAGCCCCGACCAAACTCTGGATTTGGAGAGAGAGCATCGCACCCTGGCACCAGCGAGACCTAACCAACACAGAGCAGTTCTCCTTCGCTTCCTAAAATTCCAGGACAGGGAGACGGTCTATCGTCTGGCATTCTGGAGAGATATCCAGTATGACGAAGCCATCTGACATTTGTACAGGACCTATCAGCTGAAACCATGCGGAGACGCTGTGAGTTCACTACAGCCAGAAACCTGTTCATGGAGATAGGAATCTTCAGAGGATTCCAAGTTAATCCCTGCAAGTAATGAGTGGTCCACAACAAGAAGGTGTTTCTTTTCTCATCACCTCGGGAGGCTGAAGAGTTCCATCGGGATATTCAGTCTAAGGGATGAACCCTATTCCATGCATATGGACAGTCAGGTTTGATCACACATATGTTGTAAGTGACCAGGTGGGTTATTAATAGGTCTACACTGGTATTACCATTTTATTATTGTTCTGTTTACAAGAGGTAGGATTGTTAAACTCCAAATTATTAGCTCTGACTATGTAAAAGGAGTAGGAAACAGGTCTGGTCCAACTGTGTCTTTCACTCATCTTAATTTCAACTGAAGATGTTATGATTGGGGAATGATTTTATTTGCCTTCAGATACTTTATTTTCCAAAATTACTGTTCAATTAAAAGTTTAAAGAGATTATTTATTTTATTTTATTTTCACTTAGGTATATTTTTATTAAATTTGTTAAATCCCAGACCTAAAGCATCTTTTGCTATTTGATACAAGTTATAAACTAGAATTTTGTAGTACTGAATGTTCGTGGAGAATTAGCTGTTATTTGATTGATGTGCATGGCTGGTGACAAGCTTGAACCCTCACACTAAGTTGGTTCACGCAGACTAGTTGCTCCTCATGTAAATGTGGATCAGCTGACCTCAGCCATGTTTTTGCACTTTGGGAAATATGGGCAAGAAACTTCAAGTTCATAACACTTCAGTTGGGGGAGTGTTTAGGGAGGGAGGGAGGGGACGGGGTTGGCAGGAGTTCGTTTCTTTTGTTTTGTTTTTTTTTCTCTTTTTGTTGTGTTTCCTTTTTTTTCTCCATACATCATGTTTGCAGGGCATTTAAAAGCAAAGTCTTTATTTATTCACAGGGATATTACTCTAATGCTGAACAGGACCAACTTCCAACCTGGATCTTAAATATTAAACATGTCTCAGGTAAAAATTACTAGCTGGAACGTTAGGGGGTTGAGAGAAATAGCAAAAACCAGGCAAGTTTTAGATAGAATTAAACTACTAAAGTCCCATATAATTTATTTTTACAAGAAACACATTTGAGAGATATGGAAACTAACAGAATACAGAAAAGGTGGCCAGGTCAGGTTGTATGTGCTTCATCCAATAACCATGCTAGAGGAGTGCTCATACTCATAAATCCATTATGTTTCAAACTACTAAGGAGATCTGTGATCAACTTGGGAGATATATTGTTGTCCAAGGAAATATAGACTCATTTAAGGTAAATTTGGTTTGTATCTATGGGCCAAAAAACAATAATCCAATATTTTTTCAAAAACTCTTCCTCACTCTGTCCACTCTCCCTGGTGCATTTATTATAGGGGGGGGGTTTTAATTGCACTTTAGGACCAGAAAAAGGCCGCTCTTCTAAAGCTGATTCCACTCGTGCTCAGACAAGAAAAATATTGCTGCAATCATGTAAAGATTTGAATTTAGTTGAAATTTGGAGGGAATTATACCCAGATCAAATTGAGTGCTCATGTTATTCAAGTACATATGGATCTCATTCACTTATTGATTATTATTTGGTTTCCTCTGAACTTTTGCCTAAAATAAATAAATGCTGGCATGACAGCATTGTCATCAGTGATCATGCAGCTGTATCTTGGACTTGCATGTAGATGTGGTTATAGCAACACAAGGAGATGAAGATTCCCTGTTGAACTTTTACAGGACTCAGAATTTCCAAAACTTGTTGAGGAACATATTGATTTATATTTTGAAATTAATTCACACCAGACCGATAGGTGTGTGAGGTGGGAGGCATTCAAGGCATATATTAGGGGAGTAATTATTAGTTTTACAAATTATAAAAAGAAGCAGTCAAATCATGATCACGGTGAAAAATGTGGTAAACTCTTGGCCTGGCGGCTTAAGAAAAGGCGGTCTGACAGGGCGATTAATAGTATTTTAACAACTGCAGAAGGCCTGACCTCGGATCCAGTAAAGATCAATAACTGCTTCAGAGATTTCTATGAGGCTCTGTATGCGTCAGAATGTACAGATGATGTAAAAGGTCAAAACTCTTTTTTAGATCAGTTAAAATTCCAGACTCTTTCAGAAAGTGAGCAGCGGGAATTGGACTGTTGTCCAACATCAGAAAGACTAGCAGAGGCCATTCGAAACATGCAGTGTGGAAAAGCACCAGGTCCAGATGGTTTTCCAATAGAATTTTATAAAACATATTCTGGAAAACCTTTAGCGCCACTCTGGGCCATGTAGGAAGAATCCTACACTAAAGGAATACTTCCCCCCTCCCTTAGGCTAGCATTGATAACCTTAATTCACAAACCTAATAAACCCCTGAATGATTGCTCCTTCAGACCTATCAGTTTGATGGGATGTGATACAAAAATATTGTGCAAAGTTTTGGCCAGTAGATTGGAAACCTATCTTCCACAACTGGTTGCTAATGATCAAAATGGTTTTGTTAAAAGTAGACAGTAGATTTTATAATTGTATTGTCAACTCACTTTATTGTTTTATATAATTATTATTTGTTATGAGTAATTTTAATTTTTTTCTCATTATTCAACTTATGGTTATGTTCATGAATGTGATTTTTGTATGTTTTCCTTTCTCTATCTTTCTGCCAGGGTTGGGGGAGTATTGTTTTGTTGTTGTTTGTTTGTTTGTTAAAAGATAAAATAAAAAAATATATATATCGAAAAAAAAAAAAAAAACCACGGCCACGAAGTTCGGGGTTTACCTGGAGACTGGAAAAGCACTCCGAGAGCGCAAACCTCCGCCAAGCAGCTCAGTTCCACGTCAAAAACTTCTGAAAACATTCAAAAACTGAACAAATTGTTCAAATAATCGTCGACTCAGAATAAGAATTAGAGCAGAATTGGTCTTGATGGATAAAGATCAGTTCAGCAAATTTTGAATGAAAATTCCAACATGAGGGTGCTGGTTTGGTGGATCATGCATGACCCATGTACAGTATATGCTTCTGCTGGCCCAGGGTTTGAATCCAGCCCGTGGCCAGTGTGCAGATTCTCCTGCCCCTACGCTCTCTCTCCTATCGATAAAGGTGCAAAATCCCCAAAAAATAATCTTAATAAAAACAAAAAATTCCAACATGACAAAAGTGTGTGTCAACTTGATCCCAAAACTTCTCACCCCTGATCAAAAGGGAAAAAAAATCTGTAGAGGCATTTTGGAGGAAACTGAAGCAAACCCACATTTTTCTGGAGTGATAACGTGATAAATTGTGGATCCACCAACAAGGTCCTGAGACAAAATGTCAGTTCATTGGAGAACAGCATCGTCACCAAGGATGAAGAAAGCTTGACAACACAGGTCCAAACTCAAGAGCATGTTGGTGTTTTCTTTAGCCCAGCTCACAGTGCCTCCACGCAGAAGCTCCGCAACTAAGTTCTGCTATATTAACATCTAGAGACATTCAGGATAGTTCCTCAAGGCCATAATATCTGTGTCAATTCACAGGCGCTCCTGTCTCCCACTGAATCTGAGTGCCCCCTCTCTCCAATATCACACCTCTGTTACTAGCGCTGGGGAGGAACAGAGAGGGGATCAACTCTTCCCCCATTCTGCCTCCAGGATGTTCACAGTGAAGATGTCACAGAGGGGTAAGTATTACACCTTCAAATGGCAGTATGAATTGGGCTTTTGACATTAAGGGGATCATTTTGGCTCCTGAAGGGTCAACAGTGAATCAACTCGATTACAAACAGGTTATAGAGATAAAGTCTGAAGAGGGAGACCACAGCTGTGGTTTCATTCTTCATCACGACAACACTCCAGCTCACACTGTGCTCTCGGTAAAGAAGCTTCTGTCCCAAAAACAAACCACAGGGCTGATCACCCTCCCTGCTCTCCTGATCGAGGTGACTTGTCCTGAGATCAGATCTGTGCTCAGAGGAACACATTTGGAGTCTGTGTCAGAGGTCACAGAAGAACCACAGAGGCTCTGAGACAACTGTCTGAAGAAGACCTGCTGCACTGCTCTGATCTGTGAAGACCTGAATGCAGCAGAGTGTTGAGTATCAGTATGTTTTTTTTAAAAGCCATACCTCGAGAAAAATCCTAAGTTTCATACAGTCATACTATGATGGTCCTGACTTCCCTTACTAAAGAGATAGTGATACAGTCTATGCTGTAAAACCTAAAATTCTTTAGTTTGTGCAGAATCATTGGCCCCATCTGGAGCAGTACACTGTCCTTGTGTCCTTGCAGGTTCTGAAGAGGCAGACCTGATCTCCATCAGTGTTGCTAATGTCTATGCTATTATCAAGTACCTCAATGATCCTCAATCATTCTTTTCAAGAGGCAAGCTTCACATTCGACAATCTGATATGAAACTCATGAGGCACTTCAGATTGAGCTCAGTGAGGCAAAAGGGTTAAATCAGAATAAAAGTATACAGGTCAGTTGATTTACTGCAGCTTTAAGAAACATTCAAGTCCTGGAGATATGAAGTTTGTTCATCTGTGTGTGTTTATCATGCAGTTCAGAATACAAACACTTTCCATCCCGAGGCCAGAAAACTGCACGCCTCGGCATAAAAACCTTTTCCATTTGTTCTCCGATTTTTAATCAGCTCTGAATCCAAAAACACCCACAAACAAAAGCAGCAAAGCAGAAAACCAAACAGGAGTAAAAAAAGAACGTCATCGTGCAGGAGAAGAATAAGTAAAAAGCAATTCATGTAAGAGCCTGCAGCTGTATTAATGGGGAGGATTTGGAGGTGAGGGAGATGTAGGTAATGCAGGTTCTTCATGAATAATGCACGAGTGTCAGAGGCAGCAGCTGATGTATAGACAGCTGAGGGAACACGGCTAATGTTCAGAGATGAATTATCTCTGTACATTACTCAATGACAGCAATGCGTTTGTTGGTTTGGTCTTCATATCTGAGCATCTTCATAATGCACAGGCACAAATGAGTTTTACTCAAAACACACAGCCATGCTTTTAGGATTAAAAAAAAACCGAAAAACATTAATCCAGTTTGCTAAAGCACGGCTCCGTTAGTGAGTCTATCTTTAATTTACTGTCGCTCACATGAAGTTCTCGTTCTCTGCTTTTCAGAGTTTGTTCCCTCAGGTCCTGAAGTGAAGAAACTCTAAGCCTGAAGGATCAGACAATGATGATGATCTAGTTTATTGATGCAAGCACTTAGAAGAATTACAAAGATGTTGTAGCTAAGACATGTAACACTGGAAATAGCTTTTATTGCTAGAGGCAGCCCTAAAATGAGCCAAAAGTCAAAGGCAAACTTGATTCATCAAAGAAAAACAGCCTCTTATGCACATTATATTTTCAATATGTTTTCAATCTGTAAACTCATTTGTATTGATCAAAAAACAACAGGATTGCTGATAAAACAGAAACAAAATTAGTGAAGAACTCATCGATTCAATTTCACTAATTCAGCAACACATTTTTAGACATAAATGTCACATTTCTTTAGCTAAATGTTCTACTGAAAAGGTGAGACAAAAAAACGGTTGTTAATATGACCTTCTACCTCAGTTACCTGCCAAAGAAGTTCATTAAGGCTCTGAGAGGATTCTTTAAGTCAGAAGTTGTTGCAAATAGAGGTGAAAGCACTGGAAATATGAGTGAATGAATCTTAAACTAATTCACTGACTTATTGAGTTGGAATGATAACTGTAAGGTTGTACTTACTCCAAGGCACACCTGGACTTGCCTCAAGGCCCACTAGTGTGCCCTGCCACAGCCTTTGAGCAACACTGATCCACCGACCACTTACAGACACGTGACTAACACAACATCGAAAGTAGTGCTCTAGACAGTAGACTATAATCCGTTCAGGCTTATAATCACTGCAGAGATGTATTTTGCAGCAACAAAAAGGGGCTGAGAGTTTTGCCGAATCAAAAACACAGAAGTCCCAGAGCCCGTGAAATGAGTTGGTTCCCCATGAGGACACTCACAGACAGAAAACGAGCTGAAATATCAACTCTGTGTACTGACAGAGTGTGGATCAGCTGTTACAGGAGGACTGGCAGGCTTTGAAAAGAGGAATAACAACCACTACTAACAAGGTCAAGTGGTGATTTCTGCAGGAGATTTTTGGTGTGGACTCATGAGGACACTTGTATGAACACAGACAACACACAGCAAAAACTTCTGCTGATGGAGACTGAGCAGGGTTGATGATAAATGACAGAAACCTCAATGAGAAGTGGAGGACAGGAAAACATCCAGGTTACCTGTGGATTCAGGTGTTTAAATCTGATTAAGGTACTTAAATCATGTCAAATCTGGTGAAACACACAGTGACTTGGTAAAAACTCTTCAGGAGGTTTCAGATGAGAGGACAGCAGCGGCTGATGTAAATCTGCAGTCTGCAGCTCTCCTTATACAGATCCTCCAGCTGTGATGAACAATCAGACTTCTATGGACCCAAATCAACGTTTGTCAAACAAAGACAAACCAGAAGAGCCAAATTCAAGTTTATCTTCACAGTAACTATCTGGCTCACACTAATTGTTTATTGGATAAAGACACAGTCATGTTTTCATCAATAGTTTACTCAATGATTGCTAGCATTAGCAATGGCCCATTAAGTGTTTCTGTTGTAGCCTTGCAGAGCAGACGGACCTGCCTGATTCATTGTCTGGAATCTTGCATGTCCCTCTTGCCAACTTCCATTGTCCTTCTCCCCTTGGCTAAATGCTTAATGGCCCAATCAGAGAAGAGAGGTGGGAGCTGCGGACGTGAAGACAACAAGAAGTGACTGCATGTTTAAAAAAAACAATGGTGGCTTCTGAAGCCATCTCCCTGGATGCGGCAATATCTGCATTTTTATCAGAAATGGACTCAATTTTTTCTTTAAAAGAGGAGCAAAGGATGCCACTTCGAGCTTTTCTTACGGGAAACATGCTTTTGCTCTTCTCCTGACTGAGATTCACTTTCTGGGAAACTGGGACAGAATGTGGAAATCCTCCACGGACATGCTGGTTAGTCTGTGGTTGTCATGGTTACTCTGTGATACTTGGCGAAATCTGCTCTCCTCAGAAGTTTACCAGGAGAACTCTGTGGGGATTGTCTTTGAGGAGGTTCATGTCACATATAAAAAGTAAATAATACATCTGTGTTGTATTATTTAATGTAAGACGATAGTCTAAGGACTGAAGCGTAGTTTAAGCTAACGGCTAACAACAGCTGAGCTGCTACGTCATACTGCGGCTTGATGTGGATTGGTCTGTGTGAGTGTGACGAGCAGAACGATTGTCCAATCACCAGCTGCTGTTGTTTTTAAAGGTTCCGCCTCTGAAAACATTTTCGAACTGCTCTTTCCCAGATGGATTAGTGAGATATTTTCGTGGCGGATATATGGATCTGTCTGTCTGGCGCGTCAGGTTATTTCTGTTGTACTAATAGTTTAATCTTCATAAAATGACTCTCAGATATAAAACTGACATTTAAAGCCTTGTTAGAATGGTTCACTACACAGCAGCAGATAATTATGGTTGGATATGCAGGTAGAAGTTCATCAAAGGGACAATTTTATTTTTTTAGCGTAGGTGTCCATTAAGTTGCGTAGTGAATGCATTTTTTCTGACATTCAGTCAAGTCTACCTCATCTGCACACTGGAGTGGACATCAGTTAGTCCTGTCCCAGGGCAATGTTTAGACAGTAGCGTGGTCTTTTTGAGTACCACTATTTGAAAAGTGTAAATCAAAATAAAACTGTGAGAATATCACAATAACTGTGACCGACTGCAACTTAATGCTGCCTTATTCTTCTGATGAATTGTTAATCTTACTTCAGGCTCTGTCATCCTTTTGTATGTGATGACACATTGCACCAGTCTTAACCTAAACAAAAGGTCCCCCTTCAAAAGACAGCACATGCAGCACATATCCAATAACATCAGATAAACACATCTGATCCGTGCCAGTTTGTGAGATATCATTTTGGCTCTCTAACCTTCCCTCTGTGCTGTGTGAGTCTCTCTGGAGCTTTGATGGTTTCAGCACCTCGTCTGACAGGATTTCAGCACATCAACACGTCGCGCTCCGGGCTCAGCCTCGCTGCCTGCTGTTATGAATCCACATGTAATGTATTCACGGTCATATTTCATCACCACAGGCTGTGCACATTTAAATGGTGCAGGATTTACCATCATCACATTTTCATTTCAGGAAACGATCCAGTTTGTGTCAGGGCTGCTGAGAAGATGTTTGAAAGCTCAGAGCAAATAAAAAAAGAAAGTGCCTGTCTTCACCTGCAGATGAGTCCTGTTTGGTGTTTAGTATTTAAATTAGCTAAGATTTTCTACCAGACCCGCCAGACCTGGTCTGCAGGCTGAAGCTGGGTCAGGCCAGGGATCCATTCCCCTTCTCTCAGGCTGGGCCTGTTTTGCTCTCTTTTTTTGGAGCCTGGGAGGGAATAAGCTATGATCATGGATAGCAAGTATTTACTAAGCAACCCTCACAAACCATGACCTATACAATCCAGTGAACACATATGAAGGCTTTAACAGATTAAATACTGTGTGTCTTTGACTCCTCTCAGCTTTGTGCTTCAGCTGTACGGCAGTTCATCAACAAAATGGAAAAATCATTCAGCCTGCTTGTGGTACCATCAGTCTCTAGAAGTAGTCTGGGAGGTAGAGCCTTCAGTTATCAGGCTCCTCTTCTCTGGAACCATTTACCGACCACGGTTCGGGAGGCAGACCCCCTCTCTACCTTTAAGGCTAGACTTAAAACATTCCTCTTTGATAAAGCTTTCAGTTAGGGACCAGCTCACAGTCCATAGTTTAGACAGATAGGGCTCTAATTTCCTGGCCCAGTGCAGGGTGGCGCAGCGTGGCACACCCCACACAGCGGTAATTTCGTCTGGCGCACCGCCATGCGCAGCCAATTTGGCGATTTCATAGACCGGCTGCACCGAGATGGGTGTGGTGGCGCACCAGGGGGAGGTGTCGACAGATTCAGCTTGGCGCAGTGACAATTTCGTGCCAATACACAGGCGAAGTGCACCCGGTGCAGTGGTAATTTGGCTGACAGGCGCGCAGTGCACACACGTCACCAAAACCTCACAGACAGGTATCCAGAGTGTCAGGCACATTTTAATGCAATAAACAATCACAGCAACCACTATTTAATGTAACCGTCTGAACCAGCACATACATTTGTGTCAATATTAAATGTCCCGTCACATCTGATGTCAGACCAGAGATGTTTGTCAGAATGGAAACTTCGCAATGTCCTCCGCTGAGCTCATCGTGAGGCTGGTGGAGGGGCCATCCGTGTGGCCACTGTGTGCTCTCTTTGATCACAGATCTGTTTGTAATGTTGCCTGTTCACCCACAGTGTAAGGAAGGAACCCTGAAGTATCGACTGGTCATGTTTATAATGCCATCCAACACGGCTGACAGTATTGTAATGAGGGATGGCTGCGATATCCCAGACCTAAGATCAGAATTTAACTGTATTATGTCATACCCAAAAGGGGCTTTAGACAGAAAATCTAACATTATATATTGTTCATCATATCAGCACCTGTATACACACTGGGATGGCACGGTTCCAGCATGTGGTTTTGTCTAACACTGGGACCGGTTCAGATCCAAGAGCACTGCTCTGGGGAATCTAACTCAGCCTATTAGCCAGTCATCATTTTGGGCCAGGAAATCCTCATGGTCTCTAAAAATTCTCTCCATCCTGATCCACAGTCTGTGTGATCTTAAGCAGTGCCAGAGCATCCACTGTGCAACATTACGCACAAGTGTCACTGCACTGTTTATATGCTGACTCAGCAATTAGACTGATTGTTACACACCTTGTCACAGCTAATACTAATCAATCAGTGCAATCCCCCGCTCTATATCATTTGAAGATGAAGTATGATACATGAACATTGCATACAGTAGTAAGTGAACACAACTATAGCACTGCAGACTCGGGTGTTTATGATGACGCGGGTCTATAATCTGGTGCCGTGGCTAAATTTAAAGAAGCCATTCCTGCTGCCTTAAACTCAATAAATTGGCCAACTGATTACTGTGATATTAGCTATAGCCCCTCTCAGCTGGATCAGCTTGTTGATGACTCTGCCAGTCTACTAAGATCCACTTTGGACTCAATTGCCCCACTGAGACAAAAAACTATTAAACGTCAGAGGACAGCTCCTTGGTTTACTTCTGAAACTCGTGCACTTAAACAAGCATCCCGTAAATTAGAGAGAATGTGGCGCTCCAATAAAAGGGAGGAGTCACGTATACTTTGGCGGGAAAGTCATAATAACTACATGACAGCCTTACGACATGCTCGAGCTGCCTACTACTCCTCACTAATTGAAGAAAATAAAAACAACCCTTGGTATCTTTTCATCACTGTAGCCAGGCTGACACAGAGTCAGAGCTCTATTGAGCCTGTGATTCCTCTAGCTCTCAGCTGTGAGGACTTTATGAGCTTTTTTAATGATAAAATTCTTAAAGTTACAGGTAAAATTGGCAACTCCCTGCTTTCACCTGAACCTACCGTACCATTAATTGTAGTCAGACTTGAGTTAGATTGTTTTTCTACAATTAGCCTTCGGGAGCTAAATTCTCTTGTCTCCTCCTCCAAACCATCAACCTGCCTTTTTTACCTGCCTTCTCTCGGTACTTGTTTTGTTAGATCTTAGTGCAGCTTTTGACACCATTGATCATGATGTTCTTATACAGAAATTAGAGGTATTACTCAGGATTACAGGGACTGCCCTAAATTGGTTTAAGTCCTACTTATCTGATAGATACAAGTTTGTACACGTGAACAAGAAGTCTTCTGTTTACACTAAAGTAAGTTACGGAGTTCCTCAAGGCTCCGTGCTAGGTCCAATTCTCTTCTTCATATATATGCTTCCCCTCGGTGATATCATGAGGAAATACTCCGTTAATTTTCATTGTTACGCTGATGATACTCAGCTGTATGTATCAATGAAGCCAGGTGAGACAAATCAGTTATCTAAACTAGACGCATGTCTAAAGGACATTAGGACCTGGATGGCCAAAAATTTTCTTCTCCTTAACTCAGACAAGACAGAGATCATTGTGCTGGGCCCTCGACACCTTAGAGAAACCTTCTCTAATGATTTAACTGCCATAGATGGCATTAGCCTGACGCCAAGCAGAACTTTTATAAATCTTGGGGTTCTATTTGATCAGGATCTATCCTTTAAAGCTCACATTACCCAGTGAAAAGTGCCTCTTAAACAAAGGAAACGTTTTTATGGTAAGACTATTTATTTCAGATTATGTATTTTCAAATTTCAAGACCAGCCTTTTTTCATCTTCGTAACATCGCTAAAATTAGGCCTATCCTGTCCCAGAACGATGCTGAAAAGCTAGTCCATGCTTATGTTACCTCTAGACTGGACTATTGTAATTCTCTTCTTTCAGGCTGTCCCAGTAAGTCGCTTAAGACGCTTCAGCTGGTTCAAAATGCTGCAGCACGTGTACTGACTAGAACTAGGAGAAGAGACCACATTACTCCTGTATTAGCTTCTCTGCATTGGCTTCAATAAAATA
Source organism: Cetoscarus ocellatus (assembly GCA_037902135.1). Lineage (NCBI taxonomy): Eukaryota > Metazoa > Chordata > Actinopteri > Labriformes > Labridae > Cetoscarus > Cetoscarus ocellatus. The sequence goes on along the minus strand of JBAMNC010001550.1, from coordinate 25,950 downwards.
TAGAACAGAATTCAAGATTCTTCTTCTCACCTATAAAGCTCTCAGTGGACAGGCACCAGTTTACCTCAAAGAGCTTGTAGTGCCGTACAACCCCTCTAGAACATTAGGCTCCCAAAATGCTGGCCTGCTCGTGGTCCCATCAGTCTCTAGAAGTAGTCTGGGAGGTAGAGCCTTCAGTTATCAGGCTCCTCTTCTCTGGAACCATTTACCGACCACGGTTCAGGAGGCAGACACCCTCTCTACCTTTAAGGCTAGACTTAAAACATTCCTCTTTGATAAAGCTTTCAGTTAGGGACCAGCTCATAGTCCATAGTTTAGACACATAGTTAAGATGCAATAGGCTTAGGCTGCCGGGGGGATCTGGCACATTGGGCTCTATCCCTCTCTCTCTCACACTCTCTCTCCATATCTGCCTCTGCCCCTTTCTGTTTGCTCCTGTACTCGTCTCTGGCTCTGGTCTTTTAGGTGGTCTGGGATCCTTGGTGGAGACTGCCTGCTGCTGTGGAGTCACGGAGCCTCAATAACTACAATTACAGACATAACACATATTTGGCCATCTCATTCCAGTTCATAATCATTATAGCTGTTAATGTAGATATTAGCATGATCTTTCTATCCATGGTTGATACATCTATAGTAACTATCTCTAGCTCCACATGGACATGAGATCCCTCTTGAAAATGAGGTGTCACATCTCAAGAGGTCTACCATTAATACATTTATACTCAACAGAGAAAAATATGGTAGGGATGCACTTGTGGTCTGGGCACCCATGAGTTCGTCACTACCATAAATTCCTTTTTTCAGTAAGACTTTCATTGATTATACTTCTATAAAATTATCACCACAACCATACAGACATGAGGACCCTCCTGAAAATAAGTTGTAGCATCTCAAGAGGCTAACCTCTAATAAATTTGTTTCCAGCAGAAACAAATTTGACGGCGACAGGTCTATGATTGGTCCATGGATCTGTCACTAACTTTAGTTCTTACTTTAGTCCACTTGTCTCCACTTACCTCCCTCCCTTTGCCCACACACCCAACACAGCATGGTGTGGATTTGCTGTTCATCATGAGACTGGGGTCCACATTCAAGATTTCCTGCTGCTTAACAGAAGGTTTTTTCTTGCCGCCATGATGGAGGGATTCATGATTGGCTATATGGATTCATGTTGGGTGTTGGATGTATATATTTGTATATATATGTATATGTGTATTTTATATATGTATATATGTATCTATGCATATATGTGTATCCATAAAATGAAGAGCTTTGTGCTCTATTGTAAAGTGTCTTGAGATAACACTTGTTATGAATGGGCGCTACACAAATAAAAATTGATTGATTGATTGATTAACTATAGTTACAGGGATGGGATGGGATGGATCGTTCTCCAACGACGTCCTGAGCTCTGTTAAGTGTTGGGCTCAATTTTTAGGCCTGATCTAAATTCTAATTCAAATGCAGTACATCATTTGAGTGCAGGATGTATGATATGGACCACGAACCCCATCTCAATATATCCCCAAGCCCCTTCTAACAACATTTAAACCAAGAGAAAATTGCATTTCAGGACGTGGGACCTCTAAGCACAGACCAACCAGATTCTGCCATGACCTGTTTTGCCAATCATCCTTCTGATGTCATATTTTAAAACCATGTCTTTGCTCCGCCACAGTCAGTGTTTGTGCTGTGTGATCTCGGCAAACCTCCTCTACCGCAGGCAACTCCGACTGCTTCATCGGTGTCCAGGTCCAGCTCTTCAAACGTCTGGCCCCTCATCTCATCCTTCAGGCCTTATGAGCACCTCAGTCCATCACGTCAGGGTTCTGGCAAGCTGCTCTGAAGTCTGCTTCTCATTTTGTCACCAGTGTCTAGACTCCCAGGAGGTATCCTATCTCCCAGATAGCCTCAGTACCAACAAAGAGATGCTAATCACTGAAGACACTACACATTTTCATTCGTACAAACATGTCCAATAAGTAACTGTTCACTCAAACCATCTTTATGGATTAAAGTAGGACCAGGACACCAAATTTCCTACACTGCATAAAACACCTGACAAAGGAAAAACCTAGCTCTAAACTCACAAAACGGCTCCAAGCTGTTACAGAGCTGTGAAGAGCCTTCTGAATAAATAAAATCATATTAATCTAATACAGTGTTTGAGCAGGTCGCAGGGACAGAGGGGTCCTGGGTTTGGTTAATGAATTCTGTATATTTCTAAAACATATTTGTCCTCGTTCATTCTCGTTTGGCAGTTTCTTCTCTCCAGGTCAACCTCTCTGATAAATGGAGCCATGCTGCATAAACACACAGAAAACCTGCGAGTGTTTCTGTTTGAATTAATATCTCAGATTTAAAAAATGACTTTATGTGCACTGCAGGAGAAGAAAATCAAATTAAAGTGAGCCGAGCAGCAGTTTACACATCTTTTTCACTCATCCACCTTATTAATCCATCGCTCCTGGGTGGGATTTAACACACACACACACACACATCCCTGCACACACACACCCACACACACACACAGTCGTTTTTCATTTGACTGAGAGATCAAAAACTCCCAGACCAACACTTATCTATCAGAGGAGAAAACTGAGAATCGGCACTTTGGGAGCCCGAAATGTCCATTTTTGAAACCAAGTCCCAGAGTGAATAAACCTGAAAAAACGGTCCTCAACATGTTATCAACATATATGATCATTTTCAGAAAAAAATGATCTTATAACCACACCTTCCTATGACAACATGAGCTGTTATGTCGTCGGTGTTGTGAGGGAAACTGTCCGTCAGGTGCCTCAGACACTGTGCCTCAAAAGGATAGCATCACCAGAAGCAGCGCTGTTTGGCTGTGTTTGGATCTAGAAATGGAGAATGTTGACCTCAGGCTGTTTCAGGTTATACTCACATACAGCAGCCAGCAGCAAGGGAACAAATAAACACGGAGGATTCATTTTCTGACATTTAAAAATGTTTGTCAGACGAGCAGATATGTAGTGTCCAGCATTCACACAGATTTCTCTCTAAAGAGCCAAAAAACCCTCAAACCCTCGAACACTGGGAGCATTTTACTCACGTGCATTTGTGACGCGTGTCAGCTCCAGTGAGTGCTGCTACAGCTTTTACAGCAGGTGTGTGAATGTGTTGCAGCCTCAGTGCGTGTCTCTGCTGTCACAGCTCCATCTCCATGTAGACTTAGACTTAGAAAACCATTGATGTCCCCGGGGGGGCAATTTTGTTTGCAGCACATACACAAACACAATACACCTAGATACAATGACAGACATTGATTACACAGGCCTATCAGACATTAAATTCCCTAACACACAGAATAAGTAAGTAAATACATAATCTGAAATAAATAGTCTTACCATAAAAACGTTTCCTTTGTTTAAGAGGCACTTTTCACTGGGTAATAATTCATATCACACCCCTGCCCATGCCTTGTTTAGTTGTGTGATTGCCATAGAAGGAAGAAATGAGTTTTTAGCCCGATTTGTTCTAATGTTGTGATGTCTGTACCGTCGCCCTGAGGGGAGAAGCATAAACTCCCCTGAGAGTGGGTGCGTTTTATCCATGCAGACCTTGTCTGCCTTTTGGGTAAGACTGGACAGATAAAGGTGGTACAGATCAGTTTGCTGCCTCCCAGTGATCTTCACACTAGTTCTCACTAGTTTCCCCAATTTGTTTCTATGGGTAACTTTAGAATTACCAAACCAGCATATGATGCAATATCACCATAGTCATGAGCTTCTATTGAATGTTTAGAGAGGACCAGAGTAGCTGGTCCTGCAACCAGCTACTCTGGTCCTCTGAAACCTGCAAAGAAAGAAAGCTTTGGGGATTCTCCATGGAAGAGACAAACTGATTCTAAACTCTGAGAGGCACAGACAGGAAGAGGAAGTGGACGGATTCTGTCTTTCCTGTGACATATTCTACTGCTGTGGACATTCGTATTAGCTGGATTAAGGCAGGTCTCTGTTTGCCATTTTCTGTCGATTTTGGATGACAAACGTGCACAGCTCGCAGAGAAAATACAGTAGATGAGCCCCCTATTCCCAAGATCTTCCATCCAAGCATGTACGCCACAACAAAAACATGCATGCACCACTGCAGTCACGTGTGAAACGGCCCTTTACTGGGATAGCTTTAATTACCATTAAGGACTCACATCTGGTGGATATGTTAAACAAAAAAAGATGTTATTTGTATTCATGGGACATCTCTGCCACATGTAGCATGAGGAATAAAAGAGATCAAACATGCAGAGAAGGGGCAGAGGATTAAATTTTGATCATCTCATCCTGCAGTGCTGAGGACAGCAAACATGAAGGAGTCAAATCAGAAACTTAGCTGATTAAATATGAAGGTTTTTTTATTCCCTTCATGTAACAGTAATGCAGAGATAGGTGGATGTGAGGATGGATGGAGGTGTAAATTAACATCTCCTTGGTGTTAAAAGCCTGCTGTGTCTCTAATGGATCGTCTTCGACTTTATTATTCAGCTCTGATTATTAATGAAAAGGTTTTCCTGCTTTGAGCTTTTAGCTTTAATGTGAGTCTTGATTAAATTTACATCCTCCTGCTTCATTTGTTTGTTGTTTTTCTGCAGCTCTGGGACTTTTTTTGTTGTTGCTCTCAGCTGAAAACCTTGATGTGGGAAGAAGACTCTTAATCAGCGCAGGTTAATATATCGTCTTTTTTAATGAATGCGTCCTTTTTTCCACCTTTAAAACCAGAGAAACAAACCCAATCAGAGAGGATCTTCTTCTAGCCTGGGTTTTTGAAATATCCTAAGATGTTTATGCAAAATTAAAAAATATAGTGTCAGGATTGTTATAACCTGTGCCGAAGGGGCAATGTTTGTGCCAGCCTTTGTCCTTTGTTTGTTTATTTGTTAGATGTACAGGATAGACAAAAATAAGCCACAAGCTTAAGCCTATACCATTTTTTGTTATTGACAAGTTTGTGCTAGATGATTGTATTCTATGTTTGTTTTTAACATTTATGTAACCAAAGTAAAAATATTAATTGATTCATTCATTTAGACTGTAAGCAAGATAACTCCATAAGTGCTCTGTGGAGATGTTCAGGGAATGCTGGTCTTGCAGTGGAAGTGATTAGATTTTGGTGGTGATCTGAGGCCAGATGCAGGTCCAGGGATGTATTTAAAGAGCTGGTAACACTGTGATGGGGCAGTTTTCCACATTTTCAGGAATATCTCAGCCCAGGCACAGTTTTTACTCTGCGCACTTTTAGTCTCATTAAGTTCTTTTTTTTCAGAGCTAAATGATATCTTAGCTGCTTTAGAGGAAGCCAGGGTTTTATGACTACATAAAAGTGCCAAAAATAGCCCCAACGCTGGAGAGGACGCTGGCTTCTCCGCCCGTGAAAATTTCGATTTTTGATGTAGTTTGTGGCTTGATTGACACTATAACTAGTTTGTGGCTTGATTGACACTATAAGTTTCCAGTGCCGATCTTCTGCTATTTCGCACTATTGTGCTGCCTTCCTACGAGCTTTGTGCTCTAGTTTTTCTTTTCCGGACCGGACTCGGACGCCACACTTCAACTCCCCCCCTTATCTTACCCTTTAGCACTTTGAGATTGCAAAAATGTAAAGTGCAATACAAATAAAATGCATTATTATTATTATTATTATTATTATTAAAAAAAAACACAAACCTCTACCAAGGCAGTGGTGGAGTTTAAGCCTATAATATGCAAAATACATCTGCAAGTCACGAGTGTCTGCATGGCCAGTATGACCATGGACATACATGCCCTTTCCAAGGGGGTTTTGCACATCTTATTTTTGCCTGGCTGTGCACAAAAGTTTTGCCATGACCATGGATGACAACAAGATGGCAAACTTTGAGAATCTGCTGCCGTCACTACTTCAAAATTAAACTATAGTATCTGGAAATGCCTCCAAATTAAGGAATTTTGTTGCAGGTTTGGCTGGTAATATAGGAATTTTTATCTTTTTAAGTAGTATTAGAACCTAAATTTCTTACATAGGGCATTCACCCCAAAAGTCAAAATATTAAAATAAATAAAGATAAAGCTCAGGTTGTTCCAGCAAACTCGTTGATGAAGGAAGTTCTGAGGGCAAAAAGGGGTCCAGCCTGGAAGTAGCAAAGAGTACCTAATAAAGTGGCCGATGAATGTCTAGTCTATCGTGAAAAACAAAAACCAAGAGTTTTTACAGAATTGTTTGGCCCATCTTTTTAAATCAAAGATTGGAAATATTTCCTAACTTTTGCACCTTAATTCACCCACTGTTTGAAATGTCATGTCGTTATTTTTTTCTTTTAGAAGCATCTTTTATTAAATTTCATAACCTGTATTTAATGTTGTCTCAATACCACTGGGAGGTAAAACTTGTCTGAGTTTAAAATTAGAGCGTTTTTTTGACACCTGGACCTTATTTTTAGGATTAAATACGCTCGTAGACTCACCCAGACAATTTTGGCGGAGCTGGGAGCCGTTTTCGAGCAATTTAGATCCATCCAACGGCGTTTTTTCTCATGGCATAGTAGCAGACGGGGCCAGAAATCAAAGCCCCTAAATTAGACATTATCTGCTGCGAAACTCACTCATTTCAGCTACATTTTATAAATGAATGGCCAGTGTTATCACCATGTCAGCTCAACTTCGTTGTTATGGTCATCTTTACAAAGATGGGTAACTTTTGGTGACGTCACAGACAAGAACATGAGTAGAGCCGCTGTTGTTGCTAGGCTACACGGCTACACGGCTATTTTTGTGCAACATGGCGGAATATTTATCCGATGTAGAAGTGCCTGACGACGACTTTGAGTATAATGGATGCCCGTATCGTTTTGAGCCAGAATATACCGACGAGGAGCTATTTGAAAGGAGGATGCAGAGGGAAAGAGCCGAACAGCTGGCCAGAGAACAAGCAACCACTGCACGTCCACGAATGGGGGCTAACTGGTGGTGTTGTTGTGGACATTGCACGGCAAACACAACAGAAGAGGAGTGAGTTTCGCAGCAGATAATGTGTAATTTAGGGGCTTCAATCTCTGGCCCTGTCTGCTACTTTGGCATCAGAAAAAAACGCCATCGAATGGATCTAAATTGCTCAAAAACGGCTCCGAGCTCCGCCAAAATTGTCTGGGTGAGTCTACGAGTGTATTTAATCCTAAAAATAAGGTCCAGGTGTCAAAAAAACAAAATTTTTTCTAAATTCAAAATGTAAAAACATTGAACAAAGCGAGTCGTTTCCGTACCTTTCCGTGTGATCTGATCTGTCATCTCTTCCCCTTCAGGACGAACCCCCCCGATCACACTGACTGATCATTCTGTTATCAGGCTGATGGAGGGACGGTTGAGTCATTCTGCTCCTGAACTCGATCAGTCTTCAGCCTCATAATCAATACTCTGATATCAGCTGTAGCATTAGGAGTTCTTTCCCGCAGTGGTCAGCTGTGTCATTCATTATCATTAGACTTTTCATCAGCCGATCAATAAGTTATCACTGATGGAAGATGAGGCCTCTGCTGCTCTGAAGCCGCTGATGAACATGGAGTTTATCATTAATTCTGTTTGAAGCTGGGACGGATCAATAACACATGGGGATGTAGAATTCTGCAGGATAATCATTAATCGGGTGCATTAACAATAAATTAGAATAAATCCAGAGACACATTATGAGGGAAGGAGAACAAATGGACTAAATTAGATGAGAAGAATTTAAAGTGACAAACTAAATACCAAGAAGATAAAAATTTATGATTAAAGACGCACATTGTGCTGTAAGAATGTATGTGGTATGTCTTATTGACTGAATAAAAACAGTTTAGAGATGAATCAGAACAAGACACTTTTCCAAAAAGAAGATGTGGATATTTAAGACAGAAAAACAGCTGCCAGTTAAGTGTAGAAGAGATGAATTAAGACAAGGGCTTCAGTGAGAGTTGCTTTTGTCTCATAGCAAGAAAGTTTCTAATTTCAAGATTTTGTCCCGGCCTGTTTTCCTCACACAGACCAAAGACAGGCTTCTTAGATCAAATCCAGACTCTGTAAAATGGTTAAATGTCTGTAACCAAGACAATCACCAGTCAATCACCAAGCTTGGCTGTTGGTCTAAAACAGCTTGGGCAGGCTCGACCCCTCTGCGAACCCCACCAGCAGCTGCCTGAACCATTAATATGAGTCCCTTGTATCAATGGAGGACAATAGAAGACTGGAGGAGTGTCTCCTGGTCTGATGAGTCTGGATTTCTGCTCCACATTCAGATGGTGTGGACATCATAAAGCATGGAGCCATCCTGCCTTGGATCAGTGGTTCAGGCTGCTGGTGGTGTGACAGTGTGGGGACAATTTCTTGGCACACTTTGGGCCCCTTAGTCCCACCTGAGCATGGTTTGAACCCCACAGCGTAGCTGAGTGTTGTTGCTGACCATGTACATCCCTTTATGACCACAGTGGACCCCTCAGCTTTGGGATGTGGTGGTATGGGAGATTGGCATCATGGATGTGCAGCTGTGTGATGCTACCATGTTAAAATGGACTACAATCTCTAATGAATGTTTCCAGCACCTTGTTGAATCTATGCCAGGAAGAATTAAGGAGCTCTGAAGGCAAAAGGAGGTCCAAAAAAATAGTAAGACGTTCCCATTGGCCAAATATCAGAGCATGTTCCTTTTACAAACTCCGTGTTCAAAGTTTAAGGAGATGCTGAGAAGACTGTTTTTATAGATCATTGTGATCTGGGAGGGAAAAGAAATGTTAGAGTATGGATGCTCTCTGCACTCAATCTGATCCCCAAGTTCCATTTAATAAAAACATGGGAGAATTTAGAGGATAATTCAAAGAATAAAGATGAATTGCATACTTGAATCAGACTTTTCATGAAATATTCAGAGCAGGGAGTCACAGCGGAGCAGGAGTGAGCAGAATACTCACACACACACACAACCAAGTGTTGACTTGTAAATAATACACAAACAGTGAAAACAAATCCTGCGCTGGATAACAGCAAAGCTCCAAAGATAAATCTGCTCCATCTTTATGCTGACGGAGCGACGATCCTGCAGCACTGTTCAAATGACCACCACCCCCCACTTAAGCACACAAGTATTAACCCAGAGTGTGCGCCGAGCAGAAAGGACAGAAAACAAACAGGGAGGATTGTGGACGTCACTCCGAGCTGCAGGAAAAGAAACCTGTGAAAGTGTATTTTTATTGGAGCTGCAGGATCCTTTAAGTAAGATCTCTGTGCAGCAGAGGAGCCATGAAACCATGAAATCTGCCCTCCACAACACAGACGGTAATGTGTCATAAATACATGAAGACTCACCTGAGGATTACTCTGTCTCTTTATGGCTGTAAAGCTGCTTCCTAAACATCCAAACATCTTTCTGCCTCTTTCTATAAGAGCTTCTTAGGCAGCTTTCTCAAAGATGCCCCTTAATACAACATCAAGTTCACCTTCTCAGTTTGGCCACTGCTGGGTCTTTATCACTTCAGATTGCAGGTAAGCGTCTGCACACTTGTGATCAGCGGTTGCAGTTTGCAGTTTGTCCTTGTGTTCACGTTTGCATCCACTGGCATCATGAACGTCCATATGCTTGCCTGTATGTGGCGCCTTGTTTTGGAAAATGCCACTAGAGGGCGCAAAAGACCTCAGACTGCATGCAACTACCTGTTTCATTAGAAGAACTCTACAAACATGGTGACAATTACAGTAACTCTGAGATTAAAATTAACAAACAAACACCAAAAATCAAAGTCATCATCAAATACGTGTTAGCGACTGATGAGCAGTGCTCAGACTTCACCAGCAGCATCGTCCGCACGCCTATTCTTCGGTATTTTCCTCTGTGCACTGTTGTAAGTGTCTTGGTGTTTTGATCACAATCTTACTCCGTCTGTAAAAACCATGAGGGTTTTAGTGATTATGACCATATACTCCAAATCCAATACATGAACTGGGGATGCACAAGACTATTGAACCAATATCAATATCTGCAGATAATCGCCTAAAAATGTTAGAACATTTTTGCAGATATATAAATACAATTTTTAATATAAAATATAATATTATATTGGCTGTGCAGTGTACCTTAATAGTTTACTTCATCATCACTGTCCACTTTTGTAAATCAGTGTCATTTATCAGAGAATAAAATCTTATTTTTCTTTTTTCACTTCAGTTTCTGACACATCATGAGTATCACCATGACAGGAGCAGGTCAATTTAAGTTAAGTGAAGACTTTGAGCCCTTGACACAAAATCTCAGTACCAATATCAGTATCGGTGATGATGAGTTTGGCGATATTGGCATATTGGATGACAGCAAAAATTTGATATCATGCATCCCTTACATCAGGGGTGTCCAAACTTTTTAAATCATGGGCCACATAAAGAGGAACAAATGGACGACTGAGCTACTTAGTGCACCTCATTTTTAGTGTATTTAAGTTAAAGTTTTAGGGTTAAGGGGTGGGTTACCACCTGTCAAAGGGCCCTTGTAACCCCAGGCTATCACCGGATTCACGCCTCAGGTCGAGAATAACCTTCTGAGCAGCAGAGATGGGAGACGCTGACAGCTTATCTTCACAGTCAGACACAAAACAAGATTGAACTGCAAGAATGTCGGTGCTTGAAGATGAATATTGCAATATACTTTGTACAGGAGACCTTTTGACAAAGTAAATACGGCAGAAAATGTGCATGATTGATGATATTTGCTGCTGTAATCCAAATGTCTTTGCTCACTCAAATGTTTCAGGGGCCAAATGGGCAAAATGGGCAGCAGGCCACATTTGGTCCCCCGGGCCATAGTTTGGACAGTCCTGCCATACATGAACCTAAACTCAGACAAAAACCTGCCCAAAAGTTTGCTTCAGAGTGAAGCATCTTCAGAGCATTATGGATATAGACCATGAATATATTTTTAAAGGCCATGATTTAACATTCTGCTACTTTATCTTAGGGCCACAGATGACTACAGCTGCTCACAGGAGGAGACAGACAGAGGCTGTGTTGTTAAAGTGTGTGTTTGTGTGTGTGTTGTGTCTCTGCGGAAAGAGTTTAATGATAAATCATGGAGGTTAAAGCTCATTGGGAATAATTTAATAACACAGCTCAAACAAAAACAAAGATGATGTATTGGCCTCTGCTCCTCTCCCTCAAACAACACATCCATCTTTATTTACGGCAGGCGCCCTGCTGGCAGGACGTGGAACTACATTTAAGTCAAACCACTGCTCTCAATCAGCTGGGCCTCTGACTGCAGGACTCCAGCTCTCGGCTGGCTTTGGAAGTTTCTCTTTCACATCCTCTCCTCCTGGACTTCCTCTTTCAAAGTGCAGGCTCAGACCTCCTCTTCTGAGTTATTCCTAAGTTTTTTAGCTCCATGAATGTTGGAACAAGTCAGACATAAACTCATGAGCCCTCAAATAAAGCATTGCAGCCTCTCCACAGGTAAATGAAGGATGTTTTTCTGATGTAGGAGCAACATGACTCTTATCTAAGCACTGAGCACTCATCTGCTTTGAGTCCTTCTTTCATTCGGCCAAAACAACTTATTGACAGAGGTTATTTTAAAATTTAAATGGATCATAAGAGAACTAAAACTCATCCTCCCCCACAAACAGTTACCCCATTTGAGCCATTTCAAACCCACTTGATGACTGAAGACTTTCATATTGTAATGACTCATCACTGGCTTACTTTTCTCCACTGAAGTCTCTTCAGTCCCTAAAAACCGGCGTAAGCATCGATTCAAAGGCGTCCTGCTGTCAGGGTACAGGTGATCGGCTTAGTTATCCACGATCTAAAACATTTACCCCCTCTCAGGGGGCCAATCACCAGTCAATCACCAGCCAATCATAGGGCTGATACAGAGAGACAGGTGATGATTCATGTTAGCACTCACACTGAAGAGAGATTTAGAGTCAACAATGAGCCTAAAAAGAGTGTTTTTGGTCTGTGGGAGCAAACCAGATCCACTGAAGAAAATCAGTTGATTTATGTGTGTATATATACATATATATATATATATATATATATATATATATATATATATGTATATATATATATATATATATATATATATATATATATATATATATATATATATATATATATATATATATATGTATATATATATATATATATATATATATATATATATATATACACACACATATAATAGATAGATAGCTATATGAAAATGACCTTAAGCTCTAATCAGTCAACCCCAGCACAGCCTGGACTGTAAAGACTCAGCTGCTGGTATTCTGACATCATGTTATTTCTTAAAGAAAGAAATATGAAGATATCAATCCTATATCAGCATTCTGCTCAGAAACAGCAGTGTGAGTGCTGCTGCTCAGGTTCAGAGTCTGAACTTTACAGATGATCTGGAGCAGGATTCACTTCAGCAGAAACAAATCATCAGTGAGCTCCTCAGATGTTTTTCTGAATCAAGCTTTCATGAATGAGTCTGCAGAGGTATGTGTGTGTGTGTGTGTGTGTGTGCTGAAGCACCCACATGAATAAACGCTCAGTCCAACTAAAATATTCAGCAGAGGATTTTACAGCTGAGCGGCTGAAAGAAAGACGACCACACACGCACACGTCACGATACACACTGAGGGGAAACTCAGCTGATCCAGCAGCTACAGCAGCCAATGAGAGAGTGTGTGTGCGTATGTGTGTGTGTGAGAGTGCTCTCCTACCACCAATTAGCTTAATTAAAGTGTTTGGACATAATTTATTGACAGCAGGAGGCTCAGAGAGAGAGAGGGGGGAAAATAGAGTTTGTCTGTAAGAGAGAGAGCTTTGATAGAGCTCAATGAAACTTGTGTGATATGTTTTTAAGTTGCAAGTTTTATTTAACTTACTTTATATATTTTATAGCCTATATATATATTTTACATAGTTTTGGGGAAGCAGTAGCTAAGTCCACAGGGAAGCACTGGGCAGTTGATTGTGTGTTAGACCCTGTTACACAGCAGCTATCTACTAAAAACAGGAACTGTTTTTTTTTTTTTTTTTTTTTTGTTTTTGCTTTCAAAAAAAATTCAGATTAAGAGGAAAAAGTTCTAACAGCATCTTCAGTGCTGCAGAGTCCCTAATACAAGCAAAACTCTGTGGTAAACATGCCAGGTGGGCTTCAGCTTGGACATGATATTCAAAGTTTGGATTCATATTCAGCTGTGAATATACACACAACCTGAAAATATAAAGTGCAGCAGCACATTAGTGCGCCTGGAGCAGTGAACCGCCCAGTCCCACTGAGGCTGCTCCCATCGCCCTGTTGACCTCAACAACCAGGAAGTAGAGATGGGAATCAAAAACCAATTTCAGTAGAGATTTAATAACAACTCCCTCATGGAATCAATACTATCAGTCAAGATTAACAACTCTTTTCTCTTTGTTCTGCATGGCAAATCAAAGATGTCACACTTCTATCAGAGGCAGTCAGCATGAATGACAACAAAGAGGTCAGAAATCATGACAGACCAGAGCAGAGGTGGTCAAAATTGTTGAAATTCTTTATTAGGAAGAACCCCTTGAGATGCATTATCTTACATTGAGGGGATCCTAAGGGGATCCAGCAAAAGACACAGACCAAAAAAAACTGAAAAAAAAACAAAATCTGGTAACAGTAGGCGTAGAAAATCAGGAGATCCTGCTCACAGCCCAGTACAGGACAGGACTGGATTTCCACTTATTGAATACAGCAAATGAAATTATTAAATTATTTTTATCGTGGCTTATCTTCTTTACAAAAAGACATTTACTGAATAACTTTCAGTGAGTGGAAGCACCAGCACCTGCAGAGGCACTGATGTAGTGATGATGATGCAGTGAATATCAGGAGCAACGTGCTAAAGAGACAGAGATGCAGCCAGAGTGAAGCTGAAGGTGAAACAGCACCAGGATACTGTCACATACTGCTGAAAACACCTGATCAGATGGTTGAATCCTGCTGAAATCCACTTAAAGCCAACAAAAACCAACAAGATCAGAGCAGCAGGATTAAGGTAGGAGCCTGCAAAGCTCCCTGAAACACACAGAAACTGAATCGAACATGAAAATCTGCTAAACCTGAGCCCGAGCTGCAGACTGACCCTGATCACCAGATCAATAACCTCGTTATCTCAGGTTAAAGAATAAAAACAGAAACAGAAACCACCACAATCTGATCACAGGAGCCGTCTGAGGCATCACCAGAGCTGATAAATACAGCAGTAATACGTATTAACCCAGGATAATATCCGGGCAAACCAGAGTCCGGCCCAGCAGAGGAGGTTTCAACTTAAGGCTAAGGTGGGTGACTGCCTGAGGCCTCAACTCCAACAGGCTCCACCATATTCTCATTAAAAACATCAGACATGAGTCAAAATGATCTTTTCTGATCTGTTTGAGCTTCACAGGCTGGAAATATTTGGACAAGGGGGGACACCCACACTTTAATCTACTTTTCCAAACATGAGAGACTTTACGGAGCGTTTAAAGAAAATTTAAAGAGATTTCTAGAATAATGGCAGCCCTGAATCCTTAACATTTCCACCCACATGTCCAATCATTATCATCATGTTGGTGTATTCTCATCAGCTCTCTCTCTTTTGGTCAAATCTGACCTCAGATGTGCTTTAGAGGCCCCTCAAAAAGCCCCAAATCATTTTGCTCCCATGCTGTGCTGCCCTTGAATTCTGGCCTTCATATCGACTTGTGCTCGGGGCCTCCGTAACAGTAACACCGCCCCTGCCGAGTCCGCCCGGGTTAGAGGCAGATTTAACCATCAGCCAACAGGGAGACGCAACAAATGTGTCTGGTCTGCGGCAACCAGCGAGCACAAACGCACACCGACACACACACATCAAGGGTCTGAACCCGCAAAAACACACGCGCTAACGCCCACACTGCGGGACGAAACGCATTTAATTCATCTTTTATCTCTCACTCACCGTGCGCTGAGGTGTGAGCATTCAGCAGGCAGCAGAGCAGCAGCAGCAGGTAGAGTCCTCCTCTCCTCCTCAGCACCAGCACCTCCCAAACATCAGCAGTACATCCACCCAAAAGCAGCTCCATGCTGCCCGGCTCCAGTCCCACGGAGGAACCACCAGAGCAAGAAAACACCCCCAAATCCTGCTGGTTGTCGTGCGTAAACGAAGACAATTCCGCTGGTTTAAGTGCGTAAAAGAAGAAAAACCCTTCACAGAATCCAAGTCAATCCCAACCAAATTAAGACAGAAATGACGGGGTTGCAAGAGAGGAATGTGAGCTTAAGGAAGGAGAAGGAGAGGGGTGAAACAGCCTCTCCTCTCCCGAAAAAAAGAGTCCCCTCGCTCGGGCTTGGATCCCAAAAAAAAAAGCCCCAAAAAGAAAAGAGAAATCCCGAAGAGGCTGAGGGAGTAAGTTCCCGTCTTTACAAGGTAAGAAATAAGTTCCAAAAACTACGAAGGCAGAGTCTCCATCACTATATCCCGGCGTGGATCTTCCCCATTCACACAGAAGAAACGAAGGAGGCGAAGGTGAAAATCCACGCTGCCTTCCCGGAGGTCTGCTCCGTCTGCCGGGGAGGATGGATGGAGAGGGTCGGAAGAGGAGGAGGGGGGAGAGGAGCCCAAACCCTCTCTCTCTTTTCTCTGTGGGTCTACACAGCTGTAGAGAGAGAGAGAAAGTGCGGTAGAGAGACGTAGGCAGAGTATGGAGCCATTGATCTAAAGGGGCTGAAGGTAAAGCCTGGAGCCGGAGCAGCGTGGAGGGGAGCGGGGAGAGGAGCAGCTGGGAGCCGGCCGGCGAGCATCAGCAGCGGGGAGAGATTAGCTGAACTCTCCTGCCCTCTCTGGTCACAGCCGGAACTTTTTCACCTCGGACAGCAGAGAGGGAATGCCCCGACACTCAACAGGATGCCATCTATTTCTGAGCAGTTTTTAGAAAGAAAATAAGAGATTATAGTTTTTTGTCCTCGTCTTGAACCCATTTTCTTCTAAAAGACAGAAAAATAAATCTGATCTCATCTTGACCTCATGGAGTGACGTTTTTACTGAGTAGGGTCCTCAGTTTAAGAACAGTAACCAGTGACGGAGGATGGGAGTGACTGGGTCTCTACATCTTGACTCATCGGTGGTTGTTTTGTTTACTTCATAGCCACCTGGTCGTACCTGTCAAGTTTAGGGTTTGAAAATCAGGGAAATTTTCCAGCATCCGCTGCGAGCCGTCCCACCACCCCAACCAAACTCCTGTATCCTTTACATTTTAAGACAGGTGTACAAGAAGTCTATTAACCTCATCAACCACTTACAAACTACAGTAAGGTGATCAGAATCTGATATTTGTTGACATTGAAATGCTGTGAAAATACCTGCATTTTTATATGTCTAAATGAAAAAAAAGGTTATATGAAACAGCACATTACATATTAACTGTTTATTTCAAATTGCTTATCTTTAAGTTAAACATTTACATTTTGTTTTCATTACATTCTTTCTTTAGATATTTTTACACAACTTCTTTGTTTTTTTGGCAGGAATGCTTTCTCCTCCGTCGCATCATGCATCTCTCTCCTTTGTTTTTCTTGGTTTGTTCCCGCTGTTGGCACTAACCTCGCAAACCTGCGGTTCACGCGAGGCTTTTTCTTCTTCTTCAGCTTTACGGCGGTTGGCATCCATCACTTTGGTGCATTACTGCCTCTCCAGTGAGGCTGGTGACAGAGTTTACGGGAAAATACTAATATGGGAGGACGGCGAGAAAGAGGGGTAAAATACGGTAGTTACCCGGCCAAAACGGGAGACTGTGCCCATAGGCACAAATCCTGGGGGGGACGCAGGAGATGTGTCCCCCCCTTCCACAAAGTTGTCCCCCCCCAAAAAATCCCGTTCAATTAAGACTTTTCTAGTACTACAGTAGCGTGTTTTGACGGTACAATACAAGTAACGCTACTTAAAAACACATTGTCAGACAATTTTAACTGTTAAAGATTACATCCCCCCTCCCCTCACAATGGTTTGGTCCAAACTGTCTCTCCCAGCGTCTGCCGTAGCTGCTGCTGCAGAGCCGTGTACACACAGAGGCAGGCGGACAAAGCAGCGGTGACGAAGCAAGTGTATTAAAACAAATGGTTGATAAGTTGTTTATTACTCCACTTCTTCAACAAGCACAACATGAAAAGCAAAATTTCAGCTCCTGTGTTCAAAGTCTGCCGGCATGTTTTAAATTAACACAGCATGCAGCTAATAGGGTGTTTATTTTTAAGCTAAAATGAAATTTGCACTGATTCTAGCACATCTTTTCATCTTAGTTTGTAATGAATCTGTGAATTGTCCATATGGTATAGTTTGCACCTTCCAACCAATACAACTCTTGGAACTGCTGGTTGAGCATAAACAAACCTGTAGACAGGTAGGATATGGACTAACAAGGAACAATGACTTATTATTATTACTATTGTTTAATATAACTGTAGTGTATTTCAATAACGAGGCGGTCGCACACGTTTAAGAACTTTCTAACAGGTTACGGCATGACGTAAGGTACCGTCAACAGTGAAGAGTCCCAGGCATCTACTGAGCATGCGCAGCACAGCTACTCAAAAAGTAAGGCAGGTCTATTAGGTCAAACAGCAACAAACGAATACTGTATTACTGCAATATATCACAATAACTATGCAAGACATTTTAGAAAGTATCAAAACAACACAGCAAAAATATAGCATTTATTTTAATGTCCCCCCCAAGAATTACTCTCTGAAATTTTACAGTTTATTGTCCCCCCAAACACTGAAGAGGGATTTTCACCACTGTCTGTGCCTCTACAGCTGTATCTCCTATCTCTGACTTTCAGTTAGAAAAAACATTTAATGCTTTAATATCTGTGTTAATAATGAAAACTACACATTCAGTACTTCACCATTACACCTGTCCTCAGTTAACATAAATATCTGGATGATATCAGTGCTCAGTGTCCTGGACACGAGCACATCATATGCAGAGTAGTATTATAAGAATAAATGTCTGAATACTACAGCATTCTCTACATCCTTATGATTCATACTGCATTTTATATTCTCATTTAACAAGGAAAGTTGATTGGATAATTTCATTGCAAAATATATCAAATATATATATATGAATATATTTTAATAATTATTTAATAATTATTAATAAAAATATTAAGTAATTAATAATCATTTAATTTAATAATTATTAATATAATGATTTTTTAATTATTTTAAATTCCTTCCATCCTTTTCCCTTTCACCTTTGAATTGGAAGTTTTAATTATGGTAAATGGACTCAGGCTTATAAAGTGGTTTTCTCGTCTTTGACTACCAAAGCAGCTTCACACTGCAGGACACACCCACACATTCACACCCATTCACTCTCTATTGGTTGGAGTTTCTATGTCAGTTGTCCATCAACTAACACATTTAAGCCCTTTATACCCATTTACACGCTACTGATGCAGCAGTGGGAGCAGCTTGAGGTTAAGTGTCTTGCCCAAGGACACATCGACATGCGCCAGCTGGAGTTGGGTTCAAACCTGCAACCTCCCGATTATTGACCACTGATGCAGTTCTGAAAGTGTTCTTCTGTTTCTGGTTTTAAATAGCATGACTGACCACTGTTAGTCTGTGGGTATAAATACAGCTGTTACGTGGACAGACTGTAATTAGCTGTTATTATTCATACTTTGTGGGGAAACAGCTCACCTGTGTTCATTCAGATGTGCTGCCAACATTTCAGGGTCTTTTTAGAGCTTCTGCCAGAACATCAAGTCTGAATGTTTAGATTGTTGTTGCTCAAGTCTATCAAAGCCCATTTGCACCACTATTTTTTTTTTTTTTTTTTTTGGGGGGGGGGGGGTGTAAAACTGTAACATCAATTTGAAAAATCTTGTGGTAAGTCATAATTCAAAAACAGGACATCATTATTTTGAAGTAATTGTTCAATAAAACTTCATAATGTTTCTTATAACTCTGTAATTATAATATTATAATAAGGCCGACTATTAACACAGAATGAATTTAAATCTTTTACAAATGCTACGTAACATTACCCATTTCATTGACCAGAATTAGGCGTCATGTCCACTGCGTATGTAGCGTTGTTTGGTCAATCAGGTGTCTTAATACTTCACTGTTAGCTTACCCTCTTCATAGATGCTGCTGAAGGCGCCTGTCTGCATGCTTGTAGTGAAACAGGCCTACATAGATATATCACATAGATGTCACTTTTGAGCTCCTAACAAGCATCAGTTTGGAGTGGGCAAACTGGTTGATTCACATCAATGCCACAGACTGACCCCTCTCAAATGTGGCGTCATGTGTGGCACCTGCATTAGCCTATACGTGTAGAGGTGACTTCTATACATCTACTGCGGATGCAGCTCTTCAATGTTCATCCACTGAAACTTAGTCTGTTAAATTGGATGGTTGATCCACTCAAACCAAAGAGTACAGCTCAAAACCCACTTCCACGCTCCTGGCAGTGACCTCGTCACTGTAGCCCCAGTTTGTAAATCGTCCAGCTGTGTAGGGTCACGTACATGCAGAGCACTCTCATCAGACCGTCTGTTTCCACAGTATTGTGCCAGCAGCTCTGCTCAGGTTAGCTGGAAAGATTTGGTAAAACTATTTTCAGCAGGAGTTGCTTCAACCCTGCGTTATTTTCCACCAAGCACGCCAACCAAAAACAGGAATTTCTGGAATTTTCAATTACAGCAGAAACAGTGGAATTATTACTGATAATGTGTGTCTATTCACGCCTGCTGCTCTTCCTGTTACCCTGTGATCTGACAGTCAACTTGTGAAGTTGTAGCTCTCTCTGTGATCTTATGATCTTGTTTTACAGGTTAATCAGGGCTGCACTCCCCAGCACAGCACTTTAAATACCCCCTCTGTTAGGCAAAAACCCTGAATCTCCACTTTTTTTTTTCATAAAACAGTACTATTGGTCTCCTTCCACGTTGGTGAATGGGTTTTATAATCTTTTAAACAAATTTAAGTTCAAAAATAATCAGGACAGCACAATATTCCATCAGTCAATAGTAGAGCCATTTTTTTTATCTCCTAAGAAGTCGCAGTTTTGGAGATATGAGGTTTGAGCGTGGCAGCAGTGATGTGGGTGAGGATATGCTCGACGGACACGACACTACACAGACAGGCGGTGGAAATCCCAACTTCTGCTCTGCCGACAAACATTTCAAATGAAGAAATAAAGATGGTTAAGTGCAGGGGTCACCAAAAGGTAGATCTCGATCTTCGGGTAGGTCTGTGAGACATTTCTAGTAGATCTTTAGCACAGGATATGCTGAGCGTCTTCGTCTGCTGCAGTTCATAGAGAGGTCCACATATCCATGGCATGTTTGGATCTGGTGAATCTAGTTGCTTTTCAAGGTGAATGAGGTCTAATCATTGTCATGTTACTTTTTTTTACAAGCAAGATGGTCAGACTGTTGAAAATGTGTCCCACTGGCCGACCTGCACTGTTCTGGTCTTAAAAACTGAAGAGTTTTGATCCAGAAAAGGCTGTACAAGGTGTTGAAAGCAAATTTGATTGTTTTTGATAGAATAAGGAATTAATCTAGCATCTTGGGCAAAATCAATTGTGTTTTTTACTGAGGCCAGTAGATCCAGCTTCTCCTTCCAACATCCCTGTACATTATGATCAATCAATCAATCAATCAATCTTTATTTGTAATTCATAACAAGTGTTATCTCAAGGCACTTTACAATAGAGCAGGCTGAAGACAAAGTCTTCATTTTATGAATACACATATATACATAGATACATATATATGTGTATATATATACATGTATATATATACGTGTATATATATATATTTATATATATATATATATATATATATATATATATATATATATATATATATATATATATACATATATATATATGTGTGTGTGTGTATATATATATATATATATATATATATATATATATATATATATATATATATATATATACATACAAATAAAACACCCAACATGAATCCATCATGGCGGCAAGAAAAAAACTGTTTAGCAGCAGGTAATCTTGAATGTGGATCCAGTTCCATGTAGGACAGCTCTCTACCAAAGCTGTGTTGGGTGTGTGGGCGAAGGAAGGGAGGTGGGCGACGACAAGTGGACCAAAATAAGAACTAAAGCTAGAGACAGATCCATGGACCAATCATAGACCTGTCTTCATCATATTTGTCTCTGCTGAATATAAATTTATTGGAGGTTAGCCTCTTGAGATGCTACATCTCATGTCATGATCCTGCTCTTTGTCCTAATTAAGTTAACCATTTTGTGTTCATGTTTTGTGTCTTGTCATGTGTGTCCTGTTTTATTTTGAAATCCCTCTGTCCCATGTGGTGTTTTCCTGCCCTCCCGTCTGTGTGCCTCTGATTACGATCCCCTCCTCCTGTGTGATTGTCTCTCCTGTGTCTGATTACTCCCCAGTGTATGTAGCCTTTGTGGGTTCATTCCTCTTCATGTCACAGCCACAGTGTGAGCGTCCACAGCGTCCTCAGTGTTTTCTCATGTTGCTCCAGTTCTGTAGGTAGTTTCTGTTTTCTGTTGACCTCTTTAGTGACTTTGATTTGTACTTTGTTTGCCATGGTTTGATTTGTTACTTTGTTAGAGATTTTTGTATCATATTATGAATTTTTTGGTAAATGATTAGTTTTTTTTTTTGTTTTTTTTTTTATCCTGTTTCAGTTTTTATTCAAGCCTTTTGTTTTTTATCTGCTTTTGGGTCTCTCTTGCTTTTTGTTTTCTTAGTTTAGTCTTGTTCCAAGTCTTGACATCCTCATGTCTGTATGATTTGGTCAGAAAAGGTTGGTGACCACTGGGGTAGAACTTAGTGTTACGAGCTGATCACAAGCTCCTGCTAACGAGCTATCAGCCTCAGATTAGTCTCCATCCTTTGTACAAACACATGCAGTGTTTATACCAACTACTTCAAATATTAGAGATAATTGATTAAGCTACTTGGCTGCAGCTCATGTCTTAAAACAATTTAATTATCTCCTGTCTGCCAAAGACATTAACTGCATTCAGAACTCTTAAAAGTGAAACAAGAAGAGGAATCATTTATCTGACTTATTAGTGTTTTGATTCATTCTCTTTAAAGCCAAACCCCAGACTTGCAGTCGTGTCTGATAAAATCGGTCATAATGGGTCTTATCATTTTATTCTTACCAAGCAGGTCACATTTTTATTCTTATCTCAAAACTTTTGACAGTATTTATGATACTGTCTCAGCAGATGTATCCATCGTATCTTCAACTTTTAATTAATTAACATTTTCTGACAGCAGACAAGTTGAGATATTTATGAGGAATTCAACTTTATTCTCACTTCATTAAATCTGCAGAGCAGCTGCTTGCTGTGTCTTTAACTAACAAAATCTAATTGTCTGGAGGAAATTCATGTTTGCAGATTTCACCACTCAGATTCAGAACAAAGGCAGCAGGTTTCTGGTTTGTCTGTGCAGACAAGCATTTTTCATTTATTTTGCCAATATCATCATTACTTTTATACTCATTATGATTATCACTGTGCTATTGTTTTTTGCATGCTGCTTGAATGATAATCTAACTAAACTACTGTAAAGCTATTTGACTCAGAAAACAACGAAGCAACCTCAGAGCTCCTGGAAAATGTAACTAAGCTGCTAAAAATGCTCTTTATCCAGACACTGCTGCCCGTCACTGAGTCTGTGCAAAGGTGCACTTCTCTCGAACTTGAGCTGGTTATATCTGGAAGGGGGAGGGCAGCATGGTGGTGCAGCAGGTAGTTTGTGTGCCTCACAACAAGAGGGTTGTTGGTTCAACGCCCTGTGTCAACCAGGGTCTTTCTGTGTGGAGCTCGCATGTCCTCCCTCTGCTGGGTTTTCTCGGAGGACCTCTGTTTCACCACACAGACCAAAAACATGCTCATAAGGTTAATTGGTCACTCTAAAGTTGCTCATAGGTCTGAATGGTTGTCTGTCTCAGTATGTGTGTCCTTGTGATTGGCTGGCATCCATTCCGGGTGGACCTCACCTCTTGCCCAATGACAGCTGGGATTGGCTGCAGCTCCCACTGACCCTGAAGGGGATTAGTGGTATAGATGATGTATGGTCAAAGGTTATGGTCACGAGTCTTGCCTTTTTGGATTTTTGTTAAACTCTCTGAACTTCTTTTAGGTCAAACATCAGGGTCATTTAATCTCCTGAGGAGTATTTCACAAAACCTAGATAGGGGATTAAGCCGGGATTTTCTAGTTATCCTGGATGAATTTAGCTGTGATTTGGTTTGAAAGCGGAGGCACATAAGTTACCATGGAGATTTATTCTGAGCAGCTAGCCTGCTCCTGACCTGGCTAACAGGCAGGCTTAACTAATCCTGCTGTTAGCCTGCTCCTGACCAGGCTAACAGGCAGGCTTAACTAATCCTGCTGTTAGCATGCTCCTGACCAGGCTAACAGGCAGGCTTAACTAATCCTGCTGTTAGCATGCTCCTGACCAGGCTAACAGGCAGGCTTAACTAATCCTGCTGTTCAGTCAGCAGCGCTCTCATCTGAAATTAGCATGTTTCTCAATGTTATCATAATGATAATGACTTTAAGAGTATGTTAATAATATATTTCAATTAAAAATGCTTTTCAAAGAACTCAGAGACAAATTAAAATGAGGACAAAAAAGAAAAATAGGATTTAAACCAAAAGCAAACACAAATCACATGAGTAACTTAAGCTAATTATTAAGATATCCCATATTTTCTTCTATTTTGTTTAAGGTTTTTTCTAATTAATACAAATTAGTTTTGTTTAGATTTTTAGCAACAAGGATCAATATTCTGAAGACTGTGAATCATACTTTTATTAGAATAGAAATATTTTACAATAATTAACAAAGCACGAAACAGTGTGAATGAATGAACTGGTAGCGCTGACTGACCACAACACTGTCACGCGGCATGAGACTCATGGATGGAATTTACTCACTGGGAGTGATCAGCTGAAACTAGGGCGCTTGATTTGAGCAAAGCAAAGCAATCTGTACACAGATAAATAATATTTTTATTCATGTTAAGGGAAAGGTCATTTTAACTTAACCTTTTGAGTTTGTGCGTTTATATTTTGTTGAGTATACATTATAAAACGTCCTCACTTCCCTCTTTTAGAAAATGGGATTAAATTTACACTTTAACAGACAGAGAAGATTACATAAAAATGAACCTGACACCACGATACAAAAACAGAACATCATATCTAATTTCATCATACCTAATTAACATGATGGTTTTTAGTTCACCTTATGTTATCATTATTTATTACTTAACAAATCTTTAATTTTTTTGCCATAGCTTTGGGTCTCTTTTCTCACATATAATAATAAAAAACACAAGCATCATTGTTTGTAATTGCAAAAAAATGTAAAATTCAGGCACCTTTTGCTTCTGTTAACACTGATAAAATAACAATTATCTTTAAAAAAAAAGTCCTTCTGTAGATTTGTTAGCGGATATTAGTTTAATCCATGTTTTTGTTTTACCAAACAGCATGTTAAAATATTCTGCGATTTAGAAGACAATAGGGTATGAAGTGAGACAAATTTATGATCTTCAAGAGTTTTAAATCTTTCAAAGACTGATTTTATGATCCACAAATATATTTTAAATGCTTAAAATGGCCCAAATGCCAGAAAGTTCTTTTTAGAAATAGTTTCGTTCACCATTTATCCTATAATTTTAATTTAAGAATGTCTTCTCCACTGTTTGAAACTTATTTATGTCTTCAAACAACATATATGACTGTAATAATTATGAGTTGTGTATTCAAAAAAAGTATGTACCGTCATATCTATTAAAAAATTTGCTCCAAAGATGCTTGTGCTGAGATATTGGGCAGTGAACAGGGCTCAATGGGATAACTGTTCATTTGGCCCCAAAGTTCTAGGACCGGCCCTGTACATTATCAGTATATGTGTGCATATACTTTTGTGTGTGTGTATATAAATATATGTATATATAGAGAGATTTTTAAAACCTTATGTGTATAAATGTAGACGTTTGCAAACGTCATGACACTCCTCATAATCATTAGGACGCTTCCTTTCTTCCTCCCTCTATAGGCTGTATTTAACTGTTATACTGACGTATGTTCTTTCATCTCTCATTGGTTCTTTTCAAAGATTAATATGGATTTACGCTGTAAAAAATCTTTGACTGGTTAGTGGATGTTTATTTTAGGCTGCTCACACATTCAGGAGGTCTGATTTTATCTGCCACACTTTCTCGCTCCTTATTGCAGTGGATGTATATCTTTTTTTATGGAAATTTGATGTGTTTGACTTGCTGATAAGTTTCCATCTGAGGCTGTTTTTTCATTTGAAGTGAAGTATGCGCATGCGTCGTCCCTGTTTCGATCAGTATATCTGTGATCTACCTCGCGGTCTTTTGAAGAAAGCCGCGAACGAGCAGTTATCTGAAATAGTTTCATCTGGCTTGACCAAGCTGCTCTGTCTTATCCTGGATTGGCCTTCGTGAAACACATTAAGCCAGCGTGCTCAGAAGGGACTTAGTCAAGCCTGGCTTTAGTTGGTTATCCTGGATGTCTTAATTCCACTTTGGTGAAATACCCCTCTGGTCATCCTTTGTTTGTCAATGGAATACCTCAAGAAAGCTTCAAAGGACATCTGTCCAACTTTGACCATTTTCTATGATTAAAGTGTGAACTGGTTAGACTTATAGCTCGGCTGGTAATCAGATTTAGGTACACTTTTTGTTATACTGGTGAAAATGATCGTTATGTCCTGATGGCAATCAATGCACGATGTGTTCTTAAAAGAGAGCAAAAAATAGCCGCTGTCTACAGCAGGAGTAAAACAGGGAAAACACCAACCAATCACAGCGATTCGGACCAGATTCATTAAACCAATTAAATCCTGTACTGCCGTTCTGCCCA